>JACEFZ010008641.1:0-110000 GCA_014155875.1 Cepaea nemoralis
GTCCCCGCGCATTCATGGTACTAACGCATGCACCTGGCACGAAGATGAACCGACTTCTTTGCCAGCGAGACCGCTGCAGAGGGCAGAAACCATTTTCTTAGGATCGACCCCTCTCTATCCTATGATCATGTTTAATTGAGTCGCTAAGGAAACAAGCCCTAGTGAATGTCTGTGCTCGAGCCTGTTATGCTTTATTACTGCCATCGACGTCCATCGTCCGGCTACTTGTGGTTTCAGGAACGCCCAGAGTCTCCTTCACAATTCTCCGCCGGCCGAGCGTAAAGGCCCATGCGCTTCTCACATGTCGGACGACCGACCCAGCTGTGTAGAGTGACCGCGTCACGTCTAGCGTAAATTCTCGAAAATCACGCTGTACTTCAGCCTCCAACAGCAGCCGGATTTTCTTGTCTGCATTTCTATTAGTTGGTATGCAAACTGAAAAGGAGATGTGCAGAAGCTGTTGCACTTGCACCCACTCCTCGCCAGTTCTGAGCTCATCAAGTGAACACACCTGTTGAGAATGTCTTCGGCTTGGACCCATCCACGACCGTTTCTTTTTACTGCGGCCCTCACCTTCTAATTTAACTATGCAGTGGATGTTGTGTGTTGCGTACTTCTGAGGTCAGGCGCGTGCCTGAAAACTTGTATTCTCTCTCAATGGTTGGAAAATCAAGAAGGTACGTATCGCCTGCATGCTGTATCTCTGTACATCAAGAATACTGCGCATAGCTTCATTCTGTATCCTTTCATCCTTCTATCTGCTTATGGTGAGAGTCAGGATGCCATTGCATACTCCAACAGACTGACCAGCCATCGTACAGAAGAAATAGATGGCGCTGTCACAGTTGCGGCAGCCATACCCACATCGCTGCCAAAACCCGCTTGGCCTTTGTTAAGACCTGGTCTACTGTGCAATTATAAGCAAGGCCTTCGATGTCAAAACCGATCCCCAGGTAAAGTCATTGCCTGCGTTCTTCCACCGTCTCTGAACACAGCAGTACAGTTGGTGTGGGAGTGTGACAATATGGAGTTATTAAACGAGAACCAAGTCACTGTTGCCTTTTTTGTTGACATTGCCCAGCTTCATAACCAAGTAATTATGACGATTGAGTCGGTTGTAGTTCCACAGCAACATCCTCTCTATCCGTACCTGACGATACACATAAAACATCATCTGAAGACAATGTCAGCCAGGTCCAGTGATCTGATCACTGGTGATTCTCACTGTGTAGGCGTTCAACAGTACGGAATCATGGTGATCCCTGTGTAGGCCAGGATATATGTGTTCGCTCCGAAGTCCAACTGCCACATCTTAAAAAACTACTTTCCGTGAAGAGGGCTGCAGGATCCAACTAAGGAGGAAGGACTACGTTTAGTCGAGAAGCTGAAACATGAAAAATCCAGTGGTACTCTGTGTATGCCGCCTCCAAGACTCAATCGCTGCAGCAAACGGTTCAGTGCCTGAGTGGAAAACATCCCATAGACATCATGGGCAAAAGACTGCTGCATTGGTCCAGGTTTCTCTTTTTGGACGGTACCCACCAGGGTAGGCTGCAAAAAACACCTTGCCTCTCTAGTTGCTTGATATTTTCCTGGCAATAACTTCTCCAGCAGCTGCCATATTGTATCTGAATGGTTATTAAATTCGATATCCATGAAATTTTTTTTGTGGTCTTGTCAGGGCTTCGGCACTGAATCAGTAGCATGTGTAACCATTCTCCCTTTTCTGATGCTAGAGCCCCATAAATGTTGGTGCTACATGTCGGGCACCTTTCGCACTCTTCTATGCTATGAGACTGTCTAGGAGTGGTGCTTGACCACCCTTGTGCACTAATCAGTGACTCTCCAGCCATTACAGTATCTCCTGAAAAATGTCTATGAGAGAGAGAGAGATGAGAAAGAAGAGAGAGAGAGAGCAGAGAGAGAGAAGAGAGAGGAGGAGAGAGAAGATGAGATGAGAGAGAGAGAAGAGAGAGATTGGCAATGCTTTTTTCTTGTCATTTGATCATATTAAAAGGGAAAAGCTGAAATATATGCTGCCATGTTTGCAGACTTGCCACCCAAGCCCAGCATGGTACCATTGCTGTTAGGTTAAATAGCTGTTCAGTGATTGCAAAAGCTTTCTGCAGTGAAAGGACCTAATACATTCGTTAACGAACTAGTGCAAGGATTATATGTGCCAAAAACAGAGGAAGTTTTAAACCCATGTCTAAACCACTGTGCATGGGAACAGCATGAGGGGTAAAGACTTACGTTCAGGCTTATGGATAGAAGGCGAGGATGTATAAGAGAGACAAAATCATGTCTGTGGTGCCTACAGTATTTTAGATGGTCAGTCCTCGTGACAAAAAGAATCTGATATGTTCAGTCTTGTGAATGTCTCAGATGGGATATTGATTATCATGTGTTTCATGCAATGAATGTTGTTTTTCCATCATGTGAGTGTACTAAATATTGAATACGAGACACAAACAATAGATTGCACGATTTATTGCCTGGCATATTTCGCTGCATCTCGTCAGGTACATACTGCAGAAATCACACAACTTAACTTAGTTAATTCACGTAAGTTGTGTGATTTCTGGAGTATGTACCTGACGAGATGCAGCGAAATATGCCAGGCAATAAATCGTGCAATCTATTGTTTGTGTCTTCGTTATTCAAATATGTGAGACACTCACAATATGGAAAAACCAACAGTTCATTTTCATGAAACAAATGATAATCAAGATCCCATCTGAGACATTCACAAAACTGGAAACCATACAGATTCTTTTTTCACGAGGAATGAACATATAAAATAATGTAAGCACCACAAGACAGATATTCGTCTCTCTTATACATCCTCGCTTCTATCCATAAGCCTGAACGTAAAGTCTTACCCCTCATGCTGTCATGCAACAGTGGGTTTAGACATGGGTTGAAAACCTTCCCTGTTTTGCACATATAATCCTTGCACTAGGTTCGTTAACGAATGTATTAGGTCCTTTCCTCAGAAAGCATTTGCAAATCACTGAACGTAATATTTAACCTACAGCAATGGGTACCATGCTGGGCTTGGGTGCAAAGGTCTGCAAAACATGCAGCATATATTTCAGCTTTCCCTTTTTACATATGAGCAAAATTACAAGAAAAAAAGCATTGCAATCTCTCTCTCTCTCTCTCTCTCTCTCTCTCTCTCTCTCTCTCTCTCTCTCTCTCTCTCTCTCTCTCTCTCTCTTCTCTCTCTCTCTCTCTCATAGCATTTTCAGGAGATACTGTATAGCTGGAGAGTCACATTGATTAAGTGCACAAGGGTGGTCAGAGCCCAACTCATAGGACAGTCTTCATAGCATAAGAAGAGTGCAGAAAAGGTGCCCGACATGTACAACAACAGTATAGGGAGTGCTAGCATCAAGGAGGAATGGTTACACAGCTATCTGATTCCCATTGCCGAAGCCTGACAAAGACCACAAAAAAAATTCAGGGATATCGAATTATAACCATGCAGAATACAATAGGCAAGCTGCTGGAGAAGGTAATTGCCAGGAAAATATCAAGCCAACTAGAGAGGCAAGGTGTTTTCCCACCTACCCTGGGTGGGTACCGTCCAAAAAGAGAAACCTGGACCAATGCAGCAGTCTTTGCCCATGATGTCTATGAAGGTTTCCACTCAGGCACTGAAACCGTTGCTGCAGCGATTGATCTTGAGGACGCATACAACAGAGTACCACTGGATTTTTTAATGTTTCAGCTTCTCGAACTAACGTAAGTCCATTCCTCCTTAGTTGGATCGCTGCAGCCCTCTTCCAACGGAAAGTAGTTTTTAGATGTGGCAGTTGGACTTCGGAACCAACAACAATATATCCTGGCCTACCACAGGGATCACCATTATCTCCGGTACTGTTCAACGCCTACACAGTGAGAATCACCAGTGAGCAGATCACTGGACCTGGCAGGACATTGTCATATGCCGATGATGTTTTAGTGTATCGTCAGGGTAAGGATAGAGAGGAGGTTGCTGTGGAACTACAAACCGAACTCAATCGCATAAGTACTTGGTGTGATGAAGCTGGGGCAATGGTCAACCCAACAAAGGCAACAGTGACTTGGTTCTCGTTGAATAATCATATTGTCAACACTCCAACACCAACTGTAATGCTGTGTTCAGAGACGGTGGAAAGAACGCAGGCAATGAATTACCTGGGGATACGGTTTGATCGAAGCCTTGCTTATAATGTGCACATAGACCAGGTATTAACAAAGGCCAAGCGGGGTTTGGCAGCGATGTGGGTGATGGCGGCAGCAAACTGTGAGCAGCGCCATCTATGTCTTCTGTACGATGGGCTGGTCATGTCTGTTTTGGAGTATGCAATGGCAATCCTGACTCTCAGCCATAAGCAGATAGAAAGGATGGAAAGGATACAGAATGAAGCTATGCGCATTATTCTTGGATGTACAAGAGATACAGCATGCAGGGCGATACGCTACCTTCTTGATTTTCCAACCATTGAAGAGAGAATACAAGTTTGCAGGGCACGCGCCTACCTCAGAATTAACGCAAACACACAACATCCACTGCATAGTGAAATTAGGAAGGTGAAGGGCAGCAGGTTAAAAAGAGGACGGTCGTGGATGGGTCAAGCCGAAGACATTCTTCAACAGGTGTGTTCACTTGAGGACTTACAACCTGGCGAGGAGTGGGTGCAAGTGCCAACAGACTTCTGCACATCCTTTTCAGTTTGCATCCAACTAGATAGAAAATGCAGACAAGAAAATCCGGCTGCTGTTGAGGCTGAAGTACAAGCGTTGATTTTCGAGAATTCGCTAGACGGTGACGCGGTCATCTACACAGATGGGTCGGTCGTCCGACATGTGAGAAGCTCATGGGCCTTTACAGCTCGGGCCGGAGGGAGAATTGTGAAAGAGGACTCTGGTGCTTTCACTGAAACCACAAGTAGCCTGACCATGGAAGTCATGGCAGTAAGTAAAGCAATAACATGGCTTGAGACACAGACATTCACTAGGGCTTGTTTCCTTAGCGACTCAATGAACATGATCAAGAGGATAGAGGAGGGGTCGATCCGAAGAAATGGTTGCTGCCTCTGAAGCGGTCTCGGCTGGCAAAGATTAGTTTCATCTTCGTGCCAGGTCATGCGGGAGTACAAGGAAAGTGAGCGGGCTGACAAGCTCGCAGGTGAGGCTACTGTGGAGGGCGGACGCGCCATGGACCAGGCTGACATTCTGAATGCTCTACGAGAAGTGAGACTTTTGCGAGAACCAAGTGATGACTGTGAATCTACAACAATGGCCAGACTGCGGGAGCAGCAAATTAAAAGAGGGGTGGCCAAACAAGAACACTACGCAGGAAGCCAAAGAAGATTGATAAACCAACACAGAACTGGCGTCGTTAGCCGCTACACGCTGCGGGATTTGCTGAGGAGGGGATCCGAGCACTTATGGACTGAATGGTTCGATGTGCAACGAGGATGATCTGTCGACTAACTAACTAACTAACTAGAAAAGGTGCATTTCGGAGAATGTATAGTTCGTGCCTTTATCAAGAATATTCTCCACAGCATACAGATGAATGTCCATGATATGCGTTCATAGGAATGGCATTAGAATAGCATAATAGATCTGCATTCAGAAGAAATTGAGGCACAGCATTGCAAGATCGTCAGTGGATACGTTTCGGTTCTGCAGGACATCTGCCAGAATTTGTAAGAATTCTTATCAGTGCATTAAATTCACAACATCATGCTTGGTACATTGGACAGACAAGTGTTACCTTAACCATTCCTCACGGATCGTCATATCACAAAGGGGCAAGCTTACCAGATCACGAGGGAAAGCACAGGCTTCCTCACACACACAAATGCAACCGTTCGTCAGTCAGTAGACATCAAGGACCGACTTCATCTCCTGCTGCTGCTGCTGCTGCTGCTGCTGCTTCTTCTTCTTCTTCTTCTTCTTCTTCTTCTTCTTCTTCTTCTTCTTCTTCTTCTTCTTCTTCTTCTTCTTCTTCTTCTTCTTCTTCTTCTTCTTCTTCTTCTTCTTCTTCTTCTTCCCCTTCACCCCCACTGATAAATGGACCCTCAACCTACCCAGACCAAGCCGTCCTGTATTTTTTATATCGCCGGAAGCTCCCTCCGTGTCCCCCATGTATTATACATCCCTGACGGTAATTCTCTTCTCCACTTCTTTTAGGTCTCCCGCCATTTCGTTTGTCTTGTGATTTTCCAGAAACACTAGAGCAGTGGTTCTCAACCGGTGGGGAATCCCCCCTCCCCCCAGGGGGAAATTTTAGGGTTTCCAGGATGGAGATTATTTCAAGATCGCGTTAATACAAGAACCGATTACTTGATATTGTTTTTCCTTTCATACTGTACGGTTCTGTACTTCTCACCCTTCTAAAATTCATTTTATAAAGTAACTAGACCCACAAATCACGTTTTATGTGAACGTAGACTTGTTTTCGTATGTGCTATTAAATTTACCTTCCATTATTACGTATACTGTGTAGGGGCGGGCGCGGGATTTTTAGGTAGGAAATACGAAAGGGGGGAATGACGTTCTGAAAATATAGTGAAGGGGACATGGGCCAAAAAAGGTTGAGAACCACTGCACTCTCTAGTATACCTGAAAGTGTCTAGGTATACTCTTCTCAGGTTTTCTCATTGTGTGTCCTATCCAGTGCCAGCGTTGCTTCTCCACCCTCTTGTTTCACGAGGATGTGTTTAGTTTTCTCCATGAGCTCTACATTGGTGACTCCGTCATACCATTTTATTACCACTATTCTGCGCAGACACCGTTTAATGAAAACTGCGGTTGTATGTCCAACGATTGCTTGAAAGAGGCTAATGAAACTAGAACACTATATACAACAATAAAAGAGAGACAAAAAGCTGTCTTTAGTCATGTGATGAGAAGACATGGATTGGAGAACATCGTGACAACTGGAAAGATCCAGGGGAAGAGAGGGGCAGAGGCAGACCAAGAGAAATGATGCTGGACGGATTGAGACGGTGGCATGGAGGAATATCATCAGCAGAGTTGATCCAGAACATCAAAGACTGAGATCTGTGGGGAGCCCTGAACGCCTACGCCAGCCGGCAGAGCACTTGATGATGATGATGTATGTGTGTATTATAGTGACTGTCGCTTCCATCGATGATGAACTGTTTCGGCCGTTGCTTGTGTATGTTTGCCTGTGCGTGCTGTTTGTATGTCGAGACTGCTGTCTGTTCCATTTATCACACGGGCCAATGAGGAGCATTTTGTGTGATATTCACTTGTACAGGAACGCAGCATTTTGGGGTGACCCTTTGTCGTGAAATTAGATCCCTGACTAACGACTACCTCGTATCTTTGACATAAACTATCCATCTGTTTCTTGGGCTTGCTCTTGAATTTGTAGGCAGAAAGATTCACCAACATATGGGAACGCATCTACGAACGGCACTTATAAACATCCCAGCATTGAATTGGCAAGAATAGCAAAGTGCCCGCGGAAATGTTAATGGCACCCGTTTCTTTTGTTACGGAAAGCCAAACGAGTTTTCAACACCCAAAAACAAGATGGCCGTCCTCCCTGTGTCCGCCGCCATTGACTTAAATCGCACTTAATGTCATGGCTTGAATGTTCGTGAAACCTGTTGATGTGAAGTGTAAGGGATTAAATCTTGGATAGTCCTGCCCGGCCCGTGAGAATTGATGATGCTCGGTCGGAATGTTTGGGTTTGTCTTTGTTGTCAAGGTGTGCAGGTGTTTTGGTGGGGGACAGTTGTTGCATGCTAAATTTAACTTTTTCAGTCTTCGAGGGTTGCGCCGACAAGGCATAATGGGGAGAGGGTGGAGTAGCCAGCATGAAACATCCCTAGTGCAGTCATTTCATAGACGTCTGTCTGTCTGTCTGTCTGTCTGTCTGTTGTCTGTCTGTCTGTCTGTCTGTCTGTCTGTCTGTCTGTCTGTCTGTATGTCTGTCTGTCTGTTTTCCAGTCTATATGTCTCTCCGCATTCTCACTTTCGCAAACAAAGAGAGATAGTTTTGTGAAAGAAAGAGAGAGAGAGAGAGAGAGAGAGAGAGAGAGAGAGAGAGAGAGAGAGAGAGAGAGAGAGAGAGAGAGAGAGAGAGAGAAACAATACTGCATGATTCACATATTTTTTGTTTCTCTTTTCAGGTGTGCCATGGCATGCCCACAGAAATGGCGGGCAAAACGGAAACGACGCAAGCTGCCAATTGTCGATCAACACTTCTCAAATGTGGAAATCAAAGTCCTGTCTAGTTCTGGACAATACACACTGAACACTGACGTGTAATTAGAACGTATGTGACATTTACCGTGAGAATACCCATGCTATTAATAGATAAATAGTTATTGACTGGCTATTGTGAGGCGCGTTTTAATGTGTTGGTTAATAGGTCGGCGTTGCTAAGAGGTTTACCGCATTTAATGTTCTCTTCCAACCGCTGTGTAGAAGGGTTTGTTCCATACAGGCAGTTAGTTGGGCTTATATTTTGACTTCTCATTCTTGACTTGGGAACGTAACTTACAAGTACCTCAGAAGTTGGAGTGGATTCGCCTGATGACGCGGGACACTGGCAATAGGGAAGGCCAACGCAAAACCAGTTACGTGAACTCACTAGTAGTAACAGCTACTAGTAGCAGGGCACGTGGGTGACTACGCTTGAGGTCAAAGTTAGCAAACGCTAAACTAAATTGCCTTGGTTTGAGGTAAACAAATCTAACATCAAAAGAAATCAGAAGATCAAAGACCTGTCAAGTAATAGTGAAAGTGGAAAAGTAATTACGACAACCGTGTTATCAGTAGTCATATGATATTAGTACAGTAAGTGTCTGTTGTTACTCCGTGAACACCCACATCCAGACGTGGGAGTTATTAAAAACACGACTAGGAAGCTGGACGAACAGAAAACACGCACACAGATACAAACGATCGTTTGTGGGTCGTTTCGACAAAAGCCTTTCTTAATTTAGTTAAAGTAAGTTAACAATTGTTTTCCACCCACCTCTTGATTCGCTGGGAGCTCTCTCCCGCAGGGCCACATTAGTGATCCGTTCTGTCCTACACCATTTTATTCCTTCTAGCCCCCGCAGGCAGTCATTAACTCATGTCTGTTGTTTACTAGTAACTGATTAGCTGATTCAGTGCCGAGGGATAATATATCGCCAGATGTGACCTCCCATTTGAACAGAAGGACGATATATCGATCATCGCGTTATTAGTTTTGTTTCGGTATCTTCCACAATGTTAATGCTAAGTGAATTGACATTTACATTAAAATACTTGTTCATTTGGTTGTCTACCATGTTTGATCCAATCCTACCTTTTGTTTAGCACTGAATCAGTTAAATGATTCTCTATTTTTCTCATCAGAACCAAGCACCGACTTAACGTTAAACTTAAATATTCTATATTTGGTACTAGGTTTAACTTCGGTTGATTTCCACATATTGTCTAGTGTAAGAAAGTTCTTCTTGCTTTATGTATTCATATTTTCGTATCTATGCCTGTTCCCCCTGCTTTATCCACACTGCTACTGAAATGTGTGAATGATTCCACCACTTGAAGTGTGGTTTTCCCATGGAAGTTCGGATTATCATTTGCTTGATTTATTCTTATTATCTTTGTCTTTCTCCTATGCATTTTTTTTTTAGTGTTTCTTGTTGTAACCAACCACCGTGTTTAGTTTATCTTGCACTTAATATCGTTCATGTATGATTGGCTATATCTTGTGCGCACCAAGCAACATTATGCCTGATTGGCTATTCTTTGTGCGTACCAAGCAACACAATACCTGATTGGCTATTCTTCGTGTAAACCAAGTAACACACGATGTCTGATTGGCTATTCTTCGTGTATACCAAGTAAGTATATATATATAATATATATATATATATATATAGATATATATAATAATATATATATATATATATATATATATATATATATATATATATATATATATATAATTGTTCCCTGTGAAAGTAATACACTCGTAGTTTCGGTTACCTTTATTTACCTCCACAATGGCATTTTGAAACTGAACAGATTAGAGCATCCCATTTCATTGTTTGGCCGAATTGCTTAGTTATCTTTTCCTTTTCTCTAGGGAATTCAGATTAGGTCGCCCTGTGAACGAGATACAAATAATTATTGAACATGACACTTCGTGTGAAACAATTACGTCATCACTTTCTGTGATGATAATCTCTATATCCAAGGTATGGAATACACTGCTTCAGTGTTTATACTAGTTGCCTTAGCAACGTGCGTGATTAGACCAATCAGTGGGCAAGGATGGAAATACCAGCCAATAGGAGAAGGGTGGCAGGCGGACGCGTCGATGGAAGACGAAGTGACGTCTGTGGATTATAGATACACTGGCTACAAATGTAAGTATCTTAGCATTTCTTTGTGAGTGTTTGTTTGTTTCCATAGAGATCAGCCAACCGATTTGTGTTGATTTAGATTGTATGAGGCGTCGGCAGTTTAACAGATTCTCAGACAAGTAAAAAGTAGATAGGATCAAACAAAAATGAAAGAGGAAACTTGGAAATAGGGATGGGTCACAGTTATTGCCTAAAATTGTTATTATGGTAGCAGACATGTTGTAGTATAATGCAGTGACAACATTTTGGCGATATGTAAGCCTATGGCAGATGTGGGAAGTCGCTTAAGAGAATTAATCATCCCATGACATGTCATCAGTAAAGAAGCAATGACAAACTACTGAACTAATATTGCATAGTAAATCACAGATAATCATTAAATGCTAGAGTTGATTGCATCGTCCTGTAAAGAACGCTCAGTTAAATTAATTTTATAGATATGTTTATAATTCTGTGTCTCAATTGCAGTGGACGTGAATTACAAGTGCCTAAGAAGTCGGAGTGGGTTCGTCTAATGGCGAATGACAGTAGAAATCAAATCAAATCAACTTTATTAGGGTCACAAATTGGGCGCGCAGGCCCGTCTTACATTCGGCCCTTCCAATCACTCGTCTTTCGTTCATCAAGAGCATTATACATTTACATAGGAAGAAAAATAAACATTGTGAAATGAATGTTGTAAACATAAACAAGGCTAATTACCATGTTATGAAGCCCATCTCCCACCTATCCATACATCACCCCACCCAAACAACACCCCCACCTACCCACACACACGCGCACCAAGGGACACATACACACCCCCACCTACCGACACACACGCACACCAAGGGACACATACATACCACACCAACCGACCCATCCCCCTCCCGCACATCCCCCACCCACACACACTGCCCTCACCTGATCCCCCAACCAAAACACACTCGCCACCAACAAACATTCCCCCACCAACCCACACATCCCACGCCCATCCACATCCTACCTCACACATCCTCTCCCCACCCACACCTCAAACCACCCATCCCCCAGCCACATCTCCATCGACAACATATTACCCACCCACACACACAATCCCCACCAACCCACACATCGCACATCCACTCACACATCCCCAAACCATACACACACATCGCCACCAACTGACATGTCCCTACCCCCCCCCCCCCCCACACACACACAACATCTCCCTAACCACCCATACATCCCCAATCCACTCACACACACCCCCACCACCCACACATACAACTTCCACCCACCCACACATGCCTTAACCTAATCCCCCACCACACAATCCCCCACCCGCACATCACATACACCCTCTACCACGCACTATTCCCAACCCACGCACCACACACACACATATCCCTCACCAACACATCCCCACTTACACACCACACATATATCCCCCACCCGAAAATAGAAATAGGGAAAGCTAATCCATATGTAGAATCAGCCCAGTGCACTGGAAGTAGTAGTAGCGCACGCAAACAAAACATATTTAGAACTGCTTTAGTTCCTTATAAGGCACTGATGTGAAGTTCCGTGTGTGTGGAGCGTTCGGTCACCCACCCAGTGTCGACGGCTCTCAGTTATGGGGCGAGCACCATATACCCATACACCTTATGACGTGAAAAGGTCTCCTTGTCCTTTCATAGTCATCATGTGCCGTGCCGATAACGCGGGCGATCAAGTCTCGCCATCTCAGACAATCACCAGTCATGGATCGTCTGTGTTTTTCACTCTATTGTGACAAATGGCCAAACCATCCAGATATTTAATTCATTAAATTCCCCTTGTTCTTGTCCCCGCAATCCTGCCAGTTGTCACCAAGTTCTCCAGTTGATTCTTTCTCATAACTTTACTTACTATTAAAGTTTTCAAGTTTTGTGTCAGCTGAAGTTTTATTCATTAGTTCACTCCATATGATATATAGCTCCGCAGTATGCAGAGAGACATCTAGAGAGATTAATAACGCATTAAACATGAGAATTGTCAAATGCCACGTATATTCAATACTACTGTATGGCTCGGAAGCCTGGACATTGAACAAGTAACTAGAAAGTCGCATAGAGGCCCTGGAGATGTGGATATACAGACGAATATGTCGTATTTCATGGAAACAACAACAATCAAATGCAGAGGTTCTAGAAAAAACTGGGAATGAAGAGAGGGTTGATGAAAGAAATAAAAAGGAAGCAAATGAAATATTTCGGCCACGTTAAAAGACATGATACTCTTATACAAACCATACTAGAAGGCAAGGTTGAGGGCAAGCGAGTAAGAGGTAGTCAACGATACAAGTGGGAGGATAACATCAAGAGATGGACGAACATCAGCCTGCCAGAATGTACAGTCAAGGCGAGAAACAGACAGTGTTGGAGATCCATTGCAGCCAACCTTCACTGTAAAGACGGCACCTGATTGATTGATTGATTGATTGATTGATTGATTGATTGATTGATTGAGTGTGCACTTAAGAAATGCAGCGAGTTATGCCAGACAATAAATCGTGCAACATATTGTTTGTGACTTCTATGTTTCAATGTTTGTTTTGTCTAGTGTATGGCTGGTCTCAACTTCTTTCCTTTACATCTATGAGTGCCAATAAATACCTGTGCATTTCCAGTGCTTGAAGAGTCTAATGTACCGTGCATGTCCGTGAGTACTCGCGCCACAGCCAGTCAGCAGTAAAACTTTGCGTTGAATTCCTGGCACAGATGAAATGAATGTGACGTCATGTCCGCTGGCTACGTTCAAAGACTGGTGTACAGTTTCTCCACGTATCACTCCTCGGTTCTTAAATTTGAGACGTACTCATCAACTAACTTCCCTTGACTTCCTCACCCACGTGGCTGATATGTGACTTCCGCTTTTGACAGCAGCTTCCTGCATTCAGAAAGAGGGGATGCCCTGCTCTTCTCGGTTTGTCCGTTTATTCCGGTATATGTTAATTAGGTCGACTGAGTTTTGTTTGCCGCAGTCGTATGCATTTGCCTGTACTATACCAGTAGGAGGCCGGTCTCCCTGGCTAGGGTTCTGCGAGAAAAGAAGGGCAGAATGTCAGACGGGACTGCGTGCCCAATTCTAAACCCTTTGAAAATAAAGATTTTCGTTCGTTCGACTTTCTCCGTAATCCCGTATATCCACGCGAGGAACGTAACTTGCGCGAGAATTGGTAGCGGTTTTCGCCGCGTTGGTGACTTACGGGGTATGTGAGCCGGCCGCTCAGAAAGCAATGGCAAACTACTGAGCGTAATCTTGCCTAGTACATCAACAGCAACTGAAAAATTCTGGTGTTGACTGCAACGTCCTGTAAGAGATATGCAACATTTAAAAAAAAATACCAGTAGTCACTAGTGCACGATGCCCGTACTCTACCAATAAAACATTCATGTATACTGCCCGTACTCTACCAATAGAACATTCATGTATACTGCCCGTACTCTACCAATAGAACATTCATGTATACTGCCCGTACTCTACCAATAGAACATTCATGTATACTGCCCGTACTCTACCAATAGAACATTCATGTATACTGCCCGTACTCTACCAATAGAACATTCATGTATACTGCCCGTACTCTACCAATAGAACATTCGTGTATATTGCCCGTACTCTACCAATAGAACATTCATGTATACTGCCCGTACTCTACCAATAGAACATTCGTGTATACTGCCCGTACTCTACCAATAGAACATTCGTGTATATTGTCCGTACTCTACCAATAGAACACTCTGTAACCATTCTGTTCGAAAGCCCCGATTTTCTTCTGCTGTGATAGTGAAATTGTCCATGATTCTCATCCATATGCTACTACATGACAGATTAATGTTCTTAAGCATTTTTACTTATTATTTTTACTTTTATTATACGTATATAAACGTGCCATGCCAATATGCGTGGACTGTCACGGCAAGCCATCTCATGCGATCGGCAGTCTCCAATCTTTTGGCCCAGCCATCCAGGTATTTATAGCTTTGTCGTTCCCTTACTCTACTCCCGCCAAGGTTGCCTGTTGTCACTCAGTTTCCAAGCTTATTTCAAGCTTATTTCATATCATATTTATTCCCCCCCCCCCCTTTTTTTCAACCCCTCATTTTCTGCAAAAATTCAGTAAATACCTACTTGAATTTGGGTTAGTTGGGTGTGCTTTACAGGACGTTGCCTTCAATCTAAGCTTTATTTTTTTTCCTTTCTTTTATGTCCATTATGTTTCCAATAGTTCTTGTTTACGTTTGCTCGCTTTGAACTCAACCGTAGTCCATACACGTACTACTACTTCTAGTTCACTGCACTGATGTCTACGTGTGGACTAGCTTTCCCTATTACCAGTGTCCCTCGCCATCAGGCTAACAAACTCCGACTTCTGAGGTACTTGTAATTTACGTCCCCAAGTCAAGGACGAGAAATCAACGTTTTAGTGCAACTGGGTAACATTGTTGTCTCCCAAGCTCTGAACATTGATTGCGTCGACAGGACTGAGGCTCGATAAACAGACCTTTCAGCCGACTCGGTACTGATGTACTATCATCGTGGAGACTGTGTTGGGCAGTCTCCTTGTGACGACCCTCTCCAAGCTCAGAAACTAACCGACTGTACAAGACCGGTAGTGGGACTCGACATTTGCAGAGAGACACGGTGATTCTTGAAACAGCAGGCAAATTGAGGACTCATTTAATAGAAAGGTCGCAAAACTTAGGGATGTTTCAAATGCTTGGCAAGTGTGAGAACTGGCACTGGTCTCGCAACCTCATCATCATACAGTGGCCTGTGCAGAACTACTCCCCCTTAACTTTCTATGAATGTTGTAGTTTTACATTCATATGTTAAAAAGTAGTCAGTAAATGTGTTCCTTCTTGGCAGCAATCTTATTGGACGGTGACCGTAACCATTCTCTTTATAAAGAAATCCTCTGCCTACAGTCGTCATCTCGAGACCATAACCAACAAATAGCAGCGGTCCGAAATCCAACAGCAACCCCACACAAACCAAAAACCACAACAACAAAAACAAAACAAGTAGTGACACAGACGCCATTTGATCCCAGACGAACAAACAAGGCTGCTAACAGAACAACAATTAGCACATCGACAATTGACCCGAACTCATTAAGACTTACTGTGGTGGTTCTTTTTATGGAATCAGGGATTTCCCGCTGCCACCTCATTAGAAGGCTACTGAAGTAAACAAACACTTAGTTAAAGTGCTCAGTGTAAGCTACTTAGTCTGACCAGTGGTAGGTTGCTGTGATCGCAAGGGAAATAATACACATCATTTTTACACGTCTATGCCCCTGTTTCTGTCTGATAATGAAGATTCTAATGATAATGCAGATGATAATATAATTCATTTAGCTGCTAGCATGTAACTATTGACATCTTCATCGCTTGCCGATTGATCTATAAAGACACGGGGACGGGATCATATGTCCAGTACACGGCAAGGCGTGTGGCATGGTTTTTTACCATGTTTAATGCAGCACTTGATAGTCCAGTCTAGTACCTCTCTGGTTCTCCTCAATTGTGTCAATGAAGTGTCGAGTGTATTGTTGACAGTAGGTGTGGTGGGAGCGGCTTGTGTCACAGGTCAGCAAATCTTGGGAAAGTAACGATATGTACTTCACTGATTCTCATGTTGGAGACTGGGCCTACAGTTCCGTTCACGCAGTGGAACTATTCTATTTACAAGTTTGTTGACGGAACTAAAGAAACAGCTGATTTGTTTTCTTCTTGTATTGGAGATGAAATCGATATACTTTCAAAATGTCAAACTTGTTGTCTTTCTTTCTTTCTTTCTTTCTTTCTTTCTTTCTTTCTTTCTTTCTTTCTTTCTTTCTAGCTCCCTAAGCACTACATTTTAACATCATTCAAATTCAGGTTACGTGTGCGAATGACCCAAAACAAAATGTTCTAGTGTGTTTCAGCATGTGTTCTCAGCTCTGTAAGAAAATGTTCTACCATATTTCAGAAAGAGTTCTCAGAGAACATGTTCTATACCGTATAGAGAAATGTACTAGGCTGTTTAAGCAAAATGTTCAGGCCTGTGTAGGAAAATGCTCTTGGCTGTGCAGGAAGATAGGAAGTCTCGTGTGTACATTATGTAAATTAAAATACAACTACAGAAAAGTCTCGTCAAACGGTTGACCGTCTGTGCAAAATGCCACTTCCAAAGTTCAAATATACGAATAAAGAAGAATCGGACCCACAAAGCGTTATTTAAACCGTGCTTACATTGCAGTGTGATGTAACACAATGCTCGCGACTTGCCATCTTCCTTGATGCATAAATTAGTAAAACGAGTATACATATACACGCAAAGGTTGTATGGCGCGGAGGACAAAAAGGTGTAAGGTATTGTGTGTTTAGTATAAATATATGTAAATGTTAGATTGCAAATGTTCAGCGTCTGTTTCTTTATATATGCAGCGGAAACTTGCGAAATATTCAGATATGATGAAATAAACTGAATGTCAAACTTGGCATTGAGGAATGCTCCATCGTCTTCTCCAGACCACCGGCTTCATGGCGAAGGAGTACGAATGCAATTTGTAATCCCACATGCCGCGGTCAAAACACAGCTGCGGGCGATTTGGAAGCAGATCGCCGTGTGTTGGTTCCCATACAAATGTATGAGTGTCGTTCAGAAAGCAATGGCAAACTACTGAACGTAAACTTGCCAAGAAATCACAATACAATCCTGGGGTTAAATGCCACGTCCTGTAAAGATATGGAACTAACTTCTTCAGAAACAACACGCACAATTAAATAGCTATAACGCTCTGTCAGTTGGGATTGCCAGGACTGGATCTTTCAAATATATTAGTGCCAGGACTGGATCTTTCACACATATATTAGTGCCAGGACTGGATCTTTCACATATATTAGTGCCAGGACTGGATCTTTCACATATATTAGTGCCAGGACTGGATCTTTAACATATATTAGTGCCAGGACTGAATCTTTCACATATATTAGTGCCAGGACTGAATCTTTCACATATATTAGTGCCAGGACTGAATCTTTCACATATATTAGTGCCAGGACTGAATCTTTCACATATATTAGTGCCAGGACTGGATCTTTCACATATATTAGTGCCAGGACTGGATCTTTCACATATATTAGTGCCAGGACTGAATCTTTCATATATATTAGTGCCAGGACTGAATCTTTCACATATATTAGTGCCAGGACTGAATCTTTCACATGTATTAGTGCCAGGACTGAATCTTTCACATATATTAGTGCCAGGACTGGATCTTTCACATATATTAGTGCCAGGACTGGATCTTTCACATATATTAGTGCCAGGACTGGATCTTTCACATATATTAGTGCCAGGACTGGATCTTTCACATATATTAGTGCCAGGACTGGATCTTTCACATATATTAGTGCCAGGACTGATCTTTCACATATATTAGTGCCAGGACTGGATCTTTCACATATATTAGTGCCAGGACTGGATCTTTCACATATATTAGTGCCAGGACTGGATCTTTCACATATATTAGTGCCAGGACTGGATCTTTCACATATATTAGTGCCAGGACTGGATCTTTCACATATATTAGTGCCAGGACTGGATCTTTCACATATATTAGTGCCAATGTATGGAAGATCATACTATTGACGGAACAAATTAAAATGTGGAAACTATCATGTGTTGTTGTTGTTTCTTCTTCTTCTTCTTCTTCTTCTTCTTCTTCTTCTTCTTCTTCTTCTTCTTCTTCTTCTTCTTCTTCTTCTTCTTCTTCTTCTTCTTCTGCTATCGTTAGCCTGAAATAAATTGTTTTTTATCTGCAAATGTTGTCTCTTGAGTTCATTTCGCTGTCTTCTCTTAGCTCACTTGGCGATCCGTAAAGTTTACGTCCCACTGTTGTTTCTCTAGACCTGAAGATTTGCCTAGATATGTAGTAATTGGGACAGTCTTGGGGTATTTGATCTGCTGTCTGTGGCTTCAATTCACATGTGCACTTGGCTGATTTGCCATTCCTAAATTGTGTATACATATGGTTGTGTAGTCGATTGTGTTCTGTTCTGAGGCGCAGAATAATTATTTGTTCTGGCCTGACCATAACATGGTAATCATCTTGTACAAGTGTGGATGGCGGTTTGTTTGATTTGATGATTCTTTTCTTTAGGCGATTTGTGATAGGTACATCAGGTTGCCCTTCTGTTGTGTGTGTCTTAAACCAGTTAATGGGCTCTCTCGATTCTGTGCACTCCACTGTGAGACCGTACCCGCTGTTTGATGACCAGACGCTGGTTGCATAGTTTAGGCTGTAATGTCAGTAGTACTATCAGTTTTCCGGACTGGAGGGTTTTAAGTAAAGTAAGCTTCTTTGTAAAGGTTGAATTCATTGCACACCGATAACTTCATGGTTGCTTCAGTCTCCCTGCATACATCACATCAGGAGAAACTCTGCACACTACAAACAGCCCTCACCACCGTCGAATACCCACATGTGTGTGTATGTACCTGATTCACACATGCTATATTATTGAAAGCCTTGGTTATCTTACTTTCATATTTAGCCCGAGCAGTACAGCTTGCTCCTTTCACTTTCTAACTACCAATGCATGTTTAATATGCGCAATGTGTGCGCGTTTCCTCGAAATATTTCGCCCTTATCCAAGAAAACTATACGTCCGATCCACTACCCCAGAATCGGAGCAAGATGTGTCATTCTTTTCTTATTTGCTGAACATTCACACAAACCAGACTATGTATGTCAGCCGGGTAGTGAAGTGGTTGGCATATTTGCCTACAGACCCTGTCGTCATGAGTTCGAATTCGCATAGAGGCGGATGTTAAGATTGACCTGGGGTCAACTAACATTAGTTAGTTAGTTAGTTAGTTAGTTACTAACATTGGGTACATAGAAATATACTGGGAAATAAAAGCCGCCTATGTGATATTCGCAACACCCCCGCCTCCCCCGCCCTCCCCCCCCCCCCCCCCCCCCCTAGAGTGCCGATGGCTATATGTAGATATGGGGCTAGCGCAATGTCTCCAAAACCTCTCATTATATGTTAAAATGGTTCTTTCACAGATTATGTATCTCTACCAGGTCTGCTTGATCCAGAGGCGAACGACGCGCCTCAGGGCCACTCCCCCACTCAGGGAGAGATAACTATAGACATCTGTAGATTCCCGCACACTTAGCCAGGAATCTGTAAGCTCGTACAACCAAATAAACGCCCTGCATTACATGTCTGATTGCGCTATCCCAAATGTGACAGTGAAAAAGAAGACAGACAATCCGCCAGTTTTTGATTCCTGCAGTTTCAGAAGTTTGGCTTGTCTCGGCCTGGGAGAGACAGGAATGTCTTGTAAACATTTAAGTCAGAACAAAACGGCGTGTGTCAACACGGTTGTGGGTGACGGGAGATGTTGGGGGTGTAATGCTGGAGGTGATAACAGACATTCTTGCGTCAGACGTCGTTTCTTCTTCTTCTTCTTCTTCTTCTTCTTCTTCTTCTTCTTCTTCTTCTTCTTCTTCTTCTTCTTCTTCTTCTTCTTCTTCTTCTTCTTCTTCTTCTTCTTCTTCTCTCCACGTGCTTCGTCTTCTGTTTCTTCTTCGGCTCCCACGTTGCCTTGATCTTTCCTTTCTTCTGTTTGTTCCAATCCCTAACGTTCATGGTTATACGCTATATTTTTTGGACCCTGTTGTACACATGTTTTGTCGTCTCTGTGTCTGTACGCTTGTCTTGTGGTTTCTATGTTTGGCTGTCTTTCTGTGTTTTACTCCTGTCTATCTACTTACCCGCCTATCAACCAGTGCATCTACTTAAACAGTAGTCTCACCGCAACATCTCCCTCTGGGTGTGAAGATTTAACCCTACACATCTCCTAGGTCACGGTTAATGAGATGCGTTAACCACTTCTCTTACACACCTCCTCTACTTCCCGGACACCTCTTGTTACACACCCGCTTCACACGCCATTGATCCAGGGTTTGTTTCCGGGTTCGGTCAAAGATATGCACTACTGACGAGCTCAAACGAGAGCGAAACTCGAGTCTAGTGCTTCCACATTGACGTGGATAGGCCTTAGGTTCACACCAGAATACGATCAGCGTTGCCAGTAGTGGGTTGTGCTCAATGTTTACACCTCTCGGAAAATTATCCGGTACCTATATTAGAATACTGGTGCCAATCCACGGCAATACGCGTCGGGTAAAACAGCCTGCAACAGCTGTTTATTGAACCCGGGTCTCTATCTTGACAAGCATGCGCGCTAACCACAATACCATCTCAATTCGCCAAAGTGGTTCCCTGCACACACACACACACACACACACACACACACACACACACACACACACACACACACACACACACACACACACACACACACATATATATATATATATATATATATATATATGTGTGTGTGTGTGTGTGTGTGTGTGTGTGTGTGTGTGTGTGTTGCAAAGCCTTTGTAACACGTTATGATCAACCCCATGTTCATTTTCTAGGTATTTTTACGTTTAGTAGTTTGTCAGTGCTCGTCTCCCTGGTCTATGGGTTACACGACTTTCCCCGTAATCCCGCATACTCTCGTGAGTAACGTACGTGCGTGAGAATCGGTAGCGGTTCTCTCCGCGTCGGTAACTTACGGGGTATGTGAGCCGGTCGCTCAGAAAGCAATGGCAAACTACTGAGCGACAACTTGTCAAGAAATCAACAATCAGCTGAAAGATGCTGATGTTGACAGTGATGTCCTGTAAAGGATATGCGAACAAAAAAAAATAAAAAAACAGTTTGTCATTGCTTTCTGAACGAGCAGTCAACGGTGAAATCCAGCTGGCCGGTATAGGGGTTGAACCCCTTGCCCGGAAGTTTAAGCACAAACGCATAAATCCTCCCGGGGCCACGAAGACCTCTGCAATATTTATAGATGAGCTAAAGGAAGGACAGGTGTAGTCGGGCCTACGTGCCCAATTCGTTATCAGTGAAATGTACGCCCGTCCTGTCCTGGATCCATCTATCACAACCTGGCTCGGTCTGTTTACACAGCAGGACCTGATGTGATATTCCGCATGTCCCGCGGAACTTCTGCCGTCTCCGCACACACTTGCGCGCGCACCCACGCACACAGATATACATGTACACACACCACATACACACATGTACATGCACACATGCCACACACACATACACACCATATACACACATATAGTACACACAACATACACACATATCACACACACAGACACACACGCACACACACATACATACATATATATATATATATATATATATATATATATATATATATATATATATATATATATATATATATATATATATATATATACGCACACACATCCGCGCGCACGCACACATGCACATATCTAATCCCACATATACACACACGCACGCACACATACACACACGCACACACCCGCACGCACACACCACAAACACACGCACATACACCCATACACGTACACTACACACATATACACACATACACACTCACACACCAATACATACACACACTACATACATATACGAATAGACAATATATTTATACACACATACACACACAACGTACACAAGGATCACATACCCGCACACACACCCGCACACATACTACACACACCCACACACACACACATACACACATACAACACACACCCACACACACACACACATGCTTGTACTATATTTACAGATCACAACGTCAGAGACCCGCTGTAGTGTAGTGGCTAGAAGCTTGCCTGTATATCCGATAGTCAAGGGTTCTAATTCACACCGAGGCGATTTTATTTTTTTTTGGGGGGGGGGGGGGGGGGGGGTCTTGACCCGTGTGCCATATCAACCCAGTCTAGAGAGGGTACGAGGAAATGTATTGAGGAGTGGAGGCGGCCGGCGTGTATTCACTCACTCAACTCTAGAATTGGTCTATAACATATGCGCCTATCACCATATTTCCATATTTTGACAAAGAGGTCAGAGTTGGGAGACGATAGTTAGATGCACTCGTTATGGGGTATCGTCTGTTGAACTGTTCGTTATGTTCTTCCATGGTTTAAAAAGGGTTTACAGGGTCAGATCGATTTCATTGCATCGGGTTTATCCCATATGGCTTGGTTTCTTTCCTCAGCGGGGTCTGCCGAAAGCTTCGTACAAATCACGAATTCCATCGCTCCAGCGACGACCCCCCCCCCCCCCCCCCCCCCCCCCCCCCCCCCCCCCCCCTTGAGTCTCCAAGAAAACTGCACTCGTGAACCGAACAACTTAGCTCGTAATCTAACCCATAACCTTCGGCTGGCGGTGCAACCACTTGACCACGGGGACTCCCCATCCCTTATTTACCAATTATATTTCCACTGACAAATATTTATCTGCTAAGAGAATTTACGGAATGTTAATAGTTTCAAATATCTGAATTCTCTCTAGACGGACGGTGGAAATGTAATAACAGTCATTACAAGAGGAACAAAGATTCCTCTAGAGACAAATTTAAAGCAATTAAAATCGAAATAGATTGTAGGATATAGAATAACAAATTATTAAAATACTAAGAGCATACAGATTCATTCCGCTGGCAACATCTGAGTGCGAAACTCAGATACTTAATAACTCAGCTGAAAGAAACTTATCCTTCTTTGAATAGAAGAGTATTAAACATCAATTGCCCTTGAAAGGAGAAACAAAAGAGGTATTAAAAAAAAAAAAAACAATATTTAATCAGATTGATAATTAAGACAAGCAAGAAATGGATAATGAAATTCGTTGGACATGTAAAAGGTCATGCAAATCTAGAAAAGATCATTATGGAGGGAAGTGTACAGTGAAGGTAAAGACGAAGAAAGCCATAACATAGGTTTATTCATTATCGTCATGTAAATTGGGAAGCACTGTTCCGTCAAACCTGTGGCTCAATACATCCAACTTGGAGAAACATTTTTCCTGGCTTTCTTTCTATAGCCGTTGGCTGTCCAGTCTATCTACAAGGCCGCAGGTTTGTATCTCATTTCGCATGGTTCCTTTCCCTTTGACCTGTCCGACATGGGATACCCTACCAGTAGCCGCGCTACCGTCGGTATAGCTCTCATGTGTCCTTGGAACACGCAAGTTCCTCTACCACTTTACGGCGGAGATACGGCAGAGAGGACATATTTATTCAAGATGGAGGAAGGAAGGAAGAAGAAGAGGAAGAAATAGTCGTGAAAACAAAGGAATTAATTAATGTCCAAAATGTCCTTCTCCTTAACAGGAAATAGGAAATTAACACTTGGGGTGGGGGGGGGGAGAGAGAGAGAGAGAGCGTAGAGAGGAGAGAGGAGAGATGAGAGGAGAGAGAGAGAGAGAGAGAGAGAGAGAGAGGAGGGAGAGAGAGAGAGAGGCTGAGAGAGAGAGAGACGAGAGAGGAGAGAGGAGAGAGAGAGGAGAGAGAGAGAGAGAGAGAGAAAGCTCAAATTTTATTAAACACGGGGGAAACAATGTATAAAATTTGTAGAAGTTACAAAACAGGTTACAAATAATGGACACACATTGCATCCGATCTCCAATGCAGATATGGCACTCGATATTTTGATAATCTTTCCAAACGAGGTTTAACAGTACTTGTGGAGTCACAAATCATAATTGTTCGCCTGAGAAGAGGCTCAGTAGCTTGCCAGAGCCTTGTTTCGCCCATTCCTTTTGTGTAAGGAACCCGCTCTGCAAGTGTCTCCAGCGGAATATGGCAGTTGAGCATGGTATTCAAGAATGCGAAATGTAGACACATTTGAGCGCTCGTTTGGTATGGTCTATGAGACATGGTATGTTCAGTTAGCAGTAGGGTTTATATCCGAATCTGCGTTAGATGTGGAAAGGAGGAGGGGAAAGAAGAAGAAGAGGAAGAATAAGAAGAAGAAGAAGAAGAAGAAGAAGAAGAAGAAGAAGAAGAAGAAGAAGAAGAAGAAGAAGAAGAAGAAGCAGGAGGAGGATAAGGAGGAGGAGTAGAAGAAGAAGAAGAAGAAGAAGAAGAAGAAGAAGAAGAAGAAGAAGAAGAAGAAGAGAAGAAGAAGAAGACGAAGAAGAAGAAGAAGAAGAAGAAGAAGAAGAAGCAGGAGGAGGATAAGGAGGAGGAGTTAGAAGAAGAAGAAGAAGAAGAAGAGAAGAAGAAGAAGAAGAAGAAGAAGAAGAAGAAGAAGAAGAAGAAGAAGAAGAAGAAGAAGAAGCAGGAGGAGGATAAGGAGGAGGAGTAGAAGAAGAAGAAGAAGAAGAAGAAGAAGAAGAAGAAGAAGAAGAAGAAGAAGAAGAGAAGAAGAAGAAGAAGAAGAAGAAGCAGCAGGAGGAGGATAAGGAGGAGGAGTAGAAGAAAAGGAAGAAGAAGAAGAAGAAGAAGAAGAAGAAGAAGAAGAAGACAGAAGAAGAAGAAGAAGAAGAAGAAGAAGAAGCAGAGGAGGAGAAGGAGGAGGAGTAGAAGAAGAAGAAGCAGAAGAAGAAGAAGAAGAGAAGAAGAAGAAGAAGAAGAAGAAGAAGAAGAAGAAGAAGAAGAAGAAGAAGGAAGAAGAAGAAGGAGGAGGCGGAGGAGTAGAAGAAGACGAAGAAGAAGAAGAAGAAGAATAGAAGAAGAGAAGAAGAAGAAGAAGAAGAAGAAGAAGAAGAAGAAGAAGAAGAAGAAGAAGAAGAAGAAGTGTAACTCTGTCGGCATGAGATGGTTTAGAAGTTATGTGATTTGAAGAGATATTCGTATCTTGAAGTAACAATAATAATATCTGAGGCACATGGAAAACGGTGTCGCGAGTAGCGGATTTGAAGATCCCAGACATGACAGATTAACATGTCAACATAGATGACACAATAGCATATACGGACAGTCGTGTGCATCGTAAGGTGACAACTGGCTGGGAATTCTCAGCTAGAGTCGGGGTGATAAGGTCGTTACAAAATTGCATCGTAAGGTGACAACTGGCTGGGAATTCTCAGCTAGAGTCGGGGTGATAAGGTCGTTACAAAATTGCATCGTTAAGGTGACAACTGGCTGGGAATTCTCAGCTAGAGTCGGGGTGATAAGGTCGTTACAAAATTTCATCTTAAGGTGAAAACTGGCTGGAAATTCTCAGCTAGAGTCGGGGTGATAAGGTCGTTACAAAATTGCATCTTAAGGTGACAACTGGCTGGGAATTCTCAGCTAGAGTTGGGGTGGTAAGGTCGTTACAAAATTACATCGTAAGGTGACAACAGGCTGGGAATTCTCAGCTAGAGTTGGGGTGGTAAGGTCGTTACAAAATTACATCGTAAGGTGACAACTGGCTGGGAATTCTCAGCTAGAGTTGGGGTGGTAAGGTCGTTACAAAATTACATCGTAAGGTGACAACAGGCTGGGAATTCTCAGCTAGAGTCAGGGTGCTAGAGTCGGGGTGCTAGAGTCGGGGTGCTAGAGTCGGGGTGCTAGAGTCGGGGTGCTAGAGTCAGGGGTGCTAGAGTCGGGTGCTAGAGTCAGGGGTGCTAGAGTCGGGGTGCTAGAGTCGGGATGCTAGAGTCGGGGTGCTAGAGTCGGGGTGCTAGAGTCGGGGTGCTAGAGTCGGGGTGCTAGAGTCAGGGTGCTAGAGTCGGGGTGCTAGAGTCGGGGTGCTAGAGTCGGGGTGCTAAAGTCGGGATGCTAGAGTCGGGGTGCTAGAGTTGGGGTTTGCTTAGAAGTCAGGGTGCTAGAGTCGGGGTGCTAGAGTCGGGGGTGCTAGAGTTGGGGTGCTAGAGTCGGGTGCTTAGAGTCAGGTGCTAGAGTCGGGGTGCTAGATGTCGGGGTGCTAGAGTCAGGGGTGCCTAGAGTCAGGGTGCTAGAGTCGGGGTGCTAGAGTCGGGATGCTAGAGTCAGGGTGCTAGAGTCAGGGGTGCTAGAGTCGGGGTGCTAGAGTCAGGGTGCTAGAGTCGGGGTGCTAGAGTCGGGGTGCTAGAGTCAGGGTGCTAGAGTCGGGGTGCTAGAGTCGGGGTGCTAGAGTCAGGGTGCTAGAGTCAGGGTGCTAGAGTCGGGGTGCTAGAGTCAGGGTGCTAGAGTCGGGGTGCTAGAGTCAGGGTGCTAGAGTCAGGGTGCTAGAGTCGGGGTGCTAGAGTCGGGGTGCTAGAGTCGGGGTGCTAGAGTCAGGGTGCTAGAGTCGGGGTGCTAGAGTCAGGGTGCTAGAGTCTGGGGTGCTAGAGTCGGGGTGCTAGAGTCGGGGTGCTAGAGTCAGGGTGCTTGAGTTGGGGTGCTAGAGTTGGGGTGCTAGAGTCTCGGTGATAAGGTCGTTACAACATTAAAAACAGTTAGGCTTGCGTGACTCCTGAGAAAAAGTCAGAGATAATCAACACAGTCACAGTGTACGAACGAAATTCCGGCACACGGAAATCACACTGTAAATACAACAGAAATAATAACAAACAACGTAAGCACAAGGTAAAAGCAAGTTACATCGCATTGACGTTTGGATCTTTGTGATAAAATATTTTCTTTAGGGGCAACACAAACAATGAAAAAGTTGCTTGAATATCCTTTACAGGACGTCACAGTCAACTCCAGCATCTTTTAACTGTTTGTAATTTACTAGGCAATTATTTTCGTTAAGTAGTTCGTCATGGCTTTCTGAACAACCAACGCTCATTCGATCCAATCAACGCAAGACGGTCGGCTTCCAAATCGTCTACAGCAGATTTCGAAACCTCGAATCAAGTTTGAGGGGAATTGTGTAACGCCTTCACTGGCCCTAAGCCGCCACATCTCTGGCATATTTGAGATGTGACTACCTGTTATATTCAAACCACAACCCTTCCCGCGTGTACTTAACCCTCTGATGAAGGACAACAACAACAACAGCAACTGAAGTAATTCGAAGCAATCCTACGTGTTCACTTTATCTCCTGCATTAATTATCGCAGGTGCTTTGTGTTTATTTTAGTGTCCGTCCAACCGCCTTATTCAATCATTCACGGACAATCAGCGCATCTGTCCAAGTTTCCCTCCTCCTGATTGATAAACTTCTGAGATGCTCTAGGGTTTTTCTCTTCCAGGGTCAAGGTTGTAATCGGGTAGTTTAGGGGGAGGTAATCTTCGGGCTATCAAGGGAGGTAATTATTTCTTGTGCAAGGGGGTTAAGCAGTTTGTGTTTCAAGGGAAGTAATCATCGCTATGTTCAGGAAGGTAAACAGCTGGTTGCTTGAGAAGCATTTGTCTTTATGTTATTAAGGGAGGTAAGATTATATATTTAAGTTAAGTAATTGGTTTGGACTGCTATAGTAACTAACACGATTGCCTGAAAGAGGCTAATGAAACTAGAACATTACATACAACAATAATAAAGAGACAAATAAAGTGGAACCTCGCTTAACGAGCATAATTCGTTCCAGAATCTTACTCGTAAAGAGAAACAATTTTTCCAATACAAATTAATGTAGCATACGATAATGCGTTCCATGCTGAATAAAATACTCAAAATATTTTGTATAACGTTTATTCAAAGACAATTATATATACATTGTTAAGGAGCGTGATTCATCTTACTCTTCTATCGCGGAATGAACGAACCTGGAATGAGAATTCGATTTGTAGAAAAGAAAAATTGAAATAATTAATTTACAATTTATAGTACATACCTAATTCTTTTTTACTAGAAAGCTGTCTAGAGAAATTTGTTTTTGCCGACGCTTCAGAATTTGGTGGAAATGCGACACAGCATTATCATTAAATAAATTAGTAGCTCTCATAGCCACTGCCTTATTAGGGTGATGGTTCTCAATGTACGAAGCAACAGTTTCCCACGTTTTCAGCATTTCTCTTATTGCGCCAGAAGATTGTTGGTTTGCTGTTACCTTCTCCTCCTCCTCGGACAAACTCTCCTCCACAACTTCTTGCTGTGAAACACAATGTAATTCCATAAGCTCTTCGGTGGTCAGCGCTTGGCTATGCTCTTCCACAAGCTCATCGATATCTTTGTTATCCACCTCCAGTCCCATGATCTTGGCCAAAGACACAATCTTGTTGACTACAGGCTCCACAGGTACTGTCCCAAACCCCTCAAAGTCACATTCGACAACGCTCTCCGGCCAAAGCTTCTTCTAAGCAGGCGGACAATCCGAGACTTCCCCCCCCCCCCCCCCCCCCCCCTCGTCACTCGTTATGCGAAACGTCACGCGTTCAGCGAGTCATTTTTTGTTACAATTTATTTTGCTCGTTATGCGAATTACTCGTTATGAGATGTGCTCGTTAAGCGAGGTTCCACTGTATCTTTCTTTGATAATGTGATGAGAAGAGAGGCATTGGAAAACATCCTGACAACTGAAAAGATCGAGGGGAAGAGAGGCAGAGGTCGACCACAAAATAATGCTGGATGGACTGAGACGGTGGCATGGAGGAATAACATCAGCAGAGTTGATCCACAACACCAAAGACCAAGATCTGTGGAGAGTCATGAACACCTACGACAGCTGGCAGGGCACTTGATGATGACTTGTTTGTAACAATAGCGAAGACCATTTCCGGTACTCTGATGACGAGGTAAGCGGCATTACGTTGGTTTCTCATTCAGAAAGCAATGGCAAACCACTGAATATACAATTGCCTAGAAGATCAATCTGGGGTTGATCGCAACGTCCTGCACGGGAGGTGCAATATTTGTAAATTGCTCAGGCAAATTTACAGGCAATCTTATTTTATAATGCGCGCCGGGGTGTGCAATGTTGAGGTGTCACACATAGTATCTAACTGCGCTATAAAGTGTGGATGAAGAAATTTGTCGAAACATTGGATTTGTGCTGTATGTCTTTCTTTTGTTGTGCTAGCTAATAAATTTCATGTGAATATCTAGAGCAGTGGCTCCCAACCGGTGGGGAATTCCCCCCTAGGGGGAATTTTAGAGTTTCCAGGGGGGGGGGGGGGGGTTGAAATTAAGATTATGTCAAGATCGCGTTAATACAAGAACCGATTACTTGATATTGTTTTTCCCTCCGTACTTTACGGTTCTGTACTTCTCGCTCTTCTGAAATTCGTTCTATAACGTAAGTAGACTCGCAAATCATGTTTTATGTAGACGTTTCGACTGGTTCTAGTATGCGTTATTAACTTTAGTTTCCATTTTCACATATACTGTGTAGGGGTGGGAGGGGGAATTTATAGGGAGGAAATACGACAGGGGGGAATTACATTCTGAACATATGGTGAAGGGGTGCACGGACCAAAAAAGGTTGAGAACCACTGATCTAGAGGATTTGTTAGTTTACTTTCCAAGATTCTCTGTAAAGGGACAAATTAGGAAGAACTTGGAATCGACGGAGATGTTGTTTCTGAGACAAATGTTGCGTATTCCTTGGACTGCCAGAATAACTAACAACGATTGCCTGAATGAGGCTAATGAATCTAGATTATTATATACAACAATAAGAAAGAGATAAACAGCTTGCTTCTGTCATGTGATGAGAATAAAGGCAATGAGAATATAGTAGCATCTGGAAAGATCAGTGGGAAAATAGACATAGGCAGACAAGGAGAAATGATGCTGGATAGATTGAGAAGATGAAATAAAGGAATATCATCAGGAGAGTTGATCCAGAACACCAAAGACATAGATCTGTGGAGGGACACCAACACCTACTCCAGCTGGCATGGCACTTGATGATGATGATCTGGGGGGGGGGGGGATATTCTAGGACTAGAATATTCGAAAGTTGTCAAAGTATTCGTTCCATCTCTTCATTTGAAACTTTTGTAGTTGATTAGGGCAGATTGTGGGAAACTTGTAGTGAAACGTCATTCACAAGATAGGACGCTAGATGTGAATTGCGTGAAGGGTTGTGTCCCATTGGGAATAAAAAACAGAAGAAGAGAAGAAGTCGAAACCACTGTACTTGTTGTCATTGATGTCGTCGTTTCACTTTCTGTCTCTTGTGATAATCCAGGCAGCCTTTCAAAAGCATGCAATTTGACAAATATTTTATGTTGTTGTATCAGCTTGTTTATTGTTTGTGCAACATGTTATGTTGTTTTATCAGCTTGTTTATTGTTTGTGCGCTGACGGAAGTAATAGCCGGAACGTTCATTCTGTTACTTTTGATTATTCGCTAGTAATACCGATTCTACGTACTCGCACTTCTCGTATTCATTGATTTACTGTCAAACTGTCATGTACTGCCTATAGTACCTTGCAGTGTAGGACAGGGGGGGTTCTTGAGCCTGAGGAATTAAGGCCGCCTGGCTAGTGCAGTCGCCGCGAACTGCGCAGGTTAGGATTTTCTTTTAGCTCACGATAGAAAAAAAAAAATCCATACCTTACCGAGGATTCGCATTTTCACTAATTGCATAATTTCATATACTGCGAGTTCTCTCTGGTTGAGTTAAGCTGAGTTAAGTTGTGTTACGAAGCAACATTATAGCATTCAGGACATTCCAGTACGTGTTCCATCCTCATCTACAGCCAGCGAAGAGTTCCAATACTACTTGTACCTGTAGCAGTCTGATTATATATCCGTCTGACCTTTTCTCAGTTCTAAGTGATGGCCAGATCCTCTCGTCACTCCCTGCAGCACCATTCTCTCCATGCTGTGATAATCTATACGTTTTTCCGCACTATACACACGGCCCTAAAGGGTCCCGGCCATGTCTGCCTTATCATGCACCAGTACCCCACCTAGCGCTGCAGACCCAGTGTCATGGATATCCTTTATAGTGCCGTCCCTGGAGTGAGGGGAATCAACACCCACATTATTTTTAACCCCATATCATTATTCTGGAGAATCCACCAGATTCCGTCCACCACACTCCTTCAGTCCATGTATACCCCCCCCTCTCTCTCTCTCTCCTCTCTCTCTCTCTCTCTCTCTCTCTCTCTCTCTCTCTCTCTCTCTCTCTCTCTCTCTCTCTCTCTCTCTCTCTCTCTCTCTCTCTCTCTCTCTCTCTCTCTCTCCACTGGCTCATGCCCCATCTCACACTTCCCCAAAACAACATACTAAACAACTCTAGCTTCCAAAAATTAATAACACATTAATTTAATGAAGAAAAGTGTATGTATGTGAGAAGTGTATGTGTAGAATGTATGTCGTGTACTCTAGTGTATCTGCAGAATCAGACCGAACAGCTCAGGAGCAAAGTCTGATCATCCCTGTAAGGATCACACAACATCATCATAGTTCAGTACACGATAACCTCACCAAACGATGTGTCCCTCCTGCTAAATGTTGACTTCCTCCAGTAGCTTTTGATAACCCAGATACGTGGTCACCAATCACGGATATAGTCCGATACTGATCCTGAATCGATCACACCCCATGTTATTAAAATGTCCCTACTGTTCTGAGACTTAAAACATCCTTGCCTTGTGAAAACCCGGAACACTGTCCCTTGAAATAACGTGATTTCATTTCCTAAAGGTCCTACCGTTTCATAATTACACTGTTATGGTTTACAGTCCCACAGGAATCTAGTAATTTAGTAAAAGCACCAGGTTCATTGTTCCTGTTCCTTAGAAACTCACTATGGTTCTTTCTACATGTGATGTGGAAAACAATCACTAGTGTTCTGTTCACATGTGGTTTGGAAAAATAATCTCATTACTGACTTCCATGATCCCTATCACTAAGAAGTCATCTACTGGATACTTATATGTTTTGGCTCAACCGAGCCATGTTCCTTCAGACCCTTTTTATCATGGGCCCAGTGCAAAAGCTGCTGAATATCTCTTCCTGCACTAATTTATCCCTGATAGTAAACAGTGATGTTTCAGCTTCTTTTCTTCATTACCTGAGGGAACCTGTGAAAGAGAGAGAACACACCGGGTGAGAGCAACCGGACACTGACCCCTATTAGATGAGTGTAGGCCGACGGCCTCACTCAGATATATGACAGTGAACCAAACTCTGTCATGGGGCAGAAGAGCTCATCACATCGGTCTGAATTAGGGTAAGACAAGGAAAGACCAAATGTAAAGTGCAGAACCCCAGTAGACCCCCACTGGAAAATCCCACCATTGGACATTTCCCCTATCCCCCAACCATCCTCAATCCTTCTAAATATCATCCCACTTCACTATTTCCAATCAGCTGAGCTAATTGACCTCTCACACTAGTTAGTTTTAACAATGCGATTGCCTACTGTCGCCGACACTCCTTGAATACCTAACCACAAAGCAACAACACTATGTTCAAGTTCTAGCTCTATCAATCACTAGACTATCCTACATTATTTACATCTAAATGCTATTTAGTAAATACCTTATGAACACTCGGCTCTATCCTGAATCGAATCTACACTTTGTCATGAAAGACACATGTTCCTCAACGTGAATTGATACAGAACACGCTAGATTCTTTTCTATATAAACAACAACAGTCTATGTGGAACTGTGTTTATTGATTTCAAGAAAGCATTTGATATGATAGACCATGTTATTTTAATTAAAAAACTTGAGACAATGAAAATTGGCCCTAATGTAGTCACTCTAATATCATCTTTTCTATCAAACAGAAAGCAAGTAGTATCACATAATAAATGTCTGTCTCATACCACTACCTTCAATATTGGAGTACCGCAAGGCTCTATTCTTGGCCCTCTATTGTTTGCCATATATATTAACGATCTACCTTTACATCTTTCGTCGTCCTGCGATCTATTTGCAGACGACTGTACAGTGTACACAAATGCTGAAAACTGTAGTTTATTGGAGTCGTCTTTACAACAAGAATTAAATAATGTAGTTAGGTGGAGCTATTCAAACCGTATGCAAATTAACATCACTAAAACAAAATCAATGTTACTAACAACCAGACAAAGACTTCAAACTCTAAGCTCACACACATCACTTCAACTTCACATCGATAACATGCCAGTAGAAAGTGTAATTGAGCACAAAACATTAGGCATAATCATTGATAGAAACCTAACCTTTAATTCCCACGTTCAAGTGCTTATTAAACAGACAGCGAAAAAGGTCTACCAACTCGCCAAAATTAAAAACTTCCTTGATGAGGACACAAGGAAACTATTCTATACTCCTCATATACAGACACACTGTGACTACTGCTCTACAATCTGGGACGGTTGTTCTAATTCAAACACCAAGCGACTTTACTCACTCCAGAAACGGGCCATGAGTCTAATTTATAACAAACATTTATCTGACAATCCTAGCCTGTATAAACGCCTTCAGTTACTACCACTCCGCAAACGCCTGCTTTTCAATAAAGCTAAACTAATTCACAAAATCCTGCATCGGAATGCCCCAAATTACCTTTGGCCATTGTTTAAATATAATGCTAGACACAGTAAACGTTTAAATATATTACTCGAACACTATCTCAGTACGGATTATCTTCCCCCTTAATAATAGAGATAATAATAATAATAATAACAAAACCCTAGTATAACAGCCAGTCCCCTTTTGGTAGGCCAGTATATTCCACATGGCTAATAACAAGTGTCAGACCATTATCTAATTTTACTGTGTCGTGTAGTTTTGATGTTCGCATTTTGCCCATGCCTTTATAATGCATATCTTTTATATTGTTGCTGTTCTCTGTTAGCCTTGAATGATGTGTGAATGAAATAATGTATGAAAGAGAGTGATAGAAGGGCAGAATGTTAGACGGGCCTGCGTGCCCAATTCTTAACCCTTTGAAAATAAAGTTTGTTTGTTCGTTCGTTCGTTCGTTCTGTATTAAAACCGAGCTAGTCCGACACTTCAGCCTAGGTCAACTCCCTTGTTCACACTAGCGGTAACAAATTCTGTTTTTCATACAGTCGGGGATTGTCCGAGTGACGTCATTCGATGTAAACACCAGGTGGCCTCAGCGGCAGACAATCTGTTCCCAACTTCACAAGAATAGTTGTCCCCCCTCCTACCACGAACACAACAAGCTTTTTCTCTCGAACGTCGATACATCAAACCATGCCGACAGATTCCCCCTTTCCTAGGGAACTCTCAAAGACTTGTAGTTTCCTTTGATCCGACGTGAGTGTTTCTCCACTAGTAACAAACAATTGCAGCTGTGAATACAGACTGTCTATGTTAGTTTATCATCTTATCGTTAACGACGGTGGTCCCGTGACACCCAGCCAATCTGTCCACCTGCTGGTTTCCCACCACACCAGCGTGTCCTTCGAGGGTAAGTTAATAAGTAAGTCACGAATGGCTGCAGAAAAATAACTAAATATGATAACAACTTGAAACCATTTTATTTTTATACATACATTGTCGCTTTATTTCTCAACATAATTTCCACTAACATTGATGCATTTATCCCATAGTTTTATCAGTCCTCCCAAACCGGCTGTATAGAATTGTATGCTCTGTTTTCTAAACCACGTTTTCACTTCACGTTCAACTCCGGCGTCATTCGCGAAATGTCTCCCGCCAAGGTGGTTTGTCAGTGTTTATGCTGACAAATGTTTGTCCCGTAAAGCGGTGCATAGCTGGGTAGAAAATGTAACGAGGGCGAGTCAATAAGTAAACCACAAAGTTCAGTGGGGTGGCCGGTAAATGACAACAAAGCACGCAGTTCTATGCAGCCGGTATGTGATGACTGATAAAACGATGGGATAAGTGCATCAATGTTGGTGGAAATTATGTTGAGAAATAAAGGGACAATGTATGTATAAAAATAAACTGGTTTCAAGTTGTTATCATATTTAGTTATTTTTCTACAGCCATTCGTGACTTACTTATTAACTTACCCTCGTAGTAGAAAATATCTTGGCAGGAAAGTTTGCAAGGTAGAGAACTTGTTATTTCATGTCATAATGCCATAACGTAATACTTATATAGACGTGTTGATGTAGTGGTTATAACGTTACGCTGGCAATGGCATATGCACGGTCGCACGAAGGTTAGTTTCAGCTCTTGACCTTCGCTACGGGAGTGCTTTAGAAGTAGTAGCACGTGTATGGATTACGCTAGAGATCAAAGCGAGCGAACGCAAAAGAATAGAGTTGAGTTAAGCAAGGTTATGTACTCCACTTGTCAACATACTTTTCACTTCTATTGAAATATACCTTTCATGATAAGTGTATATGTGTGTGTGTGTGTGTGTGTGTGTGTGTGTGTGTGTGTGTGTGTGTGTGTGTGTGTGTGACAGAAAAGAAGAGAGAGAGAGAGAGAGAGAGAGAGAGAGAGAGAGAGAGAGAGAGAGAGAGAGAGAGAAGGTACAGGGACACCAGTAAATTATTTAACAATAGAGCCGTGTGATGTACATTCCAGTTACCGACAATGTAAACGTCAAAATAACACAACAAGCCATCTTGTTACGGCTACGGTAACGACAGCCACGTACATTTAGCAAGCGTGTACCAGGCAATTGTTCCTGGTGTTCGGTGACACTGGGGCTGGCTTTTGGCTTGACGTTGCATCTTTCACCTGGCAATTGTGTAGGTATATCATGTTTCTTTTTTCCCTAGTTCTTTGTTTTTTCAACTACAGGCTTACTTTCTTGTCTTCTTCTTTGTTGTTGTGCTTTCTGTCTTTCGACTAGTGGGGTTCATTGTCTTCAAGTATGTTGTTTTCCTTTTTCGTTTCGTTTCTTTCTTTCTTTCTTTCTTTCTTTCTTTCTTTCTTTCTTTCTTTCTTTTCTTTCGTTTTAACCTTTCGTCTGTGTTTCTTCCATATCTGCTTCCTTATTTACTTGCATTGTTTGCATGTTACTTGTGGAACAAGTAAACAGGCATAATGCAGAATGTGGCTTAGATATTAACATCGAAAAACGAAAACTGATAATTAGCAGTGGAAAGGAAAGGCCATCAGTGAACTTTACAGTTAACAGGGAGATGCTAGAACAAGTAACAAGTTTCTCCTGTCTTGGAAATATAATAACAGTTGATGGCAGAAGTGAAATAGAAATTAAAAAGAGAATAGGAATTTTCCAAAAATGCTTTCAACGGCATGACATCATTATTAACATCTAGAGAGATTAACAGAGCAATAAATATGAGAATTATCAAATATTATGTATATTCAGAACTGCTATATGGCCCTGAAGCCTGGACATTGATCAAACAATTAGAAAGTCGAATTGAGGCTCTGGAGATGTAGATATGCAGAAGAATATATCGTATTTCACGGAAACAAAAACAGTCAAATACAGAGGTTCTAGAAAAATTGGGAATGAAAAGAGAGTTGAAGACAGAAAAAAAAAAAAAAAAGGCAAGTGATATATTTCGGTGACGTTAACAGACATAACACTGTTATAAAAAGCATACTGGTGGGTTAGTGCAAGCGAGCAAGAGGTAGACAACGATACAAGTGGGAAGATAACATCAAGAGATGGACGAACATCAGCCTGACAGAATGTACAGTAAAGACGAGAGACAGACAGTGTTGGAGATCCATTGCAGCCAACTTTCATTGTGGAGACGGCATCTGATTGACTGGTTGATTACTTGCATTACTTCTACCGTTTAGTTTCCTAATTGTATATCTGTCTGTCTGTCTGTCTGTCTCTGTCTGTCTGTCTGTCTGTCTGTCTGTCTGTCTGTCTGTCTGTCTGTCTGTTTGTCTGTCTGTCTGTCTGTTTTATTGATGTTTCCTATTTGTAGCTTGCACCAAGTTGTAGACAACTGTGTGATAGTCGAGCCTATCTTGTCGAACACACACAAACACACCCGTGCGCTCGCACACACACGCACACGTGCACATACACACATATCCTGTCCATATTTTCACTCACCCACTGCTATATGTATTTATTCACAAACGCTATCAACCTGTCACTCACACACGCAGTCACTCAATTATGTACTCATTTACGCATTTACACACGAGCTTACTCCTGCACGCATGCACTCACTTACTCCCTTTCTCAATCACCCCCAGACAGCAAACCAATGAACATATGTTTGTATGTATGCATATACAAACACAAGTGACCCCCCCCCCCCCCCACCATCCCAACCCATGCGTGTATTTATGTGTGTCACACAGTCGCACTTTCTCACATCTCTCCCATTGTTGTTGTCTCGATCCCATAACGTTCCCATTGTTGTTGTCTGTTTTGTTTTGTTCGATCTTTATACTTCCCCAGTATGTTTTCTCTCTATCTCTATACTTCCCCCAATCATTCTGCTCTCGATATCTATACTTCCACAATCTGTTCCTCTCGATCTCTATGCTTTCGCGATATCTATACTTCCACAATCTGTACCTCTCAATCTCTATGCTATCGCTAACCTATCTCCTCTCTTGATGTTAACACTTTCCGCAATCTTTCCTTCTCTCCCGATCTTAAACTTTACTCAATCTTTCCTTGTCTCCCGATATTAAACTTTCCTCAATCTTTCCTTTTCTCCCGATCTCAAAACTTTCCTCACCGTTTCTTTATCTCCCGATCTTATACTTTCAAACAGTCTTTCCATCTCTCCCGATCTTATACTTTCCTCAAGTGTTCTTCTCTCTATCGCTTTACTTCCCCCAACCTTTCGCATCTTGTTCAAATTTCTATACGTATAATGAGCATGCCCTATGACCTATTGATATCCTAGTGTTTTTGGACGGGCCCGAGTATTGTGACTGACAGCTAACTTATTTGACCCCAGCGTAACCTTCACATTACCTTTAGGTTCAAGTGCCCGGCCCATGAGAGGAGCGACGTGGTGTGTGTGTATTCTCATGTGTGGTGAAGTGCGCTGAATGTTTACACATTGGTGTCTTGATACAGGAAGATTTGATGTTCCCGACTTGTGGTAGTCATTGTAGATAAAATAATGGCATGTACACTCAGTAGCACTAGAGTCGCAGTTGTAGTAGTGATAGTTATGTTATGTTATGTCAGTTGTGTACCCTTTACAGGACGTAGCAGTCAACTCCAGCATGTTTTAGCTGTTTTCGATACCTGGACAAGTTTACGTTCAGTAGTTTGCCATTGATTTCTGAGCGACCGGCTCTCATACCATGAGTATGAGAACCAACGCAAGGTTGTCTGCTTCCAAATCGACCGCAGCAGTGTTTCGAACGCGGTATACGGGATTACAAGCTGCGTCCGAAACCCCTTCGACACAGACGGTTTATCAGTTCCTATTTACAGGACATCGCTGCTGTTGTTGATATCTTGGCAAGTTTACGTTCAGTAGTTTGCCATTGCTTTCTGAACGACCGGCTCCCATATCAACATGTTATAACACTACGCGACATGGTTCGCTGACAGATCGAGCACAGCTGCGTTTCGAACGCCTGGTAAGCGGCTCACGAACCGCATTCCCAAGCCTTTGGCCACGGAGACTTAGCAGCAATATTAATAGTAGTAGTAGTAGTAGTAGTAGTAGTAGTAGTAGTAGTAGTATTAGTAGTAGTAGTAGTAGTAGTAGCAGTGGTGGTGGTGGTGGCGGTAGTAGTAGTAGTATTAGTAGTAGTAGTAGTAGTAGTAGTAGTGGTAGTAGTAGTAGTAGTATTAGTAGTATTAGTAGTAGTAGTAGTAGTAGTAGTATTAGTAGTATTAGTAGTAGTAGTAGTAGTAGTAGTAGTAGTAGTAGTAGTAGTAGTAGTAGTAGTAGTAGTGGTGGTGGTGGTGGTAGTAGTAGTAGTAGTAGTAGTAGTAGTAGTAGTAGTAGTAGTATTAGTAGTAGTATTAGTAGTAGTATTAGTAGTAGTAGTAGTAGTAGTAGTATTAGTAGTATTAGTAGTAGTAGTAGTAGTAGTAGTAGTAGTAGTAGTGGTGGTGGTGGTGGTAGTAGTAGTAGTAGTAGTAGTAGTAGTAGTAGTAGTAGTAATAGTAGTACTATTAGTAGTAGTAGCAGTAGTAGTAGTAGTAGTGGTGGTGGTGGTGGTGGTAGTAGTAGTAGTAGTAGTAGTAGTATTAGTAGTATTAGTAGTAGTATTGTAGTAGTAGTAGTAGTATTAGTAGTATTAGTAGTAGTAGTAGTAGTAGTAGTAGTAGTGGTGGTGGTGGTGGTGGTGGTAGTAGTAGTAGTAGTAGTAGTAGTAGTAGTAGTAGTAGTAGTAGTAGTAGTAGTAGTAGTAGTAGTAGTAGTAGTAGTACTAGTAGTAGTAGTAGTAGTAGTAGTAGTAGTAGTAGTAGTAGTAGTAGTAGTAGTAGTAGTAGTAGTAGTAGTAGTAGTAGTAGTAGTTGTTGTTGTTGTTGTTGTTGTTGTTGTTGAACGTGTCTAGTGGCAATGATTGGCAGGTTATGTGTGGTCTGTTATGTGGTTGTGAGTTGTTGAAGAAACCGGAGTCTGCGTAGGTGGGCTTTCACCAGACGAATGTTGGGAACTTCCTGACAGAGATGAAAACAGACGCGAGGCACTGACAGATATAGGCGTCAATCATTATCATCATGTGACATGCCGATAAGCGTGGGCGGTCATGTTTCGAGATCTTACACAAACACCAGAGTCGTGGGTCAGTTCTGTATTCCTGTCTTAACCTTCCATGCGGTCAAGCCACCCTCTGTCGTCCCCTTGTTCTCCCCCTCTCCACCCCCCCCCCCCCCCAATTGTTGCCGGTTATCACTAAGTTCTCTCATTTATTTCTTCTCATAACGTGTCCAAAAAATGTTGAGTCTAATTTCTCTAATCAGTTTATGGTTTTTACCTGCTTCTTGTAGGACTTGCTCAATGGCTATTTAAAAAAAAATATCGGTCCATGGTATTCTTTGCATTTTCCTCAGAAACTACATTTCCACTGCCATTGTATGTTTTTTTTTTTCAGCCTGTCTGCTCATCGTCCACGTCTCCCGTGCATTAAAAAAAGTACAGGTTCTATGTAGTACTTCAACACTCCAGTTTTCGTTGCAATTGATATCTTTCTATTAGTCAGTTTGTTCTCCATCTTGCAAATTACTACCTTCGCCATGACGATTCTTGTTGTAATATCTTCAAGGCACCTCCAATCAGATTTTATGGCTGTTATAGGCGTCAATAGATTACCCAGGGACGAAACAACTAGAATATTTAATGCACATTAACAGAAGATATGAAACAGAGAAATTAACCTGATGTTGGAACACAGAAATTAACGTGACGTTGGAACAGAAAAATTAACCTGGTTTACTTCGACGCATGATCAAGCTAGGGTGATCTAGCCAGTCATCCGTCGAAGTACAGTTTTCCTGCAGTGAGGAGCCGTCGTTATTTAGGAGATGACAGGTTCGAAACCCAGTAGGTATCTAACGCTTTTACTTCTGTGAGTGCCATACAATACTTGTGCATTTATGTATGAAGTGTTTTTGAAAATGCTGTTTGTGAGCAGGAATATCAAAACTTCTCTGTCCCGTAAATTCTTTCAGTAATTTACGAAAATGAGTAAGAGAAGCCGCGGTAAATACTGCTAACACACACTCACACCCACAGTATAACCATCATCCTTGCTGCGTATTCTACATGTCGATTTATGATTCCAATGGTGCTTATGCACTCATAAACAGTATGAGAGAAGGCGTATTAAATATTTTAAAGTAGCAATGTACAACAGCTACCCTTATTGTATCATTTTATATCATGTGAATCTAGGGCAGTTATATTGCGAGCACTCCCAATGACACAGTGTACAACCCGCTCGGGCTATCTCCATCTTGCTATCTCTGTATTAAGATTTAGAGGGCCGCTGTGTTTGTACGTAGGGACCTGACTGTACGTTGTATAACAACTGTCATTACTGTTTCTACCGTAAACAGGAAGCGAGAAGTCGTGTATCATGAGACCCGCCCCCATAACCCTCCTCCAAATATACCGCCACCATTCTGCGTGTCCTATATGTGTAACAAGTACATTCGACTCTTTAATCGCCTTGATTTTATTTATTCACTCTGTCGTTTATCTGTGCTTGTATTCGTTCACTCTATCGTTTATCTTTGCCTCTTTGATGTTGAACTAATCACCGTTTTTCACCGCACCTACATGTATTGTATCATCCACTGATATCCATTGCACCCTGGGACAGATGCAATCTCACACCTAATGGATACATCCATCATGTACTCCTTCTACGTTCACAGTATTTCTATCATCTATTTTCCCTCCTTCATCTCATCTTATCTCATCTCATCTCATCATGTTCCTCTTGTACCTTGCGGTGTCGAGGTGAAGTATAAACAGCGGGAGAGTACCCGCTTATGGGCTTCATGTATCGATATTCCCATGGACTCTGTTATTTCCTGCGTCCATCGTTTACGTGGTCGGCCTCTTCCTCTGCTTCCACCTGGTCTGTACATCATTGCTTGTTGTGCTATACTGTTAGTTGGTAACCTACTTGCATGGCCAAACCATTTGACTTGCTGCTTTTTAATAAAATCTAGTGCTGTTTTAACCCCCACTTTAGTCTTGATTTCTTCATTTCTGATCTTATCTCTTCTTGATACATTGAGTATTCTTCTCAGGAATCTCATTTCTGTTGCTGTGATTTTTCTTTTCGCTGTTTCTGTTATTGTCCAGGTTTGGCATTGGTAACATAGAGTTGGTAGGAAGATTGTGTTGTAAAGAGCTTTCTTAGTAGTTATTGATACATGTTTGTTCTTTAGTATTAGTGCCATTTGTCCAATGAGTTGGTTTGCCTTATTGCGTCAATTTTCGATCTCGTCTTTGATTTGCCATTTGATGATATTATATTTCCTAGGTACTTGAAACTCCTTACTTGTTTCCAGGGATGTTCGTTTAGGTGAATTGTTGTTGCTTTCTTCCCCCTCTTTCCATCCTATAAATTATGTTTTCACTTATTCTACCTCTTCCCTCTTTGTCCTACCTACTCACTGCCAACGCCTCTTCCCTATCGCCCACGCCAGCCGGCAATGCACTGGATGGTGATATTTCCTAAGTACCTGAAGAAGGGGAGTGGATGGAGGGGGAGAGAGAAAAAAGCCAACATATTAATGAAAATATGAAACTATTCTACACTTTCTTTTTAAATAAACGATATGGCACACAATATGTCTTGCGTTTTTAATTAATGGTGAAAAGCTTACCGTCAATTCTAACGTACATGAACGTCTTCAGTTACTGCCACGCCACAAACGCCTACTTTTTAATAAGGCTAAACTAATTCACAAAATCCTTTTCCAAAATGCTCCAAGCTACCTTTGGCCATTGTTCAAATATAACGCAAGACATAGCGAACGGCTAAATATACTTCATGTCCATAAACCTAGGATAATAATAATAAATGTTTGCATATCCTTTTTACAGGACATCGCTGTCAACATCAGCATCTTTCAGCTGATTGTTGATTTCTTGGCAAGATTATGCTCAGTATATTGCCATTGCTTGCTGAGCGGCCGTAAGTTACCGACGCGAATCGAACCACTGCTGATTCTCACCGTCGTCACGTTACTTACGAGAGCATACGAGATTACGGAGAAAAATTGCTAACCTCTAGGCCAGGAAACCGGCAAACCGAGGATAGACTTATATAAAGCTTAGCATACTCTGCCACTCAGTTGTGGAACAATCTTCCACAAGAAATCAAAGACACACCAATCATTATACATACAGTCGCAATCTGTTTGAACACCACCTCAGTGCAAACTAAATGCACCCCCCCCCCCCTCCCCCAAAATAAAATTTTAAAAAAAATGATAATAATGGAAAATTATCTTAAACGACAACTAGCCAATAAACATTCCCATATTTATGGTACTCTACACCTTCCTTAAGTAATTATAATGTTCATGCTACACATTGCCTCAGTGAGTCATGTATTATTGTTTATTTTTCATGCGTTTTAATGCTTATTGTTCTTTTGTAGTCTAAGATTAGCTTCATAAGTGATGTTGAATGAAATAATGCATGAGAGGAAATAGAGAAGGGCAGAATGTCAGACGAGCCTGTGTGCCCAATTCTTAACCATTTGAAAATAATGTTTGTTCGTTCGTTGTTCTTTCGTTCGTTCGTTGTTAGTTACTTCATTCTTAGTTTCCTGCTTTGGACTGTTAATGCTTCTCCCCTTCTCAGATGGAACAGCATCAGCCCGTCACCTAGTTACAAATACATCACCTCATTGTCTGCCTATATAGCCCAGCTTCTATTTGGAGCAGCAGAGTTAAATACCACATATTTTATGTCATTCTGCCTGCTCACGTTTATTTCACAAAGTTCCATAATATTACTATCCTTGTTATGCTTCCCATAGTGTCATTCTCTTCTTACCTTTGTATTGTTGTGGCTTGTTTATTCTTGTTATTTCCCGATGAAGGCGTATCGCCGCAGGTATTCTGATGTTTCTTATGTAGTTAAGCTGACATACACTTTGCGTTTTCCAGTTGCTCTAACGAGGAGTCTTCTGGGCAAGTGGTTACGCCGACCGCCCCCATCCAGTTCTGAAGGTTGTGTGTTCAGTTCTGAGCTACGTCGTGGGGCGTTCGTGGGATTCATGAAACTTATTGGGGTCGTCGCTGGAGCTACGAAGTTCATGCTTTGTGCGACGCTTTCTTCGGGTCGCACTGCAGAAAGAGACAAAGCCAGATGTGATAAAAACCAGGGTGTCATGAAGTCTCAAACATCCCTGAATGAAACAACACCATATGACGGGGCGGGTACACAATTATGCCAGGCCTTAACAAGTGTGCGATTCTGTCCAAACATGTAAAACAAAGATGAAACGAACACAACTGCAGCCATTCAAACATTTTCAAGTAAGCATATGTAAGCATCTATATCAACGAAACGAAAAGCACTAGATACACTATAAGGACCCCAACTACAACGACATCGATAAGTCGACGGTTGAAGGCCATTCGTCTCAAGAGCCGAACCTGAATCTGAAGTCAATACTCTTGCATTTTTAGCCATATTTTATGTTTGTTTTTTATTTTTGTGGATTGATTCTTGTTAATTTTGTTGTTGTTTTTTCTAATGACAGTTTGACTTGTTTCGTGTCGTGTTTTTTTTTCCTGATGACAGTTTGGCTTGTTTCTTGTTGTTGTTTTTTCCCCCTGATGACAGATTGGCAGGTTTCGTGTTGTTTTTTCCTGATGACAGTTTGGCTTGTCTCTTGTTGTTTTTCCTGATGACAGTTTGGCTTGTCTCTTGTTGTTTTTCCTGATGACAGTTTAGCTTGTCTCTTGTTGTTTTTCCTGATGACAGTTTGGCTTGTCTCTTGTTGTTTTTCCTGATGACAGTTTGGTTTGTTTCTGGCTGTTGTTTTTTTTTCCCTGATGACAGTTTGGCTTGTTTCTTGTTGTTTTTCCTGATTACAGTTTGGGATGTTTCTTGTTGTTATTTCCCGATGACAGCGTGGCTTGTTTCTTGATGTTATTTCCTCATGAAGACTTCTCGTCCATGAAGACTTCTCGCCCAAATGTTGTCTGATGTTTGTAATTGTAATTTTAAGTTAACACACACTGCTAGCTTCTTGTGGAAGGCTTTACGAATGCAGTTCGTAGCCTCGCATAGTTGCATTCGAAACACAGTTGTGAGCGATTTGGCAGCAGACCGCCTTGCGTTGTTTTTTATGTTACGAAATGGTGTGGGTTCCGGTCGTTCAGTAAGCAATGGCAAACTACTAAACTTAAACTTGCCAAGAGATCACAGCAGCAAACAATGCTGGTGTTGACTGCGATGTCTTGTTAAGGCTATGCAACTAACTAACTGACATACACTGAGCGATTCTATTTGCTAACTGACATACACTGAGCGATTCTATTTGCTAACTGACATACACTGTGCGATTCTATTTGCTAATAATCAATTATGTTATTCGTTATCTGGCATTATTTGATGTTGCCCATATCCTATTATCAGGGCGTCATTCCCTCACACACTCACAACGTCTCCATCCCTCACACACTCACAACGTTTCCATCTCTCACACATTCACGACGTCTCCATCCCTCACACACTCACAACCGTCTCCATCTCTCACACACTCGCAACTGTATCCATATCGCCTCTCATCACATTAGCATACCTGAGTTGATTAACAACAGGTGTTTGTTCTACATTCTTTGTGCTGAGTGAGTTACTTGATATTAGCTCATATAGGTACGTGTTCGTGTCTCTGAGTACTCACTCAATATCTATCTATCTGTCTATCTATCTATCTATCTATCTTTCTATCTATCTATCTATCTATCTATCTATCTATCTATCTATCTATCTATCTATCTATCTATCTATCTATCTATCTATCTGTCTGTCTGTCTGTCTGTCTGTCTGTCTGTCTGTTTGAATGTCGGTCGGTCGGTCGGTCGGCCTTTCTGTCTGTTTGTCTGTCTGTCTGTCTGTCTGTGTCTGTCTGTCTGTTTTTCTATGTTATCTATCCATCCATCAATCCATCCGTCATCCATCTATTTTTCACTCCCTCCCCCTCTCTATCACTCTCGGTCTGTCTGTCTATTTATCTGTCTGTTATCTGTCTGTCTGTCTGTCTGTCTGTCTGTCTGTCTGTCTGTCTGTCTGTCTCTCTCTCTCATTCTCTCTCTCCCCCCCTCTCTCTCTCTCTCTGTCTCTCTCTGTCTCTCTCTCCCTCTCTCTCTGTCTCTCTCTGTCTCTCTCTCTCCCTCTCTCTCCCTCTCTCTCTCATTCTCTCTCCCCCTCTCTCTCTCCCTCTATCTCTCTCTCTCTCTCTGTGTCTCTCTCTGTCTCTCTCTCTCTCTCTGTCTCTCTCTGTCTCTCTCTCCCTCTCTCTCTGTCTCTCTCTGTCTCTCTCTCTCCCTCTCTCTCCCTCTCTCTCTCATTCTCTCTCCCCCTCTCTCTCTCCCTCTATCTCTCTCTCTCTCTCTGTCTCTCTCTGTCTCTCTCTCCCTCTCTCTCTGTCTCTCTCTCTGTCTCTCTCTCTCCCTCTCTCTCCCTCTCTCTCTCATTCTCTCTCCCCCTCTCTCTCTCTCCCTCTATCTCTCTCTCTCTCTCTCTGTGTCTCTCTCTGTCTCTCTCTCTCTCTCTCTCTCTCTCTCTCTCTCTCTCTCTCTCTCTCTCTCTCTGTCGGTCTCACTCACTTTAGTGACTAACTTTCTCTATGACGCAATGACAGAAACGAAATCCACGACAGAAAGCATTACATGACACAATAACATTAGCGCAAGTATAACATGAACGCAGCCATGACTAAGTTCAGGGTTGAGGTATTTGTGGACACAGCAAAGAGCCGGTGGTTCAGACGTGGGGGATGTCCTGTAGACAGGCCGCCGTTACACTTTGACGTCACACTCCGTCACTACCGTGTTTGTGTATGTGGGTGATGTCTCAAGATGTTTCACTGTACACGTTGCTGTCTCAACATGTTTAACTGTACACGTTGCTGTCTCAAGATGTTTAATTGTACACGTTGCTGTCTCAAGATGTTTCACTGTACACGTTGCTGTCTCAAGATGTTTCACTGTACACGTTGCTGTCTCAACATGTTTAACTGTACACGTTGCTGTGTCAAGATGATGTTTAACGTCCGTGGTCACTCGTCTTCGTCTGACTCAGTTAAGCTGTATGATCCTAATGTCCGTGGTCTGACCCAGTTAAGCTGTATGATCCTAATTATTTTACCGTGGTCACTCGTCTTCGTCTGACTCAGTAAAGCTGTATGATCCTAATTATTTTACCGTGGTCACTCGTCTTCGACTGACTCAGTAAAGCTGTATGATCCTAATTATTTTACCGTGGTCACTCGTCTTCGTCTGACTCAGTTAAGCTGTATAATCCTAATTATTTTACCGTGGTCACTCGTCTTCGTCTGACTCAGTTAAGCTGTATGATCCTAATTATTTTACCGTGGTCACTCGTCTTCGTCTGACTCAGTTAAGCTGTATAATCCTAATTATTTTACCGTGGTCACTCGTCTTCGTCTGACTCAGTTAAGCTGTATGATCCTAATTATTTTACCGTGGTCACTCGTCTTCGTCTGACTCAGTTAAGCTGTATGATCCTAATTATTTTACCGTGGTCACTCGTCTTCGTCTGACTCAGTTAAGCTGTATAATCCTAATTATTTTAACGTGGTCACTCGTCTTCGTCTGACTCAGTTAAGCTGTATTATCCTAATTATTTTACCGTGGTCACTCGTCTTCGTCTGACTCAGTTAAGCTGTATAATCCTAATTATTTTACCGTGGTCACTCGTCTTCGTCTGACTCAGTTAAGCTGTATGATCCTAATTATTTTACCGTGGTCACTCGTCTTCGACTGACGCAGTTAAGCTGTATGATCCTAATTATTTTACCGTGGTCACTCGTCTTCGTCTGACGCAGTTAAGCTGTATGATCCTAATTATTTTACCGTGGTCACTCGTCTTCGTCTGACTCAGTTAAGCTGTATGATCCTAATTATTTTACCGTGGTCACTCGTCTTCGTCTGACTCAGTTAAGCTGTATGATCCTAATTATTTTACCGTGGTCACTCGTCTTCGACTGACTCAGTTAAGCTGTATGATCCTAATTATTTTACCGTGGTCACTCGTCTTCGACTGACTCAGTTAAGCTGTATGATCCTAATTATTTTACCGTGGTCACTCGTCTTCGACTGACTCAGTTAAGCTGTATGATCCTAATTATTTTACCGTGGTCACTCGTCTTCAACTGACTCAGTTAAGCTGTATGATCCTAATTATTTTACCGTGGTCACTCGTCTTCGACTGACTCAGTTAAGCTGTATGATCCTAATTATTTTACCGTGGTCACTCGTCTTCGACTGACTCAGTTAAGCTGTATGATCCTAATTATTTTACCGTGGTCACTCGTCTTCGACTGACTCAGTTAAGCTGTATGATCCTAATTATTTTACCGTGGTCACTCGTCTTCGACTGACTCAGTTAAGCTGTATGATCCTAATTATTTTACCGTGGTCACTCGTCTTCGACTGACTCAGTTAAGCTGTATGATCCTAATTATTTTACCGTGGTCACTCGTCTTCGACTGACTCAGTTAAGCTGTATGATCCTAATTATTTTACCGTGGTCACTCGTCTTCGACTGACTCAGTTAAGCTGTATGATCCTAATTATTTTACCGTGGTCACTCGTCTTCGTCTGACTCAGTTAAGCTGTATGATCCTAATTATTTTACCGTGGTCACTCGTCTTCGACTGACTCAGTTAAGCTGTATGATCCTAATTATTTTACCGTGGTCACTCGTCTTCGTCTGACTCAGTTAAGCTGTATGATCCTAATTATTTTACCGTGGTCACTCGTCTTCGACTGACTCAGTTAAGCTGTATGATCCTAATTATTTTACCGTGGTCACTCGTCTTCGTCTGACTCAGTTAAGCTGTATGATCCTAATTATTTTACCGTGGTCACTCGTCTTCGTCTGACTCAGTTAAGCTGTATGATCCTAATTATTTTACCGTGGTCACTCGTCTTCGTACTGACTCAGTTAAGCTGTATGATCCTAATTATTTTACCGTGGTCACTCGTCTTCGTACTGACTCAGTTAAGCTGTATGATCCTAATTATTTTACCGTGGTCACTCGTCTTCGACTGACTCAGTTAAGCTGTATGATCCTAATTATTTTACCGTGGTCACTCGTCTTCGACTGACTCAGTTAAGCTGTATGATCCTAATTATTTTACCGTGGTCACTCGTCTTCGACTGACTCAGTTAAGCTGTATGATCCTAATTATTTTACCGTGGTCACTCGTCTTCGACTGACTCAGTTAAGCTGTATGATCCTAATTATTTTACCGTGGTCACTCGTCTTCGACTGACTCAGTTAAGCTGTATGATCCTAATTATTTTACCGTGGTCACTCGTCTTCGACTGACTCAGTTAAGCTGTATGATCCTAATTATTTTACCGTGGTCACTCGTCTTCGACTGACTCAGTTAAGCTGTATGATCCTAATTATTTTACCGTGGTCACTCGTCTTCGACTGACTCAGTTAAGCTGTATGATCCTAATTATTTTACCGTGGTCACTCGTCTTCGACTGACTCAGTTAAGCTGTATGATCCTAATTATTTTACCGTGGTCACTCGTCTTCGACTGACTCAGTTAAGCTGTATGATCCTAATTATTTTACCGTGGTCACTCGTCTTCGACTGACTCAGTTAAGCTGTATGATCCTAATTATTTTACCGTGGTCACTCGTCTTCGACTGACTCAGTTAAGCTGTATGATCCTAATTATTTTACCGTGGTCACTCGTCTTCGACTGACTCAGTTAAGCTGTATGATCCTAATTATTTTACCGTGGTCACTCGTCTTCGACTGACTCAGTTAAGCTGTATGATCCTAATTATTTTACCGTGGTCACTCGTCTTCGACTGACTCAGTTAAGCTGTATGATCCTAATTATTTTACCGTGGTCACTCGTCTTCGACTGACTCAGTTAAGCTGTATGATCCTAATTATTTTACCGTGGTCACTCGTCTTCGACTGACTCAGTTAAGCTGTATGATCCTAATTATTTTACCGTGGTCACTCGTCTTCGACTGACTCAGTTAAGCTGTATGATCCTAATTATTTTACCGTGGTCACTCGTCTTCGACTGACTCAGTTAAGCTGTATGATCCTAATTATTTTACCGTGGTCACTCGTCTTCGACTGACTCAGTTAAGCTGTATGATCCTAATTATTTTACCGTGGTCACTCGTCTTCGACTGACTCAGTTAAGCTGTATGATCCTAATTATTTTACCGTGGTCACTCGTCTTCGACTGACTCAGTTAAGCTGTATGATCCTAATTATTTTACCGTGGTCACTCGTCTTCGACTGACTCAGTTAAGCTGTATGATCCTAATTATTTTACCGTGGTCACTCGTCTTCGACTGACTCAGTTAAGCTGTATGATCCTAATTATTTTACCGTGGTCACTCGTCTTCGACTGACTCAGTTAAGCTGTATGATCCTAATTATTTTACCGTGGTCACTCGTCTTCGACTGACTCAGTTAAGCTGTATGATCCTAATTATTTTACCGTGGTCACTCGTCTTCGACTGACTCAGTTAAGCTGTATGATCCTAATTATTTTACCGTGGTCACTCGTCTTCGACTGACTCAGTTAAGCTGTATGATCCTAATTATTTTACCGTGGTCACTCGTCTTCGACTGACTCAGTTAAGCTGTATGATCCTAATTATTTTACCGTGGTCACTCGTCTTCGACTGACTCAGTTAAGCTGTATGATCCTAATTATTTTACCGTGGTCACTCGTCTTCGACTGACTCAGTTAAGCTGTATGATCCTAATTATTTTACCGTGGTCACTCGTCTTCGACTGACTCAGTTAAGCTGTATGATCCCTAATTATTTTACCGTGGTCACTCGTCTTCGACTGACTCAGTTAAGCTGTATGATCCTAATTATTTTACCGTGGTCACTCGTCTTCGACTGACTCAGTTAAGCTGTATGATCCTAATTATTTTACCGTGGTCACTCGTCTTCGACTGACTCAGTTAAGCTGTATGATCCTAATTATTTTACCGTGGTCACTCGTCTTCGACTGACTCAGTTAAGCTGTATGATCCTAATTATTTTACCGTGGTCACTCGTCTTCGACTGACTCAGTTAAGCTGTATGATCCTAATTATTTTACCGTGGTCACTCGTCTTCGACTGACTCAGTTAAGCTGTATGATCCTAATTATTTTACCGTGGTCACTCGTCTTCGACTGACTCAGTTAAGCTGTATGATCCTAATTATTTTACCGTGGTCACTCGTCTTCGACTGACTCAGTTAAGCTGTATGATCCTAATTATTTTACCGTGGTCACTCGTCTTCGACTGACTCAGTTAAGCTGTATGATCCTAATTATTTTACCGTGGTCACTCGTCTTCGACTGACTCAGTTAAGCTGTATGATCCTAATTATTTTACCGTGGTCACTCGTCTTCAACTGACTCAGTTAAGCTGTATGATCCTAATTATTTTACCGTGGTCACTCGTCTTCGACTGACTCAGTTAAGCTGTATGATCCTAATTATTTTACCGTGGTCACTCGTCTTCGACTGACTCAGTTAAGCTGTATGATCCTAATTATTTTACCGTGGTCACTCGTCTTCAACTGACTCAGTTAAGCTGTATGATCCTAATTATTTTACCGTGGTCACTCGTCTTCGACTGACTCAGTTAAGCTGTATGATCCTAATTATTTTACCGTGGTCACTCGTCTTCAACTGACTCAGTTAAGCTGTATGATCCTAATTATTTTACCGTGGTCACTCGTCTTCGACTGACTCAGTTAAGCTGTATGATCCTAATTATTTTACCGTGGTCACTCGTCTTCGACTGACTCAGTTAAGCTGTATGATCCTAATTATTTTACCGTGGTCACTCGTCTTCGACTGACTCAGTTAAGCTGTATGATCCTAATTATTTTACCGTGGTCACTCGTCTTCGACTGACTCAGTTAAGCTGTATGATCCTAATTATTTTACCGTGGTCACTCGTCTTCAACTGACTCAGTTAAGCTGTATGATCCTAATTATTTTACCGTGGTCACTCGTCTTCGACTGACTCAGTTAAGCTGTATGATCCTAATTATTTTACCGTGGTCACTCGTCTTCAACTGACTCAGTTAAGCTGTATGATCCTAATTATTTTACCGTGGTCACTCGTCTTCGACTGACTCAGTTAAGCTGTATGATCCTAATTATTTTACCGTGGTCACTCGTCTTCGACTGACTCAGTTAAGCTGTATGATCCTAATTATTTTACCGTGGTCACTCGTCTTCGACTGACTCAGTTAAGCTGTATGATCCTAATTATTTTCCTGCGTATTGAACTTAAGCGTAGTCCATACTCTTGCTACTACGTCTAGTGAACTGGGCTAATTCTTGCGTATGGATTAGCTTTGCCTATTACCAGTGTCCAACGCCATGAAGCGAACCCACTCAGGCTTCTGAGGTACTTGTAACTGATGTCCCCAAGTCTAGGACGAGACGTCAACATTTCAATCCAACTGACCGGTGTAAGGGTTGAACCCACTACCTCGGCATCAGCAGACTGGAGACAACCAGGAACAAAAGGTGATCTACGAAACATGATCAAGGTTCCACAAAGAACGTGTTTTCAGAATATAAAAAGACATATACATTCTTCTTCTCTGTTTGTTATGTTTGTAAGAGTGTTGGTGATTTTAAGTAGGTATATGTGAATGCGAGGCAGTGTGTATTTTTGTGTTATAGAGTGGGTGTATAACTGTGAAAGTTTGTGTAAATAATGTATGTACGTATGGATGTGTGTTTGTTGGTATGTATGTATATGTAGATTCACGTGTGAGTGTCTGTCTGTGTGTGTCTGTGTGCCTGTCTGCCTGCTTGTCTTATAACATGGTAATATGCATTGTTTATGTTCACAATATTAATTTGACAGTGTTATTGATAGGTGAATGTAACATGCACAATAGATAAGTGATGTACGAAAGATGTGTCGTTGGAAGGGCCGAATCTAAGACGGACCTGCGTGCCCAATTTGTGACCCTTTGAACATAAATGTTTTTCGTTCATATTCTTTATCCGCAATCGGAACCCTCAAGCAACTCACGACACACCGTCATCTGTTGTGCTATCGCCGCCTGCTCCCTCAATGTTCTCTCAGATGTTATTCTTGTTTACCTTATCTTTAGACTAGTACATGGATGGGTGGATTTCGCAGCTAATGTTTTCTTCGGGGCGGAGTAACATAATACCCTGCTAAAGAGAAAGTTGGAAGGTATACTGCATGAAGAAGATAAGAGTTTAAATGGAAAATTATCTAACACAGATATACAGGGTGGGACACTGAGCCATTATCACATTCTCCCACCATTTATCTTCTCTTCTTTTGGAGCATAGGTTTTCCAACCAGTTCACAAAAAGTAGTTCTATCTTCTGCTGTCTTCTACTGATCCCTCTATGTCGTTACCTTTGTGTTCGGCTTTGTCTTTAAATCTCTTCCAGTGTATTTATACCACCACCATGTTCATGTGTCCTGCCAGCTGGCGTAGGCGTTCATGTCTTTCCAGATCTCGGTGATTGGTATTTTGGATCAATTCTTCTGATATATGATATTCCTCCATGCCACTGTCTCAGTCTATCCCGCATAATTTCTCTTGGACTGCCTCTGCCTCTTTTCCCACTGATCTTTCCAGTTGTACGATGTTCTCAAATGTGTCTCTTCTCATCACATGACCGAAGAAAGCTATTTGTCTCTTTCTTATTTTTATTATATATACAAGGTATATAATATTTTACGATTGGACTTCAAGTGAAAATCTTAAATGTGTGATAAAAATTACAATAACCATGCCATTGTCTTGTAACCTGTCAATATTGTTGTTAAAGATATCTAGAGTGTTAAGCACGTGACATTGCGGTGCAGACGAACACGTTGACGTCATAACGACAGTTTAAAGATGGCCGGCTCTCGTTTGACATGCGCCAAAGAGGAGCAGCGTTCTATTATCAATCTGTTTTGACCAGTGAAGTGGTGAAACATATAGAACTTCATAGACGAATGAAGGTCCAGTATGGTGATACATGCCTGTCAGTCCAGCAAGTGTAAAAATGGGGTAGGAAGTGTCAAACCGGAGTGACTTCTGGGACAGACCGTTCACGACCGTTTCTGTCACACCAAGTAGTGACATGACCCCTGAGCATTTTTGTTTTGTCTGCAGGAATCCGAGACTTTTGTCGACGCTGGAGGATTTGCATTGAACGCAGTAGTCACTACATCGAAAAATGATACATCTGGTGTTGACTTTTTCAGAAAATATTCAACCACACCCCCCTCCAAAAAACAAAAAACAAAAAACAAACTTGTAAGGTTTTCATTTGAAGCCCCCGCGTAGTAACATTATCTTCTTTCAGACAATCGTTATTAGTTACTCTAGCAGTCCAAGGAATTGCTTCTAACTTCTTCCTAATTAGTTTATTGACGTTCCAAGATTCACAGCCAATCAGCAAAACATGTTCTATATCAGTGGTTCTCAACCGGTGGGGAATCCCCCCCCCCCCCAGGGGAGGGGGATTTTAGAGTTTCTGGGGGGGGGGAGGGGGGGAATTAAGATTATTTCAAGATCGCGTTTATACAAGAACCGATTGCTTGATACTGTTTTTTCCCTTCATACTTCACGGTTCTGTACGTCTCACCCTTCTAAAATTCATTTATAAAGTAAGTAGACCCACAAATCACGTTTTATGTGGATGTCTAGACTTGTTTTAGTATGTGCTATTAAATTTAGCTTCCATTATTACATATACCGTGTAAAAAGGGGGGGGGGGGGTTTAGGTAGGAAATACGAAAAGGGGGGAATGACGTTCTGAAAATATGGTGAAGGGGGGCACGGGCCAAATTTTTAGGTAGGAAATACGAAAAGAGGGGGGGGGGGAGATAGCATTCTGAAAATATGGTGAAGGGGGGCACGGGCCAGAAAAGGTTGAGAACCACTGTTCTATATGACTATTTAAATGTCTCCACCTATTTCATTTGACTGGTGGATTGCCAAGAATGACTTGTCTAGTTATAGCCTCACCAGTCTCCACTCTGATCATGTAGTCTCCACTCTGATCATGTTGTGATGACAGGCGACAAACACGACAGATCTCCTGCAGCTGACGTCCGACATCAAGATGGCAGCTGATCTTTTAGAGTTGTCCATGGGTAGGGATCAGCCTGGCCAAGAGGTTTATCTCCCTCGCGTTTTAACTTCCTATGCGCTGAAGGTGGAGTAGTGATTTAAGTTGAGTTGTGTCAAGAACTGACATCACATCAATCGGAACATTTCCCATTCGCGCTCCGTCCTCATCTTCAACAGCCAGCGAAGGGTCCCAGTATTACTGGAACCAGCAGCAGTCTGATAATGTGTCCGTCTGGCCTTTCCTCGGAGTCTGGTGTGTCGGCCAGATTCTCTGGTCACTCTCTACAGCACCATTCTCTCAGGCCAGAGGTTCCCAAACCACGGCCCGCGGGCCACTTGTGGCCCGCCAGATGTCAGAAAGTGGCACGCGAGGCCTCGTTATTTAACATAATATATTTTAATAATTTCAAAAATGCACTCGGAGCGCCTCGTCAGCGTGCGATAATTTACTCTGCTCGTGGTTATTATGCTCAGAATTATCGAATGTGCATGTTCAGTTCGCAACGAAACGTTATGAGGTTCCTATATCCCAGTCTTGTCGACCAGTCAGAGTGCGCAAAGCGCCACTTTGTCGTCTGTTATAACTGTTTAGCAGAGTCGGTAGTAATGTGTTGAAATTAGATGTTTTCAAATAAAAATTTACCGTTAAAGTCAATAAACATGAGTGGAAAATCTAAAATCAAACAATGGTAAAATGCGAAGATGTTAAGACGTTGTTTGTCGTGAATTCAACGAAGATTGGACGGTGAAATTTATGTTTATGCCTAGCCATAGTGGTAAACCAGTTTGCTTAATCTGCGGATTTTGTGTTTCTGTTACAAAAAAAAAAAAAATAGTGTTTATCTGTTTCTGTCTGAAATAAATGAAGTGCCTACAGAACGGGAATGTTTGCTGAACGGTGGCTGGCTTAATAACCTGGCATTTCACTCTTTGTAAACTCTTTAAATGCGAGGATCCAGGGAAAAAACAAACTATTCACACATTTGTGCGATGACATTTCTTCATGTAAAATAAGACTACGACTGTTTATCGGACAGCTGCCTGAAAGGAGTTTAGAGGCGTTTTCCACTCTTAAGACGCTCGTTGTGGGAAAGAAATGTGACCTGTTACAGTACAAAGTAAAAGTTGAAAGTCGAGATTTTAAGAGTTCACAATAGAGTAGGATAATGTTGCCTTCTTCATAAACTCGTTCGTATTTCCTGATGCCACGTTCTGTCAATTACAGCAAAACCTTCAGCACGGATTAATTTATTTGAAATGAAATTCTGCAATGAGATGTACATTTCTGGAGCTGCCTGCTTCACCTTCAGCTGATCACATGATTTCATTCTGGCGACTATTGCTTGTCGAACAATTTGAACACTTGCGTTCATTTAGCAGAGATGCATTTGTCTTTTTGGCTCGACTGATGCGAGCAGTCATATTCCGCGATGATCGTTATAAGAAAAACAAGCAACGTTCCAGACTCACAGACAGTAACCTAGCTGCGCTTATGACTTTGGGCACGACAGATGTATGCCCAGACATTGATAAACTGACATCCGAACTTACGTAACTTGTTATGAAGAACAGTTACAATTGTAAATTAATTCATTAATAGTGATTTTCGAAACTCATTTAAAATGTATTGTTAAATGAACTTTTGATTTTAAACCACAAAATTACCGCAGTGTAGTTCTGACACTGACTGCCTTTAAAGTTTTAGAATTTTGTTGACGAAAGTTAAGAAAGGTAAGAATGATATTTATAATGTTATAACGTTGTGGCCCGCTTAACTACCGATAATAGTAAATATGGCCCTCTGCTTGAAAAGCTTGGGAACCACTGCTCTAGGCCATTATGATCTGTCTGTTCTTGCGCACTATACACACGATTCTAAAGGGCACCAACCGCGTCTGCCGTAACATGAATCAGTACCCCACCAATGATTACAGACCCCAGTCACTCTGTCCGCCTGCTAGTTTCCCAACACACCAGCATGTCCTGGAGATAAAATCCAACAGATATTCTCTATTTTTGATTGTTGAATTGAACCCTGTCACTCTGCCTAAAAATGCCTTCTGCACTATACACGCGATCTCAAAGGGACACGACGGCTGCATGGCAAGCAGGCCACCAGCAACAGTGGCTTCACCACTTCATGTCTCAATATTACACATGGCAACAACATGGACTGACATCTGGCCTATAAATTAATTTCTGACATAAAAAGTCCCCGTAATGGAAACCTGCAGAGGTTATATGAAGTGTCAGGACAATATTTGTACACCGGAATGCATTGCGGAATTGGTGGTCAGTCTTTTTTCTCCCGTAGCGGACAACAAGAGTTGACAGGGAACTCTTCTCCGACCGCGGTCATGCCATTATTAGAATAACGTCATGACGGCCACACCAACGGGCCTGTTACATGTGGCTTATGATAGAGGGAAACCTGACAGGTCTTTGACGGGGATGGAGTTTGGCACCGGGTGGGATGAATGAATGAATTCGATACTTATAGTATCGTCCTATCCTAAGACAACATGCAATAATCAACTTTATCGTAAGATATCCTAGAATAATCAACCTTACCCTAAGCCATCTTAGAATAATCAACTTTTTCCTAAGACGTCTTAGAATAATCAACTTTATCTTAAGACATCCTAGAATAATCACCTTACACTAAGCCACCCTATAATAAATCTTATACTAAGACATTCTAAAACAATTAACCTTATCCCATGAAATTCCAGAATAATCAACCTTATACTGAGACATTCTAAAACAATCAACCTTATCCTATGAAATCCCATAATAATCAACCTTATACTGAGAAATCCTAAAATAATCAACCTTATCCTATGAAATCTCAGAGTGATCAACCTTATACTAAGACATCCTAACATAATCAATCTTATCCTAAGACATCTTATAATAATCAACCTTACAGTAAGACATTCTAAAACAATCAACCTTATCCTATGAAATCCCAGAATAATCTACCTTATACTTAGACATCTCATCTCTCCGTGAACCTCTCCCACACTCGGAGTTTCAGGTTATTTTTTCCCACTGAAATGACACCCAATACTGATTATTATACAATGTAATCTTTCCCCACCTTCGCCCGACATCCCGTTTTTCCCCTTTCCCTCCGCCTACTCATGTGGTGGAATAAATGAAAAGCCGAGACTACATATAATCAGACAGTGACTCATTCAGCTGTAATCTTTGACCCCCCAGCCTCCAACCCCGGGGGCCTCCGAATGGAGACCTTCTTTGGGAAGAAATCATGTTTCTGTCTACGCCCCTGCCTCATTTATCTGAACGGCCACTTACGTCGCCGTGCTCTAATCCCTGCCAGTTGCATCAATCACTCCCTCGAACCATAAATAAGTCATTGTTTTATCGGGGGCCCGATGTCACGTGGTGATACCTACCAGCAGTGGTTCTCTAACTGTGCCGCGCGCGGGAGGATTCAGCGGTTGGGTGGTTAGTTGGTATGGCAAGCAGGTAAACTCGTCGACACGTTACACTAGGTGGTGTTTGTCTATCAAGAATGATGATGACCTTTCATTCCATCCAGTGGGGTTGCCAGTTTGGAGCAATAAAGTTGGATGAAGAATGACTTGGGCGATGAATTAGATTAAAGTGAGGAAGAGTTGCGCAATTCGTCGGCCACAGTCTCCTGCCTGAGTCCATCTGAATCCAGTGGCAAGACAAGTCAGGACGACTGGAGACGAATACAGGTGCAGTGGATGACCAGGACGCTCTACGTGCATTGCTGTGCTCATCACGTTCCACAAAGCTTTGCAGGTAAACGCCATCTTGCCCGTTGAATCATCAGTGATTTCTTCTGCAGTCTGCGGAATCATGTCTTCACATTCTGGGTAGGCAAACCCTAGTTCGCCGATTGGTTTGACGCCGAATTGGTTACCCTCGCCTGGTTTTGCCGGCCTGTCACAGCCGTTGTCCTAGGGGTGGTCGCTGTCGCATGCTGACAGCTATTAGGAACCACAGGCATTAGCAAGCAGGATGTCAGGCTTGGGCCAGTGGGAAATGGGCCCTGGAAAGGGGGGTGACAGCCATCCTTACCAGAGGTACTACCAATGCTTGTCATCCCAGACCCCCCCCCCTCCTCACACTAGGTAAGGAAGTAAATAGTCACTGGTTAGAGGTGAAATCTGTCCATGATGTGACAGGTTCGAATCCCGATAGGTAACTATAGGTTTCAATTTGTATTTTGCATCGTGCGTCCTCTAGTCTCTAGTGTGTGTTTTTTTCTCCCTACTTCTACGTAGGAAATGAGTGCCAAACAGTACTTGTGTGGTTATTTATGAACACTTTATAAGAAGTCCCATGACAGCAGATATTGCCGCTGGGGTCAAAATGAGCTGACGTGGACAGTGCCTTTCCTCCTCGCCTTTTCCCTTCAGAAAATGGGTTTAATATGTTGGGATCCATTTATTTAGACTGGATCGATTCTGAAGTCTAAACATCGGAGAAGAAGAATGATGCCACTTCAGGGGGATTGAACCCAAACCACTGTCTTGGCCAGCAAGCCCACTAGCCATTATGCTGACACAAATGAACACTCACCTGCATAGATTCAGGCTGGGAATGATACACACCCAGTTGTTCAGACCCCTTTCTGTGTTCGCATACGCGAGGTGGCTTGACAATGTGCATTGAGTGTCTTTATTGTTTAATAACTCATCAAATCATAAACTATGGCCGTAACTTTAACAAAGAAACAACGTTTCCTATATTCTATTCAATTAACAATATACGATTGCTCAAATCTAGCGAGGCGTTAACAATTGGGCAATCCCATCCGTTTTTATGCTTACAGAAAGAGTTCGTCTTAAATTTGAAATTATCGTGGTGATAACAGATGCTTCTCATTCGAACCTGTGACTATGTGTTTTAATGGTTTCGGCTAAACTATGATTCATTTAGTCACTTCCCATGATATATAACTCAGCAGAATGCACCTGACGAGATGCATCGAAATATGCCAGGCAATACTTCGTGCAACATATTGTGAGTATGACTTCTGTGTTCAAATATTATGTGAGAATTAGAAATGATACCCATTTACTGCTATGACTCAGTTTAGAAGTCATGGCATAGTTCAAGAGTTAAAGTATATTCACACCCAATAGCGTGAAAAGTGACTCGGTTGTGAGCGCTGATCACGCGGAGTGGAACACGCCGATAGTCGCTGGGCAGGGGACAGCGTCTCCTCCAAGGATTATTCAAGATTCGATTGGTGGCTATGATCCAAACGGAACAAATCACGTTTCGAGGATGGCAATGACCATTCATAGTGCCGCCATTAGTCTTCTCCGTGGCGAAAAAGTTACGGACGCAGTTCGTGATCCCGCATACTCTCGTTCGAAACACAGCTGCGCGCATTTTGGCAGCAGACCACGTTGCGCTGGTGTTTTTATGAAATGTTATGGGTGCCGGTCGTTCAGAAAGCAATGGCAAACTACTCAAAGTAAACTTGTCAAGATATCAACAACAGCAACAAATGCTGTTGTTGACAGAAAATGACCTGTAAGGGATGTGCAACTAACATTAGTCTTAGATATTTTGTAATTGTTTCATAGAAGTCTTTTATAAATGTGATGGCGTGAATATGTACCCATATGATTGTGTGAAATGTATGGAGGCATCGTATAACAATAGATTATGAAAACAGTACCGGTGTTGGGTTATAACAATCAGCTGTGGGGTTGTGTCAATCGTCTGGTAATGTGCCAGTCACAGCAGTCAAAGAAATTAATATACTGCCTATATAGTACCTTACTGTGTATAGAAACGGGGGAAAGGAGGGGCGGGAGAGGGGGGGGGGTTCCCTTGAGCCTGAGAAATTAAGGCCGTCTGTGAGGAATTAAGGTCACCTAGCTAGTACAGTCGCCACGAACTGTGCAGGTTAGCGTTTTACTTTTTGCCCCCGACAGAAAAAAAATCTACACCTTACCGAGGATTCGAACCTGGGTCTCCCGAAGGAGAATCCGGCATTCTAGCCAGTCAAACAGCCGCTGCTCAGTCACAGCAGTAATAAGCCAATTTACCCAATAACTCCAAAGTGCAGTCCTGATATAATGTGTTGGTACGATCAACTACTGGAGGGAGGAGCACGGCTGAACACAACTATCTGTGACCTGCAAATATGAACGAGCCAAAGAAGAATATAACCACAGAAGAATATAACCACAGAAGAATATAACCACAGAAGAATATAACCACAGAAGAATATAACCACAGAAGAATATAACCACAGAAGAATATAACCACAGAAGAATATAACCACAGAAGAATATAACCACAGAAGAATATAACCACAGAAGAATATAACCACAGAAGAATATAACCACAGAAGAATATAACCACAGAAGAATATAACCACAGAAGAATATAACCACAGAAGAATATAACCACAGAAGAATATAACCACAGAAGAATATAACCACAGAAGAATATAACCACAGAAGAATATAACCACAGAAGAATATAACCACAGAAGAATATAACCACAGAAGAATATAACCACAGAAGAATATAACCACAGAAGAATATAACCACAGAAGAATATAACCACAGAAGAATATAACCACAGAAGAATATAACCACAGAAGAATATAACCACAGAAGAATATAACCACAGAAGAATATAACCACAGAAGAATATAACCACAGAAGAATATAACCACAGAAGAATATAACCACAGAAGAATATAACCACAGAAGAATATAACCACAGAAGAATATAACCACAGAAGAATATAACCACAGAAGAATATAACCACAGAAGAATATAACCACAGAAGAATATAACCACAGAAGAATATAACCACAGAAGAATATAACCACAGCGAGGATTCTTTCAAGTAAACCAACTACAATGGCTCCGTAGCTTTACCGGCACACTATATTTCCTTCACACTCACGATTACCTTTAGACCTTGTGATCATGTGTTTGAATCCCAATCGGGAAGGAATTTTTTATAAAATTGACAAACATTCCCATATCGATCTAGTCTAAAATAGGTCCATAAAATCTACTAGAAGTAAACGCATCTAGTGCCGTTTGATGCGTGTAAAATTATGGGACAAGCAGCACATATCTACAACATAGCAAGATATGCAAAAGTATCTTTTCCTTGGTGATATTGTTTCCTTCATTTTAGCTCTGTTCAAAACTAGACACGTTTGGCCAGCGGCCAGACAGCTGTTGGAAACTTTACTGCAACGCAATCTTTGAAACATCTGGCAGCTGAACTGTCATATTCGTGATACCGTGCAAGTATCTTTGAATTGCTGCCATTTCAGCGCCGATTAGTGGTTAGGGAATAAGACATGGATCAAGAGTTGTCAAACTGGGATGCTATTTTCTCTACATGTATCTTACCGTCCACACGAAAATTTCCAGAACACGTTGAATATTTTAATTGTTTATCGCAATAGGTCTTCGTTATCTGTATGGATCATAATTGTCACAAGCACAACTGTCACGCCCACGTTCGTGTGGCAGAAAGAACCTACAGTTGCTTCATTGAGGCACTACCATAATATATCATCCGTAAAGTTAATGTCTCTGAAATTGACTTCTCAAGCAAAACGCAAAAGTTACCACGTGCACATTGATAAATCAAGGATATTTTCGACTTGGACGATGTTATGTGCGCAGTACACTATAAACGTGATGTTACTTGTGTTCGAGAGTAAAGGAGAAGGTCACATCAGCGCTGTTGATTCTTTAACGTCTCCTCAATCTTCAGTCAACCAGGTAAAAATATACACCGCATGTCCTTTTGCAGGTTGTTTCAATTACATCCAACCCCTGTTGGCATTTTGTGATTACCCGGGCAATTTTACGATCAAAACCGTCTCAAAAATGAAGAACAGCTACAATAAATCACTCACACGGTCCGTCTCTTGTCCCGAGTGAAAGTTCTAACAGACGTATAGCTATACTTTTCAAGACAGAATCACGTAAACAGCAGTCACCCGCATCAAAAGAAAACGTTGACGACACATCACATGTCCAATCAACGCTATACAAGCTCAATGACATGTCTGAAGTAGCCTTGAGAAGATACATTCTGAGAACCACTGCCAACGGTAACCAGGTCAGAGGAAGAAGGATGTGTAAGTAAAACTTACGACAAACGGGTTATCTTCGGGGTGTCTGGGGTCACTTCGGGTGGGGTCAGGCTTCAGGCGGAGAAGGGTTGGCTTGTTCGTTGGGTTGTACGTGCTTGGGGAAGGGAGGCTGCAGGTTCACGAGTCATTGAGTACGTTTATATCAGTCGTTTGTTGTTGTTGTATTAAGCAGTTGGTGATTATTACATCCACCTTATAGCCCCGACTTAGCCCCTAGCGATTTCCACCTTTTTGGTCCACCGAAAACCCACCTTAGCGGGAGACATTTCGGAATGACGCCGAAGTTGAATGTGAAGTGAAAACGTGGTTTAGAAAACAGAACACGCAGTTCTATGCAGCCGGTTATGGAGGACTGATAAAACGATGGGATAAGTGCATCAATGTTGGTGGAAATTATGTTGAGAAATAAAGGGACAATGTATGTATAAAAATAAACTCGTTTCAAGGTGTTATCATATTTAGTTATTTTTCTTCAGCCATTTGTGACCTACTCATAAACTTACCCTCGTATAAGTTACTCATCTGGTTCCTTGGGGATGGACACGTCTGTGAGAGAATCCGTGTGTATGAGGATAACCAAATGTATTTGTTCCTTGGACATCCTCGTGTTTTGTCCTCTTGAGTCCTACGCTATTTTCATTAGTGAAACCTTCATGTCTTCTGATGTGACCACGATAAGACAGCAAACCTTCCTGTATCTTTCTCTCATTCTTCTTTTCTACTCCAGAACTGTATTCCACACTGACGCGTAGATCTTAACCAATGACCCCAAGTCGTCTATCCTTAGCTGTCCCATGCAGCTCTGTACATGTCCTCCTTATTATTCATGTTTGTCTCTACTTCTCTTCTCCAGTTCAGTTCAGTCGCGGTTCTAACATCACAGCAACGGGTCGTCCCCATTATACTCCGTTCCTGTGCCAGTGAATCTCACATAAAATGTTCCTCACTGTCCCATGTGAAAAGTGGAATAGACGGAGTCTCGACAAACAACAGCCCGCTCAGGCACACTGTGCATAATGCCGCAACCAGAATGTCACCACAATATTCCTCCACGCAACATTCATCCTTTATGGAAGTGGCAGTCACTTTCCCAACCAGATGTTCACCTACAAAGTCTCGATGTTTCTAGATGTTAGTGTTCCGTTTCTAGATGTTTTCTAGCCAGCCACGCCATTTTGTCTCCGAAATGCAGTTCACGCAACAAAACAACCTCGGACAGATGTAAAATCTGTCACTGTATAACTTCTCTTCTCCGAGTGTTTTAGGTCTGGCTTTTCTTCCCCGATCACTTAGAACTCAAGCGTAGTCCATACATGTGCTACTAATACTAGTGCACTGGGTTGATGTTTGCCTGTGGATTAGCTTGTCCTATTACCAGGTATCCCTGGCCATCAAAGTAATCCACCCCGACTTCAGAGGTACTTCTAATTACCGTCTCCACGCCAACGACGATAAGTCAACATTGTAGTCCAACTGATTGGAGTCTTCCTCTATTTCTTGTGACCTGTCGGTTTCTGAAAAAAGGGTTTTCTAGTTATACTGTTCTCAGGTGTTCTCCATGTGTGTCCAACCACCGGCAGCGTCTTGTCTTCAACTCGAGTATAAAATTCAAAGTCATCAGTTTTCCCCACTGTCGTAACGATGTTGTCTTCCTCTCATTCGGTTGTCCGAAATTTTTGTTTTGGACGTAAATGTGTTATGTCTGTTTACGAGAGAGCTGCGATATGTGCGCCTTTCGGCCGACACATCCGACTTCTTCAGGCGTGTGTTGACCGGGATAAGCTTCCCGGGTGTCTTGAAGATGTTACTCTTTGCACACATAAGTCACCTGTTGTGGTGCTGGCTATATCACACACCGAGTGCCGATTGGTGTGTACACATATGTGTCGGGAACGTGCTCAGTTGGGGGGAAATATTGTGCGTGTATGTGTGTGTGTGAGTGTGTGTGTGAGTGTGCGTGTGAGTGTGTTTGTGTGTATGTGTGTGTCCACATGTGCGTGCTTACCTGTATGGATGGATGGAAGATTGGATGGATGGATCTATGGTGAGAAATAACATATATCTCCTCCGAAGTCGGAGAGTATCTGCCTGCACGGCGAGGAACCACCAGTCTGCACACCAATGAGCCAGACATGGGACAACGGATACTCACACAACCCTCAGTCTGGTATGACATCACACTGATGTTGGACAGCGGATGTCTTCATCCGGCATACAGGACTACACGCTGGAGATCACAGCCAGCGAACGCAAGCAAGCAATCCATCCATCCATCATGTGCCATGCCGGTAAGCGTGGGCGGTCATGTTCTGCCATCCCACTCGATCACCAGAGTCGTGGATCAGCTCCGTGTTTCAGTCTCGACCATGCCACAAGGCCAAGCCATCCAGGTACTTGCTTCTAGGTCTTCCCCTTGGTCTGTTCCCCTCGATCTTACCAGTTGTCACCAAATTCTCCAATCCATTTCTTCTCATAACATGCCCAAAAAATTTTGACTGTCTACGTCTAATTTCTCTAATCAATTTACGAACTTCATTTGTTTCTTGAAGGACTTGTTCATTGGTCTTTCAGGCTGTCCATGGTATTCTTTGCATTTTCCTCAGAAACCACATCTCTACAGCCATCAGATGTTTTTCAGCCTGACTGCTCATTGTCCACGCTTCACATCCATATAAAAGTACAGGTTCAATGTAGCATCTCAACACTCTTTTTCTCGTTTCAATTGACATCTTTTTATTGGTCAACTAACTGACCCGGCCCGGCTTCGCCCAGGCCCTGGAGGGGATCTATCTATCTATCAGTCTGTCTGCTTGTTTGTCTGTCTGTCTGTCTGTCTGTCTGTCTGTCTGTCTGTCTGGCTGACCCGGCCCGGCTTCACCCAGTCCCTGGTGGGGAGCATCTCATTTAATTCATATAAGTAGTCATATAAGCTCTCCCGTTCCCGACTATCTGTCTGTCTGTCTATCTGTCTGTCTGTCTGTCTGACCCGGCCCGGCTTCACCCAGTCCCTGGTGGGGAGCATCTCATTTAATTCATATACGTAGTCATATAAGCTCTCCCGTTCCCGACTGTCTGTCTATCTGTCTGTCTGTCTGACCCGGCCCGGCTTCATCCAGTCCCTGGTGGGGAGCATCTCATTTAATTCATATACGTAGTCATATAAGCTCTCCCGTTCCCGACTGTCTGTCTATCTATCTGTCTGTCTGTCTGACCCGGCCCGGCTTCACCCTGTCCCTGGTGGGGAGCATCTCATTTAATTCATATACGTAGTCATATAAGCTCTCCCGTTCCCGACTGTCTGTCTATCTATCTGTCTGTCTGTCTGACCCGGCCCGGCTTCACCCTGTCCCTAGTGGGAAGCATCTCATTTAATTCATATACGTAGTCATATAAGCTCTCCCGTTCCCGACTGTCTGTCTGTCTATCTGTCTGTCTGTCTGACCCGGCCCGGCTTCACCCAGTCCCTGGTGGGGAGCATGTCATTTAATTCATATAAGTAGTCAAATAAGATTCCGTTCCCGACTATCTGTCTGTCTGTCTATCTATCTGACCCGGCGTGGTTTCGCCCAGCTCCTGGCGCACAGTAACTTAAAAGAATGTCCTTCCACACACCATTCTTATTTTTAATGAAAACTGTTTTTAATCACCGACATGACAGTTGATAAGTTCTTTAAGCTGAAAAAGATGGGTTACAATGTTATGCATTATGCATTATTTTTATGAAAACTTTGAAAATGCCTTAAAGATTATATCATTATTTATTATAACTTATATGCCTGAAAATAACTATAGACAAAGAGTTTAACAATAGTGCAAGTAAGTCCAACAATATGACTATAAAGTATATAGAAATGTTATTAAAAGTTATGCCCCTTGAAATAAGTTTTCTAGAGTGAAGTCTGCTATATAGGCATTATATAATGAAAAATGAAAAAGTAAATGTTATTAAATAAGTAGAAGGTTTTACACTAAGAAACTATTACAGTCGGTTGCACTGGAATGAAAGAAAGACGTGTAGAAAATTTCATCTCAATCGGATGTACCGTTATCGAACGCATCCAATACAAACAGACAAACAAAGTCACATACACTCTGTTTTATAGATATAGATATGTTTTTCATCTTGCTAAAGGCTACTTTTGCCATGGCGATTCTTGTTATAATCTCTTCAAGGCATCTCCCATCAGATGGTATTACTGCTCCGAGATAATTGTACCTGCTCACTTGTTGAAGAATATTCCCATTTACTTGTATATTACATTGTGGTATTTCGTCCTTCCTAGTGACGACCATAATCTGTGTCTTTTTACAATTTAATTCTAACCCTAGTTGTTCACTGCAAACAATACCGTATATAAAAGTTATGGTTGCATTATTGTAAAAAGAAAGTTATTCGTAAAATTCCTGTGACTTAATGATTTCCCATTGGACAATTCATTCACTCAGTATTTTATCTGTATGCATTATCTTTGTTTTGCTATGTTAAAATAAAGCTAAAACAAAGATAATGCATACGGATAAAATACCGAGTGAATGAATTATATAATGGGAAGTAATTAAGTAACAAGAATGTTACGAATAACTTTGTTTTTACAATATGTACAATTAATGTTTGCAAATTGAGTTTTATAAATGGCGAATTCCTTGTAATTAATGTGTGACGCATGAGTTGTAGGAAGGACGGAATGTCAGAGAGGCCTGGGTGTAGGTCTTGTAATGTATGTGTAAAAGTGGAGATGTAGGGTGGGCGGAACGTCAGACAGGCTTGCGCGCTCAACTTGTAATCAATATGTAGAAGTTTATTTGTAGGAAAGAATGAATGGCAGACAGGCCTGGGGTCCATCTTGTAATTAATGTGTGAAAGTCAAGTCGTAGGAAGGGTGGAATGACAGACAGGCATGCGCGCCCAACTTGTTTCGTTTGTTTCAGTTAATATATTGCACCACTAACTGACGCTATGGCTGGCAGGGTAGTGAGACGCGCTGTATCATAATTCCCCGTCACACCGAGTCCAGGGTTACAAATCAGCCGAAGGCGATTTAGAAGCAGACCAGTTTGCGTTGATTTCCTCGATATGAGGTGTCTGTAGTCAGAAAGCAATCTCAGACAACTGAACTAAAAGCTCCTATTAAAACACAAACAGCCAATACATGGAATGAATGTTTGTCGCCCAAGAAATTGCCATCAGTACAGATTGGGATCTTGTGTAAATACTCGAATCATATGGAGAATAGAACACACACCCCGGCGTGTAATGCGGCGGTTTTGACCGCTCGGCCATCCTTTCGGATTGTAACTCTTTGTAAATGAAGTTCGTTAGTTGCCTCGTTCAGTCGTTTACCCTGAGTTTACAACGATGTGTTCACAATTCAAGTTTAGGAACAGTATCGTGCTACAGGCCATAGATAAAATAAATATGGTAAACAATAACAGCTGTCCTGAAGTCGGATGTGTCAGCGGTACAGAGCAAATATCGCAGCTTCTCTGTACAAAAAAAAAAAAAAACACGCAACAATCCGCCGTGTCAGAGCGACCGAGGAAAAGTTTGAAGTATACAACAGAGTTTAAAGCAGGGGTGGCCAACACGCGGGCCGCATGCAGCCCGCCGGGAGTCATGTTGCAGCCCTCGGAGCTAGGTCTAATGATCACAAATGTTAACTTTATTGTACATATCACCAAAAGAACAATACATCATGAGTCGTTCGTGTCATATATTTTTAAATTATAGCTAAGAGAAATATGAAATGGAAAAGGCAAGTGAAATATTTCGGCCATGTTAAAAGACATGATACTCTTATAAGAACCATACTGGAAGGCAAGGTTGAGGGCAAGAGGTAGACAAGGATACAAGTGGGAGGATAACATCAAGAGATGGACGAACATCAGCCTGACAGAATGTACAGTCATGGCAAGAGACAGACACTGTTGGAGATCCATTGCAGCCAACCTTCATTGCGGAGACGGCACCTAATTGATTGATTGATTGATTGATTGATTTATTGATTGATTACTAATGTTTTGTCGTTTATTTATGTTTTCGCAACAATGTAAATATAACTATAAAAAAGTTAGAAAACTGCTACCGTGAATGAGGCACTGAGGGGAGACAAATATAATTTAAATTCCTATTAAGGCCTGCATGGGAGATCACTGTGTTATTTTAATCATAGTTAGTTAGTTAGTTAGTCGAGAGATCATCCTCGTTGCACATAGGACCATTCAGTCCATAAGTGCTCGGATCCCCTCCTCAGCAAATCCCGCAGCGTGTAGCGGCTAACGACGCCAGTTCTGTGTTGGTTTATCAATCTTCTTTGGCTTCCTGCGTAGTGTTCTTGTTTGGCCACCCCTCTTTTAATTTGCTGCTCTCGCAGTCTGACCATAGTTGTAGATTCACAGTCATCACTTGGTTCTTGCAAAAGTCTCACTTCTCGTAGAGCATTCAGAATTTTAATCATAAAACATATACGGTGATTTTTTAATCTTCTTCTTCTTCAGCATTCCGAGCCATTGAGGTTCTTTGCTGCAAATACAATCTGTCTCCATTCGTCTCTCTGGTGGACCTTCTCTTGCCAGTCGTTGATTCCAAGTGCTTGTAGGTCTGTATGTATATTATCTCTCCACCGCCTTCTTGGTCTACCTCGGGGTCTACGGTCATTTATTTCCTGAGTGTAAGCGAGTTTTGTTTCCCTATTATCTTCCATTCTTTCTATATGCCCCAGACATTGTAGTCTATTAGCCTTCATGATACCAGTGATTAGCGGGGACTTAAACAAATCATAAATGTCTTTGTTACTTCTTCTTTTCCACTCTCCACTTTGTGTATCCCTAATGGGTCCAAAGATGCGTCTTAAAATTTTGTTCTCAAAGGTTTGTAACAAGGCTTCGTCTCCTTTCGTTGTACTCCAGGTTTCAGAGCCATACAGCACAACTGGTCTGATCAGTGTTTTGTATATTGTGATTTTGGTGTTACGAGATAGCGCCTTTGATTTTAGTAGATGTTGTAGTGCATAGTATATCTTATTTCCAGAGTTGATTCTAGTTTGTATTTCTTCCCTTATGATGTTGGAGCAGTTGAAGATTTTTTAATATTTGGAAATATTTTGAACATTTTATATGCCTCTCTACATGGAACTTTCCAGCTAATATGCAATCAAACAATCCAGTTATGTGTTTCGTTTCTATCTTATGTTAATCTGTGCATGACATTTCTTATTGTATAATATCGTACACAATATTACTTTACTTACTGATTTATAGGTCTGATAAATTATCCGCCTAGCTGCATATGCCTATGTCTATTAAACTATTATTTTTAGCAGGTACACACGTGTACCTTGTAATTGTAATTGTACTTAGTGGCGGCACATAGTACACAATTGTACCTAGTGGCCGTAATACAGAAGTATTGGAAAGATCAGGTTGTGTGACGGTATATTTTATGCTCAGTCTTCGTAAAGACTTAGATGGATAGGACATCTTAGGAGGATGGATGATGGTAGAATACCAAAGGTCATCTTTTTTTGGTGAATTACAGATGGGTAAGAGATCTCAGGGTCGGCCTCTACTACGATACAAAGATGTGTGTAAGCGGGACATGATTGATAGAGGCATTGATAATGCACATTGGGAGCAAGTCGCCGCTGAACGTGTTGCATGGAGGGCAAATATCAGAAATGGAGTAAAGACAAAGGAGAAAATGATTGCAGATAAGTCACACACCGAGCGTTTGAGACGTAAGATGGTGCATGATGGTGGAAATAACCACGTGTTCACCTGCGCCCACTGTGAACGAACATTTACAGCGCGAATTGGCCTTACCAGTCACATTCGCTACCGCCATGGGTAAAAGTTATGATGCCTTTTTGAAGCACAAACTATCGTCTGTCAAGACGGCAAGGTGCCAATGAATGAATACCTAGTGGCGGCACAGATCAGTCTAGATTTATCTGCACTTGATCTGGCCAGGGTGCAGACGCGGTCATTCAAACTGCGAACACAAATCACATCACAGACAGACGCCCTTGGTGGACCATGGTGGGCAGAACCACACATAACGGGACTAAGGGGTGTTAAGCAAGAAATTGTAACTAGTGAGGGTAATGAAAAGGTGTCATATGCAGGGCAGATACGTCACACCAGTGACCATCATTGCATAGAAAGTATGCGGCAAAGAATCTAAGCAATCTCCGCAATGAGTACGACAGGGATGTGTACTGTCCCCAAGCCTCTTCAACCTATACACAGAAATAATTTTTAAACAAGATGAAATGCCTGGACTCAACATCAATGGAAGAATCAGAAACAATCTTAGGTATGCTGACGATACCGTGTTACTAGCAGAAAGTGAGCAAGAGTTACAAGGCTTAGTGGAACAATTAAACAGGCACAGTGCAGAATGTGGCGTAGATATTAACATCCAAACAACAAAAGTTATGATAATTAGCAGTGAAAAGGAAAGGTCATCAATGAACATCACAGTAAACTGGCAGATACTAGAACAAGTAACAAGTTTCTCTTATCTTGGGCATGTTGTTGTTGTTTGTCCATCAAGAATGATGATGACCATTCATTTCATCCAGTGGGGTTGAAGGTATGGAGCCGTGGGTTCTAAGATGGCTGATAAGGCCTATTTTGGCTCGAAATGTTCTTTGACAATGTGGGCAAGGAATGCTTGACGTTTCTGGAGGAGGATTTCCTGCAGTGGTTTCACAGTGGTTTCTTGGGCATACAATAACAGAAGATGGCAGAAGCAAAATGGAAATCAAAAAGAGATTAGGAATGGGCACAAATGCACTTAGTTCTGCAAAACAAAGTCAGATGTCACACTTTTAAATATGTTTACATTGTCTAATAAATATAATTGATTCTCAGTTATGGTTTATTTTCTTTATTATACCTATACTTATTTCTTGTGTGTGTGTGTTTTTTTTTCTTTCTACATTAAACGAGGCAAGCGTTTGACCACGATCTCCCTGCTGGGAAGCGACGATGTGGTCGAAGCTGTAGCACGCTTGCTTGTTTACTTTAATTAAGTAACAAACAAAACAATTAGGTGCGTGGCCCGGCAGGACATATTATTTCTGAAATTTGGCCCGGCTTGCTGAAAAGGTTGGCCACCCCTGGTTTAAAGGGTACAAGGGCCGACATCATTGCACTAGCTTTCCTCCCACATGGCTCGATCTATTTCCGCAGAGCGACCTTCCCAAAGCGTTGCACATAGTACGAACTCCGTAGTTCCAGCGACGACCCTCAGGAGACTCCAAGAAAATTGCACTCTCTAATGACGTAGTCCGGAATCGAACCCACAACCTTCGGAGCTCGAGGCAGACGGCATAACCACTAGGCCAAGGAGACCCCAAGTCAGTAGTATTCAACCGGCAATAAAAAAAGCCATTCTCTCGTTCCTGTAACGAGAAAGTACGGTAGCTAAATACACGGTTCTGTGGTTTCCCAAAGGGAGGCTTAACGGGTGAATAATGTTAGCGTCACTGATGAATGTAAGTGCTACACATTTCCCATTTGCTTGGAGATACCATCGGTCGCATCTGCTTCTCTTATGTACTTTACATAGACCTTTCGGGAGCGGTTCTTAAGTTTTATATTTGTGGGCATTCATCATCTCATCTTGTTCGTCCTGTACCTTGCGGTGTCGAGATGAAGCGGAAACAGCGGGAGTGTGTCCGTGTATGGGCTTTATATATTGAGATTTTCATGGACTCTATTATTCCATCTGTCCACTGTTTACATGGTCGGCCTTTTCTTCTGATTCCATTTGATGCACATCATGGCTTGTTGTGGTAAACTGTCAATTGGTAGCCTAGTCATGTGGCCGACCCATTTCGCATGCTGTTTTCTAATGAAAGCTAGCGCTGCTATAACCTCCACTTCAGTCCTGACTTCAAAATTTCTTATTTTCTTTCTTCTTGATACGTTGAGTGTTTTTCTTGGGAATTTCATATAGGTTGTTTTTCTTTTATCTTTTTCAGTCATCGTTCAGATTTGGAATTTTGTGTGAGTACTTGCTGAATGAAAATCTTATCTCAGTCAATCAGTCTGCCTGCCTGCCTGTCTCACTACCTACATCTGTCATGACGTATATAAGGATTAAGAATTACTATTAACAGTGTTTTATTTTTGAATGTGTGGCTGCTGGTTTTCTAGTGACTGCCGCTTCCGTCGACGATGAACTGTATTTTTCGTGGAGGACTTTTATGTTGGCATTCTGGCGGCGGCATGCACAGTGTACTTGTGCCGGCTGTTGGCTTGTCGAGACTCCTGTCTGTTCCACTTTTCACATGGGGCAGTGACGAACATTGTGTGTAATATTCACTGGCACAGGAACGGAGCATAATGGGGACGACCCGTTGCCGTGAAGTCAGAACCGCGACTAAACGCAACCTTGGCATCAGGGCACCGGATGTTCAAAAACGAGCGCTCTAATCTATTCTGGCATACTGAACTCCCTGTGATACTGTTACATTCATGACATGGTGCGATTACTACACATCACTTATTAATGAAGATGGCAATGATGGTGGTTGTTCCTTCCGATCTTCGATTAAAAAACAGTTCCACCTCGTTCAACATTTCGATTACGCCATTACCACTTTCAAACTCAGAATAGAAGATATATTAGGCCCATTCCTAGCTCAGATTAATAGTCAGCCACAAATAGAATACAATTTTTTTTTTTAAAGTTGCATATCCCTTACAGGACGTTGCAGTCAGCACTAGCATTTTTCAGCTGTTGTTGATGTTCTTGGCAAGATTACGCTCAGTAGTTTGCCATTGCTTTCTGAGCGACCGGCTCATATACCCCGTAAGATCCGCTGCCGTATCTCGCGCAGCTGTGTTCCTCACGTGGATATACGGGATTACAGAGAACGTCGTTAACTCCTACGCCAGGGAGATCAGCTGACTGTTGTGCTTGGACACCAGACGGATCAAACCTTTTGAGTGGAGCTCTCTCAAATCCTCGGACCTCCAATCTCTCAGAGATCAGTTTGTAACTGGGTACCTCCCTGTACAGCTTGTCATATGTTGGCTTGTCGAAGAGGATCAGGTTGTTCAACTTGTCTTAGACTTTTCCCTTGAACCACTTCTTCCTTGCCTTTCCACCGCACCCCTTCTTCTTGAGTTTTCTGGGGGCCTTACTTGCCGCTTTGTCGGTTTTCTTTGCTTCCATACCGCTGGTTGACTGTTAAAGGAGGGTGATGTCCTGCTAGTTGTCGCGTTCAACATGATGAGACTGCACACTGAAAACTCTCCGTTCCTGTCCAAGAATAGGCTTCCATTGTAGAAATGCAAATTTGTAAAGTCAAACAGCGAGGCGCAATTGGTTTGGCATGTGGAAAAGTGATACCAACGCCTGTATAATTCTTTGAAAATTAGATTACTTGGGCTTCTGTGCAGGTGCAAGTACTTTAAGAGAAGTTGGCAGAGTGGCTTTTGAGGGGCTATCTTCCTGAAAAATGTGGTGTAATGGCCCTTTATTTCTAGTATTGGCTTATTATTTCCCTTGACTGAAGGCGGGTGGGTAAATATTTACCTCAGGGATTCTCAAAACATGCGGGGCATCTTTATTTAGTTCATGTTATATATATATATATATATATATATATATATATATATATATATATATATATATATATATATATATATATATATGTGTGTGTGTGTGTGTGTGTGTGTGTGTGCTGTGTGATATGGTAGGGTAGACCAGACCTTGGTTGGCAACTGGTCTAGGATCGATGCTCCGGCAGGCGGACAGTTAGAGCATTGCTTTGCTGATCGGACAGCTTTTGCAGCTTGTCTTGTTCCAGATGTATTAACGTTACGTTTCCTCTGGGACAAACTAGGCACACCGAGAGAAGGATCATGCTGCATAGGCAACACATGGTCTCTTTAATTCAGCTCAGGTGTTGTGCTATGCAAAGATATAATTCCATCCCTGGTTCTGTCCTTTTTTGAAGCATAATGTAACAAACTATCGCCTTCAAGACAGCAAGGTGCCAATGGGTGAGTGAGGCATGACTGAGACCAAGATCTTAGGTGACCACCAAAGCCGGATAAACAAAGCAATGCTTTAACTCTCCACTTGTCGGAGCTTCGATCCTACACCAGTCGCCGACCAAAGCTTTGGGCCTGGTCTACCCTGCCCTGTCATGACATTTAGTCTTTAGGTTGCATTCCTCGCATTATGGTAAGGCTTGTGCCCCTTCAACTGCGCGCCCCGCCCGAAGCCGTTGACACAATGTGGTGTGTTGGGTCTGGTGAGCGCCGCCCAACATTCGGCATTAATGGAAAGTATGTAGTACCATCTACTGTCTTACGGTAACTCAGTCATATCTGACTAAAACCTGACAGCGGTGTGTACATTTGTTTTAAACAGATATGTGTGTTTTCCCGTAGTGAATTTGAATAACGAAGACACAAACAATTGATAAGTAACTAGTTAGTTCAGTGACCAGGATTGTGTGAATATTACTACCTATTTTCACCTCATCCTGGAAGGGGATGTCGAAACACCTGTTCTTGTCTATCTAAACATAAAAAGACATTATTTTCAGAAATAAACCCTTGATGTGACAACAAATTATCCATCTTAACATTCATCCGAACGCCACTACTTCAACGCAATCTACTTTAGCCATACATCTTCACCAAATCTGGCAAGCCTGTCGCTTCTCTGACTTTATGTGTCTTAATGAAGGTGTCTGGTTGAACTCCTTTCCTGGCACCCAGGCTTCGGGGACCAGGTGCCGACCAATTAATTACTTCCGGAGCAAGTTAATTAACATCCAATCTCAGTACGGGACGTTACGCGTGTGACCTAGATTTCGTGAATGATGGGAAATGAGGATACAAGACGCGCGTAAAGTTTGCGTGCTGTTTTGAAATTTAAATATGTATGCTCTTCATTTCTGCATTATGTACTCTGGTGGCATCATTAGCATCAGCGTGTGCCATGTGGATAAGTAGAGGCGATTATTTAGCTTTCTCGGCATGGGGAGCCAGTGGGGAAATACTTAGCAAAGTTTATCAACAGAGCATACGACCACGCCTGGAATACGGGTCAACAGCGTGGTGTTCAGCATCAAAAACCACACTAAAAGAGCTGGACAAGGTGCAAAATCAAGTTTTTAGAGTCACCACAGGAGGGATGAGATCAACCCCTATAAGCGCAATGGAGAAAATGGGGAGGACACAAGCACTGAGAGAGCGCAGCGTTACGAAAACATTAATACAAGCAGAAAAGTTCCTCACTTGCCAGACCACCCTGTGAAGAACAGATTTGAAAACTTAGCTATGGGGCGGTTGAAAAGAAGTAGTTTTATCCACCAGTTCAAACGATTCTACAGAGAAACCACCGATCTGCCCACAGTTGGTATCCCCCTGACATCTATTCCAGAGCGAACTCCATGGAAAGGTGAACATAGACTACCGCTACAAATCCAGACAAAAGTGAGAGGAATATTTGACAAGGAAGAACAGAACAGTGTGCAGCGCAGAACATCCACTCTCAACTTCCTTGATGACGAATAACTACAGGACATCTGGATCAAGACGGATCAACATCACGGCACACGGGTGTAACCCATAAGTGCTCCGTTCTACTCCTAACTCAAACCTGAGTCCGGAAAAGCTCAGCTCAGTGAACTAACTCCGTAGCACCGGCAAGGATTCTGAAATATTTTGGGTAGATTTTTAACTCGAAATTTTGCCCGGTTAGCGCCATTAAGCTACTCTTTTTCGATTTCCAACCGCCAAGGGATATTTTACGTGCGTAACAATACACACGGGCGTCCGATCTCACTACCCAGAGACCAGGGGAAAATTTGTTACTAGAAGTCCACGTGAAAAATTCCCGTTCCTCACCGTTGCTTGAACCCGGGACCTCCAGCACTCGAGGCCGACGCCACACCTCGAGACCACTCATATTTCGCGTCTTCTCGTCAGCTGCATACCGTCGAGTTAAACATAATATGAAGTCAATAGATGAACGATATTTTGAAAGAAATACGTAACGCACATACATGTCGTATCTGCAGCTTTTATTATCCCCCCGATAATCAGAGAGTCACTATGAAGTCTTTCTGTCTGCATAACACAGGTTTCAGGAATCTAATGGCATAAGCAACTTGTTGTTTGTGGATTATGTCTTTAAATTCACTAAAGGAACATTAGTTTCACATTCTGGTAACTGCCTATTGAAGGAAAACGGACAGGAAGGAAAGTTGTCAATCCATCTTATGGTGCCTCACTGCACATCGGACCATTCAGTCATAAATGCCGGGACCGCCCTCACACTATCTCCCTCGGTGTGTAGCTCTCTGCGACACGAGTCCTGTGTTGGTAGAGTATCCTTCTCCTTCTTTGTCCGCCAGCATAGCCCTCCTGTCCGGCTTCCCTCCCTTATATTTGATGGTTATCTCTGGATTCGTGTAATCGTCCTGCCTTTCTGACAGCATTCATATTTCAGTCTGGTCTATTGCTCCTCCCACAGTAACCCGGCTGGCATGCCTATCATTTCCTCTTACACCCTCGTGGCCTGGCATAAAAATTAACATGATTTTCCTAGGCTTGACCTCTTCAGAGCCTGCATCCATTATCTTTGAGCCTAGCCCATCTCGATGTTGTGTGAAATGTTAGGAAAACCACATTCTGTAAGCCCGAGTGTACGAGGAATAAGTGACCATTGTTTCTCTCCCTAGCGAACGACGAGTTAGCTGCATATTCTTTACAGGATGTAGCAGTCAACAGTAGTGGGTTAGCTGGTATTTGATTATATTTTCAGGAGTACTCCTTAGGATTGACCTAGTAAAATCCTTATATAAAAAGTATAGCTCCTGAGCCGTGACGTCAAAAAGCGACTCCTTCGGGGCAAGGGATATAACTCAGGAATACATAATCGAATGTTTTTTTTGCGTTATTACCTCCCCTTTTTTGGGTTGAGAATGTTATTTATTTATTTATTTTTTAAAATGTAATGATTACTGTTAATTATTGTTTTAGTGGGCGGGGTTTAAAAACTAACAGCATGTGATTGATGGTGTATTAGGGTTACAGTGCTCTTCCGCCTCAGTTTCTTCCCCCTTTATTTTTCTCGTCTTTTTTATCTATATAGGGCCGGGCGTAACACCATCAACATTACATTGGTGCGGTGTAAGGGTTAGGGGTACAATGCATCTCCGCGGGATCGTCTAGGGTGCGGGTGAACGTAGGGTGGGGACGCAGGGGTGGGGTGCGAAGGGGGCGGCGCATGGAGTGGGGCGAGGGGGTTCGAACCCATGAGCCGCGCCGAGTGTCATAGGAAAACCGTGATAAGTAAAAGGTAAGTAGGGTTGGTATATGGTATGTAGAGAGTCGTAACGGTTTATTCACTAGCATCATACGAGTTACAAATGAAAACCTTAAAAAGTAAAGATGGTCGGTTATACTGGGTGTAGTGGATATGGCTTAGTGAAATTCGTTGGTAAGGGATGGATAGCGGTTAGTAGTGATATGTAGAGGGTTGTAAGGGTTTAACACTATCATCAACGGGTTACAAATGAAAATCTTAAAGAGTAAATATAGTCGGTTATTCTGGTTTTAGTGGGTATGGCTTAGTGAAATTCGTTGTTAAGAGGTGAGTGAGTGGAGGAAAGTATGAGATAAGTACTTCTGAGCATTGTTACGGGGTAGACGAGTGGCGGGGTTGCTAGATAAATACTCGACAGCCATTTTAGAACAACCGATGTTAAGGCTCATAGTAAAAGCTGAAGCATGAACTCATAGTCGGCTGACTTGAAGGTGAGCTCCTGAGTGACTCACCGCAAGGCAATGTCAGCGGTGAACATGATTGAACGTATTCAGCCATGTTTTGGGGAAAACATGAATGACTCATCGTGACCTAACCACGGTATACATGCCCAGACATGTTTTTGGGGTGGGACTGTAAACACTCTAAATCAACGCATGGTAAGACCACGGTATAACGATACAAAACCGCTGACTATACATGTTTTAATGAGAATAATCTAGGTGTTTTACTGTATAAGTCTAACCGGATTGCACTGGTTATTGTATAGTTTGACTCAACGTCATTATAAAGGAGCTCAAATGTCGGCTAAGGACACTGTGTTTGCAACAAGGGCTATCGAAAATACCTCACTAAAGAAACAGCTGTGGTAAGTAGAGTGTGATATACAGAGTCGCTATACGATGTAGTAGTCTCTAAGATCATACCAGCATAATACAACGGCGATAAATACTAGCTAGTAGTCGGCAAACTGACGCTCTTACCACGGAAATTAACGCTATACTAGTGTACTGTGGTGAATACGGGTTTATACAATAATAATATATGTAGATGACTACTGAAAGCACAAGTGACCTACTAACCACTTTGTGTCAATCTATGTGAGTGTCTGTATTCTCGGTCGTCCTTATGTTGTCTATGATGTAGGGTAAGTGATGGTAGATGATGTGGTGTATTCTAACTATGTAATGTATACATATGAACAAGTGTGTTTTTCACTAAAGTATATCACCCATGTTTTTTTATGTTTTCCGTTTTCTGTTCACTAAAAGTATCCTGATTCTGGTTCGACAGATTTGAACATAAGAGGAGACACATCAACCACGCAGTGTTGGAGCAACGCAATTCTGTCACTCACAGAGGTATGTGTAGTAGGGGGATCAAGTCATCTACTTGTCTCTCCTATCTCCACTAAGTGTATTGAACAATGTAAGACGAGGATCTATGGTCACTAATTACGTAGCCAGCCACAAGGACGTCATCTTTCTGCGCACTAACTTATGCATATGCAACAGGATGTATCATGTATTCAACTATTCAGTATTTATGGATCATATTTCCGCTCATTAAAGTACACTGGTTCTCCAGTGTGAAAAGGCGGTGACACAAAATGAGCTGTCTGAGTGAAAAACTTGCAGCCACAGGACAACTTATAGTCATTCTCTGTGGTCACTAATGTATCAATGTAAATCACTAAGATACACGGTCTCAAAATAATGTGTCTCTTCACATTGTACCAAAGCTACATAAAAATCAAATATGTGGTGTCAAATTCATGTAAAGCTTACAATATGATATCCCTTGTGTAAAAATCTTTATCGTTTCACCAGAGTGAAAATTTGCTGACATAACCAGGAAGAATCTACCTTACTGAGGTACATACCAGAAAAAGAAAAGCTCTGACAGTCTACCACAAATTATTGGTCGGCATTCACCATTGTTTTTCACTAAAGGAGCAACACTAAATATTTCACTCCTAGGCATTAGGGGGCGTATTCGCCTTTGCTCATTAGTATAGTACACCTCGATGTGCCATATAAATAACACAAAGAACAGCATTACGAAATAGGCCGCTGCTAGCACAAGAGGAAAAGCATATAGTCACGGAGAAGACCCACTGTAAGGACGGGATAAACAGAAACAAATAAATATTTTACTACAAGGGACAGCAAAAGATCACAATATTCCTTTTAATATATCTTAAAAGTTATGTGATATGAAATAATTTCTGTAGATATACTATAGTCATGATTGTCTTATGGTTGTGAAAAAATGTAAAATATAATGATTTTACCACTTCTTCACAGCTATTTGGCGACCAGTGCTTACAACGACTTGCGAAAACGTGAAAAAACTACAGGAAGCTACACAAAACATATTGTGGTGGATCACTATACCTTAGTCATTGCAGCGACACGAGATTATTGCGCTGTCACTGAATCGTTATCTAATACCACAAGCGACAACTGTGTTGGATAATATTGTCGTAGTATCACAACTCACACATCAGCTACCGGAACCAACTTATTGCTTTATCACCGTATCATCAAATACTACTACATTTTTCTATCATGATGGCCACCAGTCAGAAAAATAGCTATCTATGTCCCACCTGTGGTAAAAACTTTACAGAAAACCGCAATCTTACACGTCACATTAACACCGTACACAAAACCACAACTCATTCATGCCACCTCTGTGGCAACCTATACAACAGAAAAGACAACCTAGAACACCATATAAAAACACATCATCAGACTTCATCAACAACAACACCCTCATCAAGCACGGACACTACACCATCAACAGCAAACACGGACAATACACCCTCAACAACAAACACGGATACTATACCCTCATCATGCAAAAGAAAAGCATCAGCAGACACACAACCATCAAAAAACCATAAACACGATAACGAGCAAGTGGTAGCAGAGGAAGCCGACATAGAGATAGATGAGGAAGTAGAGATAGATGAGGAACTAAAGACCTTAGACAAACTCCCCGACGACGACGACATCCAACAGACATATAGAGACAACTGGGCAGCCCTTAGGACACATCAGAACATCAACAAACATATATCGACCTACAATTTTTTTCACCGACCCGACTCAACACAACCAATAGACTGGATCGAGACATTAACACCAGTGTTTAGTAGTCAGACATGCCGCTTTAAGATAAATTATAGCCATCACATGATGTTACGACATAAGGAGACGAACGAACTTAGATTTTTCCATTCATCGTCAAATAATGCCTGTGCACTCGACGTACCCTTTTTAGTAAACAATGAACACGACTTTGATGACTTTATAACCATAGTCCAGGAAAGCGATATGTTCAATTACGCCCTACACAACAGACCCGACTCTACGTATTTGGTAGAGACAATACCCGCGACTAGTTTCTATATATATCACATCACTGAACATCCGATAGGTAGCTGAAGCATTTCGTATAATGACATTATGTTTTGATATTTTTTTCTTGTAAAAAAAAAAGTACTGTAAATAAAAAGGTATTTACTATAAATGTGTGTTGTTTGTTGATTTCCTTTCGTGTTGACGGTGTATATAGTTGCCATGTGGTGAGAAAATGTTACACATTGAGGACAAAGTCAAGAAATATCTCAGCCATTCTTATAAAAATTAGGAAAATATGTTAACCTAATGAGAAAAATATTGCCCAAGTAAAGAAAAAATTTACACAAAACTTATAAAACTTAGGAAAATGTGTTAACCTAAGGAGAAAAATATTGACCAAGTGAAGAAATATCTCAGCCATTCTTATAAAAATTAGGAAAATATGTTAACCTAATGAGAAAAATATTGCCCAAGTAAAGAAAACATTTACACAAAACTTATAAAACTTAGGAAAATGTGTTAACCTAAGGAGAAAAATATTGACCAAGTGAAGAAATATCTCAACCATTCTTATAAAAATTAGGAAAATATGTTAACCTAATTAGAAAAATATTGCCCAAGTGAAGAAAAAATTTACACAAAACATATAAAACTTAGGAAAATTTGTTAACTAAATGTGAAAATATATTGTCCAAGTAAAGACATGTTTCAACTAGTCTTATAAATATGTTGCCCAAACTTATGAACATTAGGAATATGTGTTATCCAAAAGGGAAAAATATTGACCAAGTGAAGAAATATCTCAACCATACTTATGAAAAGGAGAAAAATGTGTTAACCTAACGGGAAAAACATTGGCGAAGTGAAGAAATATCTCAGCCATTCTTATAAATATTAGGAAAATATGTTAACCTAAAGGGAAAAAACATTGGCGAAGTGAAGAAATATCTCAGCCATTCTTATAGAAATTAGGAAAATATGTTAACCTAATGAGAAATATATTGCTCAAGTGAAGAAAATGTTACACAAAACTTATAAAACTTAGGAAAATGTGTTAACCTAAGGAGAAAATTATTTCCCAAGTGAAGAAAAATTTACAGAAAACGTATAAAACTTAGGAAAATGTGTTAACCTAATGAGAAAAATATTGCCCAAGTGAAGAAAGAATTTACACAAAACTTATAAAACTTAGGAAAATGTGTTAACCTAAGGAGAAAAATGTTGATCAAGTAAAGACAAATTTACACCAAACTTATGAAAAGTAGGAATATGTGTTATCCAAAAGGGAAAAATATTGACCAAGTGAAGAAATATCTCAACCATACTTATGAAAAGGAGAAAAATGTGTTAACCTAACGGGAAAAACATTGGCGAGGTGAAGAAATATCTCTGCCATTCTTTTAAAAATTAGGAAAATATGTTAACCTAATGAGAAATATATTGCTCAAGTGAAGAAAATGTTACACAAAACTTATAAAACTTAGGAAAATGTATTAACCTAAGGAGAAAATTATTTCCCAAGTGAAGAAAAATTTACAGAAAACGTATAAAACTTAGGAAAATGTGTTAACCTAATGAGAAAAATATTGCCCAAGTGAAGAAAAAATTTATACAAAACTTATAAAACTTAGGAAAATGTGTTAACCTAAGGAGAAAAATATTGATCAAGTAAAGACAAATTTACACCAAACTTATGAAAAGTAGGAAAATTTGTTAACCAAAGGGGGAAAAATATGGGCTAAACTATGAAATATGTTGAACCAAGTAAGAAAATATTTTAGCCAAAGGGGGGAAAAGGTTGGCCAAAACTTGAAATATCTCAACCATACTTATAAATATCTCGTGTAAACTTTTAAATAAGTAGGAAAAAAATATTGCTTCTGTAGTTATGTCAAAAGTATCTTGAACTTTTAGCTGAACAGACATTTCACAAGACACAATCATCAACGACAGCACATTCCCGTTTTTACATTACCGAAAGTTTCAACTTACCATTCCAACGTATCTGCTAAAGAAACACTTATACATAATAATCAACCATCTCTTCACACTCTTTGTTCTTTCTTTCTAACACAAAGTGTCTCTGTCTTTCATAGATAACTTCACAACTTTTCCATGTCACATCACCAAGATACTCCAAACCGCCATTGTACACGAGCTCCAATGAATCAGTCATAACATTTATGGCAATGCAATCTATGGCTCCACCTAGGATAGTTTCGATATCAGCTAAGTAGTCATCAGCAAAGAGCCATTACCCATGGCTGACATCTTCAACTTTCTATACCACAATGTCTTCTACATTAACCTTCCATTGTTCCATCTTTCAACAATACAAAGGGTGGTCTCGAAGTTAGCTAGCATAACATTTCGTACTTTGTCCACCGCTTTCACACTTTGTCGTTTCGCAGCTGCAATAGTGACAAGTCTGCAACCAACACTGTCTGTTATGAAATCAACCTTTCTTAAAACCACGTCTGCCTTAATGAACCCTTGAATACCCTCTACCACATCTTCTAACCGACTTTCAACGTTTCATACCAAATAATATTAACACTATCTTTTATTACAGAGCAGCCGATTTTCTGCTGACTGGGCAGATTTTCCAACCCAATGGAGATAAATCATGTGTCCCCCCTAACATACTAGGCGCTATTCTAGACAACGAATATGGTCATCAACCATCACCCCTAAGAAGAACTTGAAAACAACACAAGAGATTGTGTTCCTGAGACGAAATCCTTGGACTACCAGAGTACCTAACTCTGATCGCCTAAAAGAACCTAAGAAACATAGAGCATTATATACATCAAATACATCAAACACAACAAACTATTTCTTAAGAGACATGGATGCAAACCAGTGTCAGAAATGGAAAAAATTAACATTTAAAACTAATAAATCGCAATTTTATTGCCTGCTTCACTTAATATACAGATATAGCCTAAGTATAGGTATAAGTTAGGTATAGGACGTATATCGATCTTACCTCTTGCGCAATAAAATTGCGATTTATTAGTTTTAAATGTTAATTTTTTCCATTTCTGACACTGGTTTGCATCCATGTCTCTTAAGAAATAGTTTGTTGTGTTTGATGTATTTGATGTATATAATGCTCTATGTTTCTTAGGTTCTTTTAGGCGATCAGAGTTAGGTACTCTGGTAGTCCAAGGATTTCGTCTCAGGAACACAATCTCTTGTGTTGTTTTCAAGTTCTTCTTAGGGGTGATGGTTGATGACCATATTCGTTGTCTAGAATAGCGCCTAGTATGTTAGGGGGGACACATGATTTATCTCCATTGGGTTGTAAAATATGCCCAGTCAGCAGAAAATCGGCTGCTCTGTAATAAAAGATAGTGTTAATATTATTTGGTATGAAACGTTGAAAGTCGGTTAGAAGATGTGGTAGAGGGTATTCAAGGGTTCATTAAGGCAGACGTGGTTTTAAGAAAGGTTGATTTCATAACAGACAGTGTTGGTTGCAGACTTGTCACTATTGCAGCTGCGAAACGACAAAGTGTGAAAGCGGTGGACAAAGTACGAAATGTTATGCTAGCTAAACTTCGAGACCACCCTTTGTATTGTTGAAAGATGGAACAATGGAAGGTTAATGTAGAAGACATTGTGGTATAGAAAGTTGAAGATGTCAGCCATGGGTAATGGCTCTTTGCTGATGACTACTTAGCTGATATCGAAACTATCCTAGGTGGAGCCATAGATTGCATTGCCATAAATGTTATGACTGATTCATTGGAGCTCGTGTACAATGGCGGTTTGGAGTATCTTGGTGATGTGACATGGAAAAGTTGTGAAGTTATCTATGAAAGACAGAGACACTTTGTGTTAGAAAGAAAGAACAAAGAGTGTGAAGAGATGGTTGATTATTATGTATAAGTGTTTCTTTAGCAGATACGTTGGAATGGTAAGTTGAAACTTTCGGTAATGTAAAAACGGGAATGTGCTGTCGTTGATGATTGTGTCTTGTGAAATGTCTGTTCAGCTAAAAGTTCAAGATACTTTTGACATAACTACAGAAGCAATATTTTTTTCCTACTTATTTAAAAGTTTACACGAGATATTTATAAGTATGGTTGAGATATTTCAAGTTTCGGCCAACCTTTTCCCCCCTTTGGCTAAAATATTTTCTTACTTGGTTCAACATATTTCATAGTTTAGCCCATATTTTTCCCCCTTTGGTTAACAAATTTTCCTACTTTTCATAAGTTTGGTGTAAATTTGTCTTTACTTGATCAATATTTTTCTCCTTAGGTTAACACATTTTCCTAAGTTTTATAAGTTTTGTGTAAATTTTTTCTTCACTTGGGAAATAATTTTCTCCTTAGGTTAACACATTTTCCTAAGTTTTATAAGTTTTGTGTAACATTTTCTTCACTTGAGCAATATATTTCTCATTAGGTTAACATATTTTCCTAATTTTTAAAAGAATGGCAGAGATATTTCTTCACCTCGCCAATGTTTTTCCCGTTAGGTTAACACATTTTTCTCCTTTTCATAAGTATGGTTGAGATATTTCTTCACTTGGTCAATATTTTTCCCTTTTGGATAACACATATTCCTACTTTTCATAAGTTTGGTGTAAATTTGTCTTTACTTGATCAACATTTTTCTCCTTAGGTTAACACATTTTCCTAAGTTTTATAAGTTTTGTGTAAATTTTTTCTTCACTTGGGCAATATTTTTCTCATTAGGTTAACACATTTTCCTAAGTTTTATACGTTTTCTGTAAATTTTTCTTCACTTGGGAAATAATTTTCTCCTTAGGTTAACACATTTTCCTAAGTTTTATAAGTTTTGTGTAACATTTTCTTCACTTGAGCAATATATTTCTCATTAGGTTAACATATTTTCCTAATTTCTATAAGAATGGCTGAGATATTTCTTCACTTCGCCAATGTTTTTTCCCTTTAGGTTAACATATTTTCCTAATATTTATAAGAATGGCTGAGATATTTCTTCACTTCGCCAATGTTTTTCCCGTTAGGTTAACACATTTTTCTCCTTTTCATAAGTATGGTTGAGATATTTCTTCACTTGGTCAATATTTTTCCCTTTTGGATAACACATATTCCTAATGTTCATAAGTTTGGGCGACATATTTATAAGACTAGTTGAAACATGTCTTTACTTGGACAATATATTTTCACATTTAGTTAACAAATTTTCCTAAGTTTTATATGTTTTGTGTAAATTTTTTCTTCACTTGGGCAATATTTTTCTAATTAGGTTAACATATTTTCCTAATTTTTATAAGAATGGTTGAGATATTTCTTCACTTGGTCAATATTTTTCTCCTTAGGTTAACACATTTTCCTAAGTTTTATAAGTTTTGTGTAAATTTTTTCTTTACTTGGGCAATATTTTTCTCATTAGGTTAACATATTTTCCTAATTTTTATAAGAATGGCTGAGATATTTCTTCACTTGGTCAATATTTTTCTCCTTAGGTTAACACATTTTCCTAAGTTTTATAAGTTTTGTGTAAATTTTTTCTTTACTTGGGCAATATTTTTCTCATTAGGTTAACATATTTTCCTAATTTTTATAAGAATGGCTGAGATATTTCTTGACTTTGTCCTCAATGTGTAACATTTTCTCACCACATGGCAACTATATACACCGTCAACACGAAAGGAAATCAACAAACAACACACATTTATAGTAAATACCTTTTTATTTACAGTACTTTTTTTTTTACAAGAAAAAAATATCAAAACATAATGTCATTATACGAAATGCTTCAGCTACCTATCGGATGTTCAGTGATGTGATATATATAGAAACTAGTCGCGGGTATTGTCTCTACCAAATACGTAGAGTCGGGTCTGTTGTGTAGGGCGTAATTGAACATATCGCTTTCCTGGACTATGGTTATAAAGTCATCAAAGTCGTGTTCATTGTTTACTAAAAAGGGTACGTCGAGTGCACAGGCATTATTTGACGATGAATGGAAAAATCTAAGTTCGTTCGTCTCCTTATGTCGTAACATCATGTGATGGCTATAATTTATCTTAAAGCGGCATGTCTGACTACTAAACACTGGTGTTAATGTCTCGATCCAGTCTATTGGTTGTGTTGAGTCGGGTCGGTGAAAAAAATTGTAGGTCGATATATGTTTGTTGATGTTCTGATGTGTCCTAAGGGCTGCCCAGTTGTCTCTATATGTCTGTTGGATGTCGTCGTCGTCGGGGAGTTTGTCTAAGGTCTTTAGTTCCTCATCTATCTCTACTTCCTCATCTATCTCTATGTCGGCTTCCTCTGCTACCACTTGCTCGTTATCGTGTTTGTGGTTTTTTGATGGTTGTGTGTCTGCTGATGCTTTTCTTTTGCATGATGAGGGTATAGTATCCGTGTTTGTTGTTGAGGGTGTATTGTCCGTGTTTGCTGTTGATGGTGTAGTGTCCGTGCTTGATGAGGGTGTTGTTGTTGATGAAGTCTGATGATGTGTTTTTATATGGTGTTCTAGGTTGTCTTTTCTGTTGTATAGATTGCCACAGAGGTGGCATGAATGAGTTGTGGTTTTGTGTACGGTGTTAATGTGACGTGTAAGATTGCGGTTTTCTGTAAAGTTTTTACCACAGGTGGGACATAGATAGCTATTTTTCTGACTGGTGGCCATCATGATAGAAAAATGTAGTAGTATTTGATGATACGGTGATAAAGCAATAAGTTGGTTCCGGTAGCTGATGTGTGAGTTGTGATACTATGACAATATTATCCAACACAGTTGTCGCTTGTGGTATTAGATAACGATTAAGTGACAGCGCAATAATCTCGTGTCGCTGCAATGACTAAGGTATAGTGATCCACCACAATATGTTTTGTGTAGCTTCCTGTAGTTTTTTCACGTTTTCGCAAGTCGTTGTAAGCACTGGTCGCCAAATAGCTGTGAAGAAGTGGTAAAATCATTATATTTTACATTTTTTCACAACCATAAGACAATCATGACTATAGTATATCTACAGAAATTATTTCATATCACATAACTTTTAAGATATATTAAAAGGAATATTGTGATCTTTTGCTGTCCCTTGTAGTAAAATATTTATTTGTTTCTGTTTATCCCGTCCTTACAGTGGGTCTTCTCCGTGACTATATGCTTTTCCTCTTGTGCTAGCAGCGGCCTATTTCGTAATGCTGTTCTTTGTGTTATTTATATGGCACATCGAGGTGTACTATACTAATGAGCAAAGGCGAATACGCCCCCTAATGCCTAGGAGTGAAATATTTAGTGTTGCTCCTTTAGTGAAAAACAATGGTGAATGCCGACTAATAATTTGTGGTAGACTGTCAGAGCTTTTCTTTTTCTGGTATGTACCTCAGTAAGGTAGATTCTTCCTGGTTATGTCAGCAAATTTTCACTCTGGTGAAACGATAAAGATTTTTACACAAGGGATATCATATTGTAAGCTTTACATGAATTTGACACCACATATTTGATTTTTATGTAGCTTTGGTACAATGTGAAGAAACACATTATTTTGAGACCGTGTATCTTAGTGATTTACATTGATACATTAGTGACCACAGAGAATGACTATAAGTTGTCCTGTGGCTGCAAGTTTTTCACTCAGACAGCTCATTTTGTGTCACCGCCTTTTCACACTGGAGAACCAGTGTACTTTAATGAGCGGAAATATGATCCATAAATACTGAATAGTTGAATACATGATACATCCTGTTGCATATGCATAAGTTAGTGCGCAGAAAGATGACGTCCTTGTGGCTGGCTACGTAATTAGTGACCATAGATCCTCGTCTTACATTGTTCAATACACTTAGTGGAGATAGGAGAGACAAGTAGATGACTTGATCCCCCTACTACACATACCTCTGTGAGTGACAGAATTGCGTTGCTCCAACACTGCGTGGTTGATGTGTCTCCTCTTATGTTCAAATCTGTCGAACCAGAATCAGGATACTTTTAGTGAACAGAAAACGGAAAACATAAAAAAAACATGGGTGATATACTTTAGTGAAAAACACACTTGTTCATATGTATACATTACATAGTTAGAATACACCACATCATCTACCATCACTTACCCTACATCATAGACAACATAAGGACAACCGAGAATACAGACACTCACATAGATTGACACAAAGTGGTTAGTAGGTCACTTGTGCTTTCAGTAGTCATCTACATATATTATTATTGTATAAACCCGTATTCACCACAGTACACTAGTATAGCGTTAATTTCCGTGGTAAGAGCGTCAGTTTGCCGACTACTAGCTAGTATTTATCGCCGTTGTATTATGCTGGTATGATCTTAGAGACTACTACATCGTATAGCGACTCTGTATATGACACTCTACTTACCACAGCTGTTTCTTTAGTGAGGTATTTTCGATAGCCCTTGTTGCAAACACAGTGTCCTTATCCGACATTTGAGCTCCTTTATGATGACGTTGAGTCAAACTATACAATAACCAGTGCAATCCGGTTAGACTTATACAGTAAAACACCTAGATATTCTCATTAAAACATGTATAGTCAGCGGTTTTGTATCGTTATACCGTGGTCTTACCATGCGTTGAACATTAGGAATATGTGTTATCCAAAAGGGAAAAATATTGACCAAGTGAAGAAATATCTCAACCATACTTATGAAAAGGAGAAAAATGTGTTAACCTAACGGGAAAAACATTGGCGAAGTGAAGAAATACCTCAGCCATTCTTATAAATATTAGGAAAATATGTTAACCTAAAGGGAAAAAACATTGGCGAAGTGAAGAAATATCTCAGCCATTCTTATAGAAATTAGGAAAATATGTTAACCTAATGAGAAATATATTGCTCAAGTGAAGAAAATGTTACACAAAACTTATAAAACTTAGGAAAATGTGTTAACCTAAGGAGAAAATTATTTCCCAAGTGAAGAAAAATTTACAGAAAACGTATAAAACTTAGGAAAATGTGTTAACCTAATGAGAAAAATATTGCCCAAGTGAAGAAAAAATTTACACAAAACTTATAAAACTTAGGAAAATGTGTTAACCTAAGGAGAAAAATGTTGATCAAGTAAAGACAAATTTACACCAAACTTATGAAAAGTAGGAATATGTGTTATCCAAAAGGGAAAAATATTGACCAAGTGAAGAAATATCTCAACCATACTTATGAAAAGGAGAAAAATGTGTTAACCTAACGGGAAAAACATTGGCGAGGTGAAGAAATATCTCTGCCATTCTTTTAAAAATTAGGAAAATATGTTAACCTAATGAGAAATATATTGCTCAAGTGAAGAAAATGTTACACAAAACTTATAAAACTTAGGAAAATGTGTTAACCTAAGGAGAAAATTATTTCCCAAGTGAAGAAAAATTTACAGAAAACGTATAAAACTTAGGAAAATGTGTTAACCTAATGAGAAAAATATTGCCCAAGTGAAGAAAAAATTTACACAAAACTTATAAAACTTAGGAAAATGTGTTAACCTAAGGAGAAAAATATTGATCAAGTAAAGACAAATTTACACCAAACTTATGAAAAGTAGGAAAATTTGTTAACCAAAGGGGGAAAAATATGGGCTAAACTATGAAATATGTTGAACCAAGTAAGAAAATATTTTAGCCAAAGGGGGGAAAAGGTTGGCCGAAACTTGAAATATCTCAACCATACTTATAAATATCTCGTGTAAACTTTTAAATAAGTAGGAAAAAAATATTGCTTCTGTAGTTATGTCAAAAGTATCTTGAACTTTTAGCTGAACAGACATTTCACAAGACACAATCATCAACGACAGCACATTCCCGTTTTTACATTACCGAAAGTTTCAACTTACCATTCCAACGTATCTGCTAAAGAAACACTTATACATAATAATCAACCATCTCTTCACACTCTTTGTTCTTTCTTTCTAACACAAAGTGTCTCTGTCTTTCATAGATAACTTCACAACTTTTCCATGTCACATCACCAAGATACTCCAAACCGCCATTGTACACGAGCTCCAATGAATCAGTCATAACATTTATGGCAATGCAATCTATGGCTCCACCTAGGATAGTTTCGATATCAGCTAAGTAGTCATCAGCAAAGAGCCATTACCCATGGCTGACATCTTCAACTTTCTATACCACAATGTCTTCTACATTAACCTTCCATTGTTCCATCTTTCAACAATACAAAGGGTGGTCTCGAAGTTTAGCTAGCATAACATTTCGTACTTTGTCCACCGCTTTCACACTTTGTCGTTTCACAGCTGCAATAGTGACAAGTCTGCAACCAACACTGTCTGTTATGAAATCAACCTTTCTTAAAACCACGTCTGCCTTAATGAACCCTTGAATACCCTCTACCACATCTTCTAACCGACTTTCAACGTTTCATACCAAATAATATTAACACTATCTTTTATTACAGAGCAGCCGATTTTCTGCTGACTGGGCAGATTTTCTAACCCAATGGAGATAAATCATGTGTCCCCCCTAACATACTAGGCGCTATTCTAGACAACGAATATGGTCATCAACCATCACCCCTAAGAAGAACTTGAAAACAACACAAGAGATTGTGTTCCTGAGACGAAATCCTTGGACTACCAGAGTACCTAACTCTGATCGCCTAAAAGAACCTAAGAAACATAGAGCATTATATACATCAAATACATCAAACACAACAAACTATTTCTTAAGAGACATGGATGCAAACCAGTGTCAGAAATGGAAAAAATTAACATTTAAAACTAATAAATCGCAATTTTATTGCGCAAGAGGTAAGATCGATATACGTCCTATACCTAACTTATACCTATACTTAGGCTATATCTGTATATTAAGTGAAGCAGGCAATAAAATTGCGATTTATTAGTTTTAAATGTGATTTTTTTCCATTTCTGACACTGGTTTGCATCCATGTCTCTTAAGAAATAGTTTGTTGTGTTTGATGTATTTGATGTATATAATGCTCTATGTTTCTTAGGTTCTTTTAGGCGATCAGAGTTAGGTACTCTGGTAGTCCAAGGATTTCGTCTCAGGAACACAATCTCTTGTGTTGTTTTCAAGTTCTTCTTAGGAGTGATGGTTGATGACCATATTCGTTGTCTAGAATAGCGCCTAGTATGTTAGGGGGGACACATGATTTATCTCCATTGGGTTGGAAAATCTGCCCAGTCAGCAGAAAATCGGCTGCTCTGTAATAAAAGATAGTGTTAATATTATTTGGTATGAAACGTTGAAAGTCGGTTAGAAGATGTGGTAGAGGGTATTCAAGGGTTCATTAAGGCAGACGTGGTTTTAAGAAAGGTTGATTTCATAACAGACAGTGTTGGTTGCAGACTTGTCACTATTGCAGCTGCGAAACGACAAAGTGTGAAAGCGGTGGACAAAGTACGAAATGTTATGCTAGCTAAACTTCGAGACCACCCTTTGTATTGTTGAAAGATGGAACAATGGAAGGTTAATGTAGAAGACATTGTGGTATAGAAAGTTGAAGATGTCAGCCATGGGTAATGGCTCTTTGCTGATGACTACTTAGCTGATATCGAAACTATCCTAGGTGGAGCCATAGATTGCATTGCCATAAATGTTATGACTGATTCATTGGAGCTCGTGTACAATGGCGGTTTGGAGTATCTTGGTGATGTGACATGGAAAAGTTGTGAAGTTATCTATGAAAGACAGAGACACTTTGTGTTAGAAAGAAAGAACAAAGAGTGTGAAGAGATGGTTGATTATTATGTATAAGTGTTTCTTTAGCAGATACGTTGGAATGGTAAGTTGAAACTTTCGGTAATGTAAAAACGGGAATGTGCTGTCGTTGATGATTGTGTCTTGTGAAATGTCTGTTCAGCTAAAAGTTCAAGATACTTTTGACATAACTACAGAAGCAATATTTTTTTCCTACTTATTTAAAAGTTTACACGAGATATTTATAAGTATGGTTGAGATATTTCAAGTTTTGGCCAACCTTTTCCCCCCTTTGGCTAAAATATTTTCTTACTTGGTTCAACATATTTCATAGTTTAGCCCATATTTTTCCCCCTTTGGTTAACAAATTTTCCTACTTTTCATAAGTTTGGTGTAAATTTGTCTTTACTTGATCAATATTTTTCTCCTTAGGTTAACACATTTTCCTAAGTTTTATAAGTTTTGTATAAATTTTTTCTTCACTTGGGCAATATTTTTCTCATTAGGTTAACACATTTTCCTAAGTTTTATACGTTTTCTGTAAATTTTTCTTCACTTGGGAAATAATTTTCTCCTTAGGTTAACACATTTTCCTAAGTTTTATAAGTTTTGTGTAACATTTTCTTCACTTGAGCAATATATTTCTCATTAGGTTAACATATTTTCCTAATTTTTAAAAGAATGGCAGAGATATTTCTTCACCTCGCCAATGTTTTTCCCGTTAGGTTAACACATTTTTCTCCTTTTCATAAGTATGGTTGAGATATTTCTTCACTTGGTCAATATTTTTCCCTTTTGGATAACACATATTCCTACTTTTCATAAGTTTGGTGTAAATTTGTCTTTACTTGATCAACATTTTTCTCCTTAGGTTAACACATTTTCCTAAGTTTTATAAGTTTTGTGTAAATTTTTTCTTCTCTTGGGCAATATTTTTCTCATTAGGTTAACACATTTTCCTAAGTTTTATACATTTTCTGTAAATTTTTCTTCACTTGAGCAATATATTTCTCATTAGGTTAACATATTTTCCTAATTTCTATAAGAATGGCTGAGATATTTCTTCACTTCACCAATGTTTTTTCCCTTTAGGTTAACATATTTTCCTAATATTTATAAGAATGGCTGAGATATTTCTTCACTTCGCCAATGTTTTTCCCGTTAGGTTAACACATTTTTCTCCTTTTCATAAGTATGGTTGAGATATTTCTTCACTTGGTCAATATTTTTCCCTTTTGGATAACACATATTCCTAATGTTCATAAGTTTGGGCGACATATTTATAAGACTAGTTGAAACATGTCTTTACTTGGACAATATATTTTCACATTTAGTTAACAAATTTTCCTAAGTTTTATATGTTTTGTGTAAATTTTTTCTTCACTTGGGCAATATTTTTCTAATTAGGTTAACATATTTTCTTAATTTTTATAAGAATGGTTGAGATATTTCTTCACTTGGTCAATATTTTTCTCCTTAGGTTAACACATTTTCCTAAGTTTTATAAGTTTTGTGTAAATTTTTTCTTTACTTGGGCAATATTTTTCTCATTAGGTTAACATATTTTCCTAATTTTTATAAGAATGGCTGAGATATTTCTTCACTTGGTCAATATTTTTCTCCTTAGGTTAACACATTTTCCTAAGTTTTATAAGTTTTGTGTAAATTTTTTCTTTACTTGGGCAATATTTTTCTCATTAGGTTAACATATTTTCCTAATTTTTATAAGAATGGCTGAGATATTTCTTGACTTTGTCCTCAATGTGTAACATTTTCTCACCACATGGCAACTATATACACCGTCAACACGAAAGGAAATCAACAAACAACACACATTTATAGTAAATACCTGTTTATTTACAGTACTTTTTTTTTTTACAAGAAAAAAATATCAAAACATAATGTCATTATACGAAATGCTTCAGCTACCTATCGGATGTTCAGTGATGTGATATATATAGAAACTAGTCGCGGGTATTGTCTCTACCAAATACGTAGAGTCGGGTCTGTTGTGTAGGGCGTAATTGAACATATCGCTTTCCTGGACTATGGTTATAAAGTCATCAAAGTCGTGTTCATTGTTTACTAAAAAGGGTACGTCGAGTGCACAGGCATTATTTGACGATGAATGGAAAAATCTAAGTTCGTTCGTCTCCTTATGTCGTAACATCATGTGATGGCTATAATTTATCTTAAAGCGGCATGTCTGACTACTAAACACTGGTGTTAATGTCTCGATCCAGTCTATTGGTTGTGTTGAGTCGGGTCGGTGAAAAAAATTGTAGGTCGATATATGTTTGTTGATGTTCTGATGTGTCCTAAGGGCTGCCCAGTTGTCTCTATATGTCTGTTGGATGTCGTCGTCGTCGGGGAGTTTGTCTAAGGTCTTTAGTTCCTCATCTATCTCTACTTCCTCATCTATCTCTATGTCGGCTTCCTCTGCTACCACTTGCTCGTTATCGTGTTTATGGTTTTTTGATGGTTGTGTGTCTGCTGATGCTTTTCTTTTGCATGATGAGGGTATAGTATCCGTGTTTGTTGTTGAGGGTGTATTGTCCGTGTTTGCTGTTGATGGTGTAGTGTCCGTGCTTGATGAGGGTGTTGTTGTTGATGAAGTCTGATGATGTGTTTTTATATGGTGTTCTAGGTTGTCTTTTCTGTTGTATAGATTGCCACAGAGGTGGCATGAATGAGTTGTGGTTTTGTGTACGGTGTTAATGTGACGTGTAAGATTGCGGTTTCTGTAAAGTTTTTACCACAGGTGGGACATAGATAGCTATTTTTCTGACTGGTGGCCATCATGATAGAAAAATGTAGTAGTATTTGATGATACGGTGATAAAGCAATAAGTTGGTTCCGGTAGCTGATGTGTGAGTTGTGATACTATGACAATATTATCCAACACAGTTGTCGCTTGTGGTATTAGATAACGATTAAGTGACAGCGCAATAATCTCGTGTCGCTGCAATGACTAAGGTATAGTGATCCACCACAATATGTTTTGTGTAGCTTCCTGTAGTTTTTTCACGTTTTCGCAAGTCGTTGTAAGCACTGGTCGCCAAATAGCTGTGAAGAAGTGGTAAAATCATTATATTTTACATTTTTTCACAACCATAAGACAATCATGACTATAGTATATCTACAGAAATTATTTCATATCACATAACTTTTAAGATATATTAAAAGGAATATTGTGATCTTTTGCTGTCCCTTGTAGTAAAATATTTATTTGTTTCTGTTTATCCCGTCCTTACAGTGGGTCTTCTCCGTGACTATATGCTTTTCCTCTTGTGCTAGCAGCGGCCTATTTCGTAATGCTGTTCTTTGTGTTATTTATATGGCACATCGAGGTGTACTATACTAATGAGCAAAGGCGAATACGCCCCCTAATGCCTAGGAGTGAAATATTTAGTGTTGCTCCTTTAGTGAAAAACAATGGTGAATGCCGACCAATAATTTGTGGTAGACTGTCAGAGCTTTTCTTTTTCTGGTATGTACCTCAGTAAGGTAGATTCTTCCTGGTTATGTCAGCAAATTTTCACTCTGGTGAAACGATAAAGATTTTTACACAAGGGATATCATATTGTAAGATTTACATGAATTTGACACCACATATTTGATTTTTATGTAGCTTTGGTACAATGTGAAGAGACACATTATTTTGAGACCGTGTATCTTAGTGATTTACATTGATACATTAGTGACCACAGAGAATGACTATAAGTTGTCCTGTGGCTGCAAGTTTTTCACTCAGACAGCTCATTTTGTGTCACCGCCTTTTCACACTGGAGAACCAGTGTACTTTAATGAGCGGAAATATGATCCATAAATACTGAATAGTTGAATACATGATACATCCTGTTGCATATGCATAAGTTAGTGCGCAGAAAGATGACGTCCTTGTGGCTGGCTACGTAATTAGTGACCATAGATCCTCGTCTTACATTGTTCAATACACTTAGTGGAGATAGGAGAGACAAGTAGATGACTTGATCCCCCTACTACACAGACCTCTGTGAGTGACAGAATTGCGTTGCTCCAACACTGCGTGGTTGATGTGTCTCCTCTTATGTTCAAATCTGTCGAACCAGAATCAGGATACTTTTAGTGAACAGAAAACGGAAAACATAAAAAAAAACATGGGTGATATACTTTAGTGAAAAACACACTTGTTCATATGTATACATTACATAGTTAGAATACACCACATCATCTACCATCACTTACCCTACATCATAGACAACATAAGGACAACCGAGAATACAGACACTCACATAGATTGACACAAAGTGGTTAGTAGGTCACTTGTGCTTTCAGTAGTCATCTACATATATTATTATTGTATAAACCCGTATTCACCACAGTACACTAGTATAGCGTTAATTTCCGTGGTAAGAGCGTCAGTTTGCCGACTACTAGCTAGTATTTATCGCCGTTGTATTATGCTGGTATGATCTTAGAGACTACTACATCGTATAGCGACTCTGTATATGACACTCTACTTACCACAGCTGTTTCTTTAGTGAGGTATTTTCGATAGCCCTTGTTGCAAACACAGTGTCCTTATCCGACATTTGAGCTCCTTTATGATGACGTTGAGTCAAACTATACAATAACCAGTGCAATCCGGTTAGACTTATACAGTAAAACACCTAGTTATTCTCATTAAAACATGTATAGTCAGCGGTTTTGTATCGTTATACCGTGGTCTTACCATGCGTTGATTTAGAGTGTTTACAGTCCCACCCCAAAAACATGTCTGGGCATGTATACCGTGGTTAGGTCACGATGAGTCATTCATGTTTTCCCCAAAACATGGCTGAATACGTTCAATCATGTTCACCGCTGACACTGCCTTGCGGTGAGTCACTCAGGAGCTCACCTTCAAGTCAGCCGACTATGAGTTCATGCTTCAGCTTTTACTATGAGCCTTAACATCGGTTGTTCTAAAATGGCTGTCGTATTTATCTAGCAACCCCGCCACTCGTCTACCCCGTAACAATGCTCAGAAGTACTTATCTCATACTTTCCTCCACTCACTCACCTCTTAACAACGAATTTCACTAAGCCATACCCACTAAAACCAGAATAACCGACTATATTTACTCTTTAAGATTTTCATTTGTAACCCGTTGATGATAGTGTTAAACCCTTACAACCCTCTACATATCACTACTAACCGCTATCCATCCCTTACCAACGAATTTCACTAAGCCATATCCACTACACCCAGTATAACCGACCATCTTTACTTTTTAAGGTTTTCATTTGTAACTCGTATGATGCTAGTGAATAAACCGTTACGACTCTCTACATACCATATACCAACCCTACTTACCTTTTACTTATCACGGTTTTCCTATGACACTCGGCGCGGCTCATGGGTTCGAACCCCCTCGCCCCACTCCATGCGCCGCCCCTTCGCACCCCACCCCTGCGTCCCCACCCTACGTTCACCCGCACCCTAGACGATCCCGCGGAGATGCATTGTACCCCTAACCCTTACACCGCACCAATGTAATGTTGATGGTGTTACGCCCGGCCCTATATAGATAAAAAAGACGAGAAAAATAAAGGGGGAAGAAACTGAGGCGGAAGAGCACTGTAACCCTAATACACCATCAATCACATGCTGTTAGTTTTTAAACCCCGCCCACTAAAACAATAATTAACAGTAATCATTACATTTTAAAAAATAAATAAATAAATAACATTCTCAACCCAAAAAAGGGGAGGTAATAACGCAAAAAAAAACATTCGATTATGTATTCCTGAGTTATATCCCTTGCCCCGAAGGAGTCGCTTTTTGACGTCACGGCTCAGGGGCTATACTTTTTATATAAGGATTTTACTAGGTCAATCCTAAGGAGTACTCCTGAAAATATAATCAAATACCAGCTAACCCACTACTGTCAACTCCGGTATTTTGTTTCTTTTGGCTGTTTGTGATTCTTGGGCAAGTTTACGTTCAGTAGTTTGCCATTGCTTTCTGAACGACCGACACTCATATCATTATATAGAAACCAAAGCACGGCGGTCTGCTGTGTTTCGAACGCGGTATGCGAGTATTACGAATTACATTCGCAGTCCGTTCGTCACAGAGCCGGTTATCAGCTTTAACAACAAGAGCTGGCTCCGAACCTTATCCGTCCGCGCGATGCCATTGTCAGCTATATATAGAGGGGGGGGGGGGGGGGGGGGGGAGCGGGGGGGGGGGGGGGGGGGGGGGTTGTAAATAATCTCAAATTAACTTGAATAATCCTCTTAAGAAAGTAATTTCCTTCGAGATCAAAAATAGAGTTCTCAGACGCTCGGAAATTAGACCCGGTTTTGAAAAATGCATGAAAAGAGGAACGGTAACTTGCAATCAGAAACCGAGGTTTAAAGTAGCGTATATATTTACCTCCCTTGTAAACACAGCAAATAATTGTTCTGCTAAGATTATAATTGGGTGTCTTAGGCAGAGACACATCAACATTGACATGTTGCACCGGTCTCTTTTTGCGGCTGTTCTTCCAAGATGGAGCAAAATTAGTAAGCAAGGATTCTAGAAAACATGCCCAGAAGAGAAATTATCCAACAAACGTCATTAAGATAAGACAGGGGAGATGAAACGAACAATAAGAATGAAAACAAGGACAAGAATAGAAGCAGTGGTGCAAATAATGCAGTAACACAATGTATGCAATACTACAATTAATACAATATCGCAATGAAAGTAATACTACAATGGGCACAGTATAACAATGATTACAGCGGGAAAATATTGAACGCTATACTATAATGAACGCATTACTACAATAAACGCAAAATTACAATGAATGCACTATTAAAATTAATGCAAAATCACAATGAATGTAATATTATAACGAATGCTTGATCACAAAGAATGCAATATAACAACGAATGCATTATCACAATGGATGCGATATTACAACGAATGCATTATTACGATGGATGCAATACCATCTGGAGACACCAGGGACTTAATAGTGTCGATCACCTTAAATGGTAACATCTGTGCCAATGAGTGTCATCTCCCAGGGAGATGGTTAATTGGCGTTTCAGTGTGGACAGCAGTGAACAAGACAATATATAGGGCCACAGACAAAGATTAAGGCAAACGCCTTTAGCTGTAAATAAAAACTGTCGTCTATTGTGTATAGTATCTGACGGTTTAGGAGGGGGGATGTGGGTATTGAGCATGAGGAGTCCAGACCGCCTGGCTAGTGCAGTCGCCGCGAATTATGCAGGTTAGGGTTTTCTTTAAGCCCCCGACGCAAAAAAACAAATACAAAAATAAAAACCCGGTTCTCACGACGGGGAGCCTGGTATTTTAGCCACTCGGCCAGCTGCTACTCACCTCTTTATCACAGTATAAACCTCGACAGAAAATACCGTAACACATATCTTTATTACAGTATAAATCTCGACAAAGAAGATCGTAACACATATCATTATTACAGTATAAATCTTGACAGAGAAGATCGTAACACATATCTTTATTACAGTATAAACCTCGACAGAAAATACCGTAACACATATCTTTATTACAGTATAAATCTCGACAGAAAAGATCGTAACACATATCTTTACTGCAGTGTATAAACGAACATAATAAACGAAGAGGAAACGTAGGGTGGCTCTTTATTACAATATACAAGACATGTACAAACTACTGGTCATAAGCTTGCCTAGAAATCACAAACAGCCAAGAAATGCTGGGGTTGACTGCGAAGTCATGTAAAGGCTATGCAACTAACTTTAACAAACGGCAGACACGATTGCCTCAGTGTATAAATGAACAGACTCAACAAGACAGGAAAATGCCGCTTTATCACTATGTGGAAGGTTACAGACATGATCGTAATACACTTTTTTTCAGTGTAAAAATGTTCAGACTGAACAAGATCCTAAGACACTTCTTCATCCGGAAGCAAATAAAGACAGCAGACTAAACAAGACCGATCGATACATTTGAACGTCAGAACAGAAGAAACAAGACAGAACAGTACTGCACAGTACTTCTATATTTGATCGTCAGAAGAAAATAAACAAGACTAAACAGTACTGCAAAGTACTTCTGTATTTGATCGTCAGAAGAGAATAAACAAGACTAAACAGTACTGCAAAGTACTTCTATATTTGATCGTCAGAAGAGAATAAACAAGACTAAACAGTACTGAAAAGTGTTTCTATATTTGGTCGTCAGAACAGAAGAAACAAGACTAAACAGTTCTGTAAAGTACTTCTACATTTCAAAAAAATATGTGGTAATAATGAGACTAAACACAAGAGGATCGACTTCATTGCACTGGGTTCTACCCCACATCACTCAGTCTTCTTTATCCGCTGAGCTGAACAGGAAGAAATAGACAATTAAGAAGAGAAGAATTATTTCAGGCAGTAAGTTAATATGAGCTCTCATGTGTAGACCTGCCCAGTCACTTGTGCGTCATTATCTACTAGAGACTCAATGAAGACAGTCTGGCACTGACCACTCGAGCTGTCCACTTAAAGATTCAATCGCCTCTATCCTCGGAAACAGAACCACGAGAAGCTCCGTAATTAGTCTGACAATGATTGCAGCTAGGAGCGGTAACTGAAGATTTGAATTGACATTTTCAAGTATCACTTTGATTAACTCCCCTTGTTACCATGGCGAATGATTGTTGTCTTCGGGACGCCTGCTGCCACTAGAATAGTGCTTCCCAAATGTGTTAGAGTATGGGGCTGATTTCTTGATCGCCAAGTAACCAACGACCACATTTACAATAGCATAGTAAGCAACGACCATATTTACAATAGCCAAGTAACCAACGATCTCGTAACACCAAAATCACAATATACAAAACACTGATCAGACCAGTTGTGCTCTGAAACCTGGAGTACAACGAAAGGGAGACGAAGCCTTGTTACAAACCTTTGAGAACAAAATTTTAAGACGCATCTTTGGACCCATTAGGGATACACAAAGTGGAGAGTGGAAAAGAAGAAGTAACAAAGACATTTATAATCTGTTTAAGTCCCCGCTAATCACTGGTATCATGAAGGTTAATAGACTACAATGGCTGGGGCATATAGAAAGAATGGAAGATAATAGGGAAACAAAACTCGCTTACACTCAGGAAATAAATGACCGTAGACCCCGAGGTAGACCAAGAAGACGGTGGAGAGATAATACATATACAGACCTACAAGCACTTGGAATCAACTACTGGCAAGAGAAGGTCCACCAGAGAGAAGAATGGAGACGGATTGTATCTGCAGCAAAGAACCTCAATGGCTCGGAACGCTGAAGAAGAAGAAGAACTATGATGCCGAAATTGAGGCAATCAAGATAGCAACAGAGAAATTACTAAATAACAGCAATGGTACACAACCTGTGGTGCTACTAACAGATGCAAAATCAGTACTCGAGGCGCTCCTCTCTGGGAAATTGCCAGTACTAAGGACACTACTTTCTGAACTTAGCAGTCAGCATAAAGTCACCATACAGTGGATACCATCCCACTGTGGAGTACCCGGAAACGACAGAGCTGATCAATTGGCTAAGGAAGGAGCCAAAGAAGAACAGCCTGATGTGCCCGTTACATACCTCCAAAAGAAAAAAAAAAGAATGATCAAATCAGTCAGAAAGCCACCAAAACCTGCTCTAGATGACTACCACGTTATGGACAGACCAGAACAAGTCATTATTCTGCGCCTCAGAACAGGACACAATAGATTACGCAACCACATGTATACAAAATTCAAGATTGGTGAAACAGTCATGTGCACATGTGGATTGGCGTCGCAGACAGCAGAGCACATACTCCAAGACTGCCCAAAATATACCATATCTAGGCAAACCTTCTGGCCTAGAGAGACGACAGTGGAAGATAAACTCTATGGACCACTGTGTGAACTGAAAAAAACAGTTCAATTCATGCAAGAGACGACATTGCAGATATAGACATATTTCAAGCGAACGAAAGAAGAAGAAGAAGAAGAAGAAGAAGAAGAAGAAGAAGAAGAAGAAGACGAAGAAGAAGAAGAAGAAGAAGAAGAAGAAGAAGAAGAAGAAGAAGAAGAAGAAGAAGTAACCAACGACCACATTTACAATAGCCAAGAAACTAACGACCACATTTACAATGGTCAAATAAATAACGACCACATTTACAATAGTCAAGTAACTAACGACCACATTTACAATAGCGTAGTAACCAACGACCACATTTACAATAGCCAAGTAACTAACGACCACATTTACAATAGCGTAGTAACCAACGACCACATTTACAATAGCCAAGTAACATAGGACCACATTTACAATAGCCAAGAAACTAACGACCACATTTACAATGGTCAAATAAATAACGACCACATTTACAATCGCCAAGTAACTAACGACCACATTTACAATAGTCAAATAAATAACGACCACATTTACAATAGTCAAATAAATAACGACCAAATTTACAATAGTCAAATAAATAACGACCACATTTACAATAGTCAAATAAATAACGACCACATTTACAATAGTCAAGTAACTAACGACCACATTTACAATAGCGTAGTAACCAACGACCACATTTACAATAGCCAAGAAACTAACGACCACATTTACAATAGCGTAGTAACCAACGACCACATTTACAATAGCCAAGTAACATAGGACCCCATTTGATCAGAACCACGTAACCTACGATCTTCTTCTATCAGAATCCAGTTTTTTTTTTTTGGTGTTTTGTTTAATTGTGTGCGCCCTTTAGCGTAGTCCATACACTTGCTACTATTTCTAGTGCACTGGACTGGTTTCTGTGTGTGGATTAGTTTTGCCCTATGATAAGTGTTCCTTGCCATCAAGCGAACTCACTCCGACTTCTGAGGTACTTGTAATGTACGTCCCTAAGTCAAAGGACGAGAAGTCAACATTTTAGTCCAATTGACCGGTGTAAGGGTTGCCCCCGCTACCTCGGCATCAGCACACCGGAAGTTTAAGAGCTAGGGCTCTTGTCCATTCGGCCACGGTGGCCTCCTCCATTAGAACCGTCTAACCCACGATCCTCTTCTATAACAGGTAGTCCCAGCACACATGCTGCCATTGAGGTGTGAACTGTTAAGTCTTCATATCTTTTTTTTTTTTTTGTATTTATTTATTTATTTTATTTTTTTGGCATATCCAAATCTCGTAATCTCGTATACCCGTGTTCGAAACACAGCTGCGCGCAATTCTGTAGCAGACCGCGTTGCATTGGTTTTGCGTTGGTATCGGTGCCGGTCGTTCGGAAAGCAGTGGCAAACTACTGAACAGTTAAAAAAAAATTAAATTGCATGTCCTTCACAGGACGTAGCAGTCAACCCCAGCATTTTCGCTGTTCGTGATTCCTGGGCAAATTTTACGTTCAGTAGTTTGCTATTGCTTTCTGAACGACCGGCTCCTATACCTTTTTCGAAAGAAAAAAAAACCAGCACCGCAGTGTTTCGAACCCGGGTATACGGGCTCACAAACCGCGTTCGCAAGCCCTTAGCCACAGAGACCGGCTGCACGTAAAACTGACCCAAAAATCACAAACTGCCAAAAATGGGCTGGAGTTGACTGCTACGTCCTGTAAAGGATATGCAACTAACTTGCATTTATTAGTCAACACTTGCATTCCCTAGGAGAACATTGCAGTCTAGCCATATTGAATTTAACATTATCATCATCTTCCACTTTTACCGCCAACCATCGTGGGGAGAAATTGGAGTTGGCATTCCAGCACCCGTTGGAAATTAACATTGAAATTAACAAAGTATGGAAAGCCGTTTTGATCATATTTGAAAATTGCCATTATCTAAAAGTTAGGCTGCCACCCTCCGAATGACTTTACGCGTGCTTTGGCTGCCGACCAACAAGTTTGGAATCGCTGGACTAGACAATATCTGACTAAGAGTTAGACAATGTCTGACAAAGATTTATTTTTTTTGTGTAGAAAAGGTACTCCAGAAATGCTTCTCCGGTTCCTTTGAGTTCACACGACTGTGCAATTTGTGTTTAGATTGACGTCCGTTTAAATTATCTCTAACAATGGGAATTTGTTTCTTCGCCCGTGTTCTAAATTATAGAGAAATGTCTCATCTATGGGTGTTTACTTGTGTAGCTAATGTATGGGTGTTTACTTGTGTAGTTCTAAATTATATGTGTCTCATGTATGATTGTTTACTTGTGTAGTTCTAAATTATGTGTCTCATGTATGAGTGTTTACTTGTATAATTCTAAATTATATTTGTCTCATGTATGATGACACAGAAGACGGTGGAGAGATAATATATATACAGACCTACAATCACTTGGAATCAACGACTGGCAAGAGAAGGTCAACCAGAAAGACGAATAGAGACGGCTTGTATCTGCAGCAAAGAACTTCAAAGGCTCGGAACGCTGAAGAAGAAGAAGAAGAAGAAGAAGAAGAAGAAGAAGAAGAAGAAGAAGAAGAAGAAGAAGAAGAAGATTGTTTACTTGTGTAGTTCTAAATTATGCGTCTCGTGTATGAGTGTTTACTTGTGTGATTCTAAATTATATGTGTCTCACCTGGAAATGTTTGCTTATGTAGTTCTACAAGTGTAGTATGTGTGTATTTATGTAGGTAGGCAGATTGACAGGTGTGTACGTATGTACGAACGAACGAATGAACAATTGCATGTCTGTGTTTGTGTGTGCATGTGTGTGTGTGTGTGTGTGTGCGTGTGTGTGTGTGTGTGTCTGCCTGTCTGTCTATAAACTGTCAATTACTGCCTATAGCACCTTGCGGTGTAGGACAGGGGGGTCTTGAGCCTGAGGAATTAAGGCCACATGGCTAGTGCAGTCGCCGAGAACTGTACAGGTTAGAGTTTTCTTTTTGCCCCGGACAGAAAAAACTCCACACCTTAAGGAGAATTCGAACCCGGGTTTCCCGAATGAGAGCCCGGCATTCTAGCCACGCGGCCAGCAGCTCCACCTGTCTGTCTATATGTCTGCATAACTGTTATATATATATATATATATATATATATATATATATATATATATATATATATATATATATATATATATATATATATATACGCGATTCGATTCCCCCACCCCCCCACCCCCGACATACCGAGTCCAGGGTTCGAAATCCGCTGCAGCCGATTTGGAAGGAGACTGCCTTGCGTTTATTTCTATAGTATGAGCGTCGGTCGTTTAGAAAGCAGTGTCAAGCTAAGAAGAAGAAGATGTTTGCATATCCTTTACAGGACATCGCTGTCAACATCAGCATCTTTCAGCTGATTGTTGATTTCTTGGCAAGATTACGCTCAATAGTTTGCCATTGCTTTCTGAACGGCCAGCTCACATACCCCGTAAGTTACCGACGAGATTCGAACCACTGCTGATTCTCACCGTCGTCACGTTACTTACGAGAGTATACGAAATTACGGAGAAAAGTCGCTAACCTCTAGGCCAGGAAGCCGGCAGTGTCAAACTGTTGAACGTAAAACAAATCTGCCTAGTATTTAACAAACAACAAAAGAATGCTGATGTTGATTGCGACGTCCTGTTAATGTCAAGCAACTAACTTTTTATATGTGTCTATCAATCTGTCTGTCGAATCGATGCCGTTGCCTGGCTTCTGAGTGATCACATATACAGTAAATACCAACCTCTCCCTCCAATTAACCTACCCAAACTCACAAGTTTGGCTCGACACGCAGAAAAAATCTGGCACGGCCTGTACACTTTTCTCAACGACAAGGGAAATAAACGATCCTTGCCTAACTCGAACCAGAAAAGGAATTCTCTTAAATTAATCATCTCTTTCTTTACCGATATGTCTATTTACTTTAATGAATACCTCCCCTCCACTCCTTTGAAACTCAAACCCTGGTGATTAGACGCAGGCATGGAGATAAAATGCACATGCGGTTATGGTTTTATTTATAAAAGGATTGGGCGTGTGGTGTTTTTATTATCATCGTAATCATCTCTTTGTACTGTGCCTGCGCTTCAGGGGAAAAAACCTCCAATTTCACCCATGTTAGATGGGTTATTACACGAATTGAAGCTGCTAGACAAGATGGCAGGTCCGGCGGGTAGAATAAGTCAAAGATCCTCTTCATCTGCAATTCTTCTTCGTTTTGTAATGATCGGTGGTTGCATACAAATTAAAATTCAGTAGTTTGCCTTTGCTTTCTGAAGGCGGTTGCATATTACGGGAAATTGACGGCGGTTCTGAATTTCGGCCGTGACATCTGACTTCGGCATGTTAAAGGTCGAGATTGCTTTCCTCCTTCGACACATGGTTATCATCATCATCATCATCATCATCATCATCATCACCGTCACCACCATCATTATCATCATCATAATCATTATCATCATCATTATCATCATCATTATCATCATCATCGTTGTTATCACCACCATCATCTTCGTTGGTCCTGTATAGATCAATTCTCCCATCACCGCTGTTTGACAAGACTCTCTTTATTTTGACAGTTCCCCTCCCTCGCTCAGTTTCATGTCTATTTAAAGTTAGTTGCATAGCCTAAACAGGACGTCGCAGTCAACTCCATCATTTGTTGACTGTTTGAGATTTCTTGGCATTGGCAAACTACTGAACGTAAAATTTTCCGGAAAATTAACCCAGAGTTGATAGCAACGTATTGCAAGGGACATGTTTTTAAAATGTATTAGCACTATTTATGAAAAATATATTAGCACTATTTATAAAAAATGTAGTAGTACTATTTATGAAAAATGTATTAGCATTATTTATTGAAAACGTATTAGCACTATTTATAAAAAAATTTATTAGCACTATTTATGAAAAATTTATTAGCACTGATTATGAAAAAGTTTATTAGCACTATTTATTTTTTAAAAAAAGAGAGGGGTGGGTGTGTTATCTGGAACATACATTATAAAACACATTTAAACTTTTTAGCTGAATAAGAAGTAAACTAACATAAGATGAGCAGTGTGGATATGTGAAAGGTAACTGCACAAACAGCACCGTTTACATTTTTATAATATTAATCAGAAAAATCCTGAGCCACATTTATTGAATGACAGAAGATCAAGTGGTTGGGCATGTCGTTAGAATGCTATACCATCAACTACCATCACTGGCCTTACATCAAAGATCATCTGCGACGAGACCAAGAAGACGTCTGTGACATGTTTGATTGAGTTGCCAGAGGACCTAGTTAGTAGTGTTCTCTGGAAATATATCTTGAATAATAAATAACAAGATAAAGGATATGATTTAGCACATTTTGTCTAGAGGTCACTCAAATGAGCTAATCATTCCCGCAATAGCCTTTTTGGAGAACCACTTTTCTTTGGCTCAAACCCCCACTGTGAGACCACTATGTATCTACACAGAAATTTATATAAGAAGTAACTAGTTCACCCAAGGCCAGAGAAAATCTGAACTATTAGCGCCTGTACAACTGAGGATCCCTCTCACTCAACATAATGTTGCCAGTGTGCTGTTCGTCCGTCACATAGATCTTCTCATATATATGTTGTCATTTTTTGACCTATATCAGTTTGTCCCATTTCTTTGGGATTGTAGGACTCAATTATTTGTAGGCGAACTCAACAATAACTGTACATTACATCTGTTGGACAAGACATCTACATGACAGTTTCTTGACAAAAGTGGGACATACATTCACAAGGAATTGTGTACACCAGCCATTGTACAAGACTTACATCATAAGAGATACTTGACAACATCTATACAAGACTTTTCACAATATGTATAATCAACCACAGCACTTAGGACAGTCACCAGAGACAACACTTGACAGCACTGTACAAGAAATTCACTGGGGACATGTACCTAAAACACTGGTTCATCAAACACACAATTTATTGAGCTGATGGTGAGTCTAGTGATGACCATTGTTCCATCTGTTGGCATGTCAACACCTCAATACATACATTGAAAATGCATAAAATATGTCCCACATGCATGAAGATAAACATGATACACCACCTCCCCATTACTCCACCACCCAATCATAAATTCTTCTCTTCCTCCTCTCCAATATCTAACTACACCATCCCGTTACAGTATCGGTATCTATCATCATTTCCCGTCTCTTGGGAAATTAGGAAATCCTATCCATGGGCAACTCAAGGAAGAAACTACTGTTCTGGGTCTGTTGAATCCTTTTATCATCAGCATGGATGTTGGACTAGCTCCAGTTAGCAGCTTCCCCAGAATAAGCTTCATGGCAGATTCATTCCTCTTGAAGACAAGATTTGGTATGATGATATGGTACTGCATCTCACGGTTGACCAGACTGTTAGTGAAGGCTGTCACTGGGTACTTCAATAATGACACACTTAATGTCCCATAAATTTCAGCTACTCACTTAGCCAGATCAACTTCCCTACTGTTCAATCACATTCTTCAAGAATCACTGTGTGAGCATCCGGCTGGATATTTTCTAAGTTTAGTCTTAGATAAACAAACACTCCAAGTTACCCCACAGTTCTCCATGAATGTAGTTCATAGAACAAGATTTGATGTTAGTCTCAGTTGATCCCTGACTGACTCAAGATCACTGTCCAGTTCACCACTATTATAGTGCTTCAGATTGTGTTATGCTCCCATTTATGCATTCAGCTGTTAAAGAGCTGAGAGAAAACTCTTCTTGATATTCCCACATTTTGATAGGGAGTCACTTCTGGATCTAGGACTTCTGGTTAGAAGTCCCAGATGATATATGGAAGCTTCTCCTCCATCCTCCTGTTCTCTGTCAATATACAA
>JACEFZ010008641.1:115000-150000 GCA_014155875.1 Cepaea nemoralis
TAACACACATATATCCGCCTGCAATGTCACAGATAAGCCTGCAATGTCACACATCAGCCTGTAATGTCACACATCAGCCTGCAATGTCACACATCAGACTACGAAAACACACATCAGCCTGAAATGTCACACATCAACATAAAATAACACACATATATTCGCCTGCAATGTCACACATCAGCATGTACATTATATATGTCACATTCCTGCAGCAAGCGCCTAGCCGTCCTTTTATAAGTTCAACACTTACATTCATCAGTATCTCCCACCTTTACCTTATTGTTATATTTGGTTTATATTCATTGCACAATAACACTTCCATGCATGCCAGGTGTATTTTTGTGCTAGGGTACACGGTTATAAGAGGAAATGAACCAGCGGGTAGGCTTGCCGGTCGGGGTACTGTGGGAAGCGGACGAGCAATAGGCCGGGCTGATATAGTGAATGCCATAAGAGAGACAAGAGAGTTAATGAATCAAGCCGAATTAAGTTAACGACTGCTAATCTGCAACCTTGACCAGACTGCAAGAACATTAAGTCGAATGGAGTGAAGCCAGTGAGCAGCGCAATACAGGGAGGTCAGAAGCGGATAACCTGTGCGGGCTATTGGTTTGTCGAGACTCCTGTCTGTTCCACTTTTCACATGGGGCAGAGAGGAGCATTTTGTGTGATATTCACTGGTCCATTACTCCATATGCCGGTATCCCGAGCGAAGGGGTTAGCGACTTTCTCCGTAATCCTGTATATCCACGCGAGGAACAGTTGCGTGAGATTCGGCAGCGGATCGCGTCGCGTTGGTTACTTAGGGGTATGTGAGCCGGTCGCTTAGAAAGCAATGGCAAACTACTGAGCGCAATCTTGCCAAGAACATCAACAGCAGTTGAAAAATGTTGGTGTTGGCTGCAACGTCCTGTAAGGGATATGCAACTCTAAAAATAAAATGACCTCATATGGACAACAATCACATTCAGATTAATATATCCTGTGAGTGTAAAGCCGTGGGCAGCTGTTGTTGCTGCTGACTCAATCACAGGACCATCATTCTGAGCCGGTGATGGACCCTAACTATAACTTCTCCTTGAGGTTGAACGGGGTAGGGGTATGGTGAAATCGAAAGAAAAAAAAAAGCACAGGGATGGAGCTTTATGGGGCAATCTTTTGCCGTGAAGTTGGAACCGCGACTAACTAAGATGGACAAAGAATAATAGTCGTCAGCTGTTTTAATGTCACACATCAGACTGCAAAAACGAGTGTCGTCGACCGCTAGAGGCTGAGGGAGATACTAAAGAGGTGATCCGAGCATTTATGGACTAAATAGTCCGACTTGCAGTAAGGATAACCGGGAAAGCTAATCCACACGCCAAAAGTAGTGCAGTGCACTAGAAGTAGTAACACGTGCACGGACTACGCTTGATCCCAAAGTGAGCGAACAGAAACAACATAAACCTCCTGACTAACTAACAAACCAACTACCACGTGATCCAGTTTCCCGGGATAGATCACACAATTAGAAGCTCAGTGCGGTGCCCCAAATCCGTGGCAGCTGCGATGATTCTCAGGCGTGTAAATCATTCCACTGATTTAAGGCGCAGAACCTGAAGCTTTCCACTTGATTACGTCTGTGTCGCCGGTAAAACATGCAGCTGTCTGATTACTTGTGTGTCGCCGGTAAAACATGCAGCTGTTTTATCAACACATCTTAGCTTCACTGCATGACCTTATGCAAATATTTCAGACCATAAGTTTGTATCTGAGCCCACGGTCGAGGTCTGAGACATAAACAATCAGGCAACTTCGAGGTCTGAGAAGTCATGATAAAAATGGTTAGACAAACGTACTCGCGAGACAAAAGATAAAATAAATCATGATCAATATACTTAGATGATAGTACTCACGAAGTTTAAATTAGCATTAATCATGATCAATATACTTAGATGATATTACTCACGAGGTTTAAATTAACATTAATCATGATCAATTCAGTCACTCAGTTCAACATAGTGCATGGGCTTACAGTGAAATAGTCAAGCCCACGTGTTATTTTTTCTGTAATCAATCAATCTGTTAATCATGTACCGTCTCCACAAAGAAGGATGGCTGCAATGGATCTCAAACAATTACTGTCTGTCGCCCTGATTGTACATTCTGTTAGACTGCTGTTCGTCCATCTCATGATGTTATCTTTCTACTTGTATCGTTGTCTACCTCTTGCTCGATGACCTTCAACTTTACCCTCCAGTGTGGTTTTAATAAGAGTGTTATGTCTTTTTAACCTGCTCCGCGGCGAAGCATTTTAGAGAAGGATGGCTGCAATGGATCTCAAACAATTACTGTCTGTCGCCCTGATTGTACATTCTGTTAGACTGCTGTTCGTCCATCTCATGATGTTATCTTTCTACTTGTATCGTTGTCTACCTCTTGCTCGATGACCTTCAACTTTACCCTCCAGTGTGGTTTTTATAAGAGTGTTATGTCTTTTTAACCTGCTCCGCGGCGAAGCATTTTAGAACGAAGTTCGTAATCTCGCACACTCACGTTCGAAACACAGCGGTGTTGGTTTTTTATGAAATGGAATGGGTCCCGGTCATTCAGAAAGCAATGGCAAACTACTGAACTTAAACTTGCCAATGAATCACGAACAGTTAAAAAAAATGCTGGCGTTGACTGCTATGTACTGTAAAGAATATGCAACAATTTTTTTTAAATGTCTTTTAACGTGGCCTAAAAGTTTCACTTGCCTCTAATTTATTTCTTTCATCAACTCTCGTTTCATATCAAGTTTTTCCCAGAACCTATGTATTTCTTCTTCTTCGTTCATCCGGAGTTTTTTTTTTCGGATGTGAATGCGTTGTGCCTGTTTACAGCAGAGCTGCGTTCTTGCGCCATTAGGCCGACACATCCGACTTCTGCGGGCATTTGTTGACCGGGTTAACCTTCCCGGGGGTTTCTTAGGACGTTTGACTCTCACTGTTGTGGTGTTATCTCCCATCCTAGCTGGCCCATATAGAACAGCCAAAGACATCCTGGTCAGCCCTCAAGGGAAGGCAGGGGCAGACCATGGGCATTCCCCGCCAGCCAAGGAGGCTTCCATACTTGCAGAGCCAACACACAGCGCTCTGGTACTGGGCTCACCCAAGGAATCGTCACGTCCTGCACATGGCTGCTTAGCCTCACTTCCGTATATTGGGCCTTCCGTTCACCATAGGCTGTTCTTCCGGAAACCAGAAGAATGCAGTGTGCAGATGACATCCACACAGTGAGCTTTCGATTCGGACTTTCCGCACAATGGATTTGCTATCCGGGCAATATTCCATTTCGTGCCACTAGGACACTTTTTCCACCTTTTTTGAAAGCCCACACAGTGAGCTTTTGATTCGGACTTTCCACATAATGGATTTGCAATCCAAGCAATATTCCATTTCGTGCCACTAGGACACTTTTTCCACCTTTTTTGAAAGCCCACACAGTGAGCTTTTGATTTGGACTTTCCACGTAATGGATCTCCTATCCAGCAATATTCCATTTCATGCCTCTGGGAGGCTTTTGTAACCGACATACCTGTGGTATGAAGTGTGGCAGTCTGAATACTTCTTCACCCCGGGAAGGTTAACCCGGTCAACAAATGCCCGCAGAAGTCGGATGTGTCGGCCTAACGGCGCAAGAACGCAGCTCTGCTGTAAACAGGCACAACGCAATCACATCCGAAAAAAAACTCCGGATGAACGAAGAAGAAGAAGAAGAATACTTCTTCATACACCTTTAAATGTCAACCTGTATGTAGTTAAAGTAAGCTACGGTCAACTTGAGCTTGTTGATATCTCCATAGAACTTGTCCTCAAATGAAGCAGGTGTGGGCCAAAATATCTTTCTCTGTTCAGCATATATTGGGCAATCCTGAAGCAAATGTTTTGCTGTCATTTTTCCAGTTCGACAATTACATTCATCGGTATCTCCTATCTTTAGTTTATTGAACAAGTGGTATTTCAGCCTGTTATGTCCTGTGCGGAGTCTGAAGATTGCTACTTGTTCTCTTCTGTCGAGTTTGTAATATGCATCATCCTTCTGGTGGCCTGGATGCTCTGATTCCCATTTGGTTCTATAGGTGGTTTTTATCAACCTCTTTGCCTCATTATAGGTTATGTCTATGTCAGGCTGTGGTAGTCGTCCGCCCTCTTTTGCCAGTCTGTCAGCCTCTTCATTTCCAGGTATACTGCAATGTGATGGGATCCACTGTATTACAACTTTTTTGGATTTCTGGCATAGACCATGGAGTGCTGCTCTTAGGTCAGTTAGTTCTGTGCTGTTATTGCTCTTCAGTATTGAGACAGCTGACATTGCATCTGTGAAGATAGCTATTTGCTTCTCTTTATTTTCCTCCATCAAGAGCATTTCTGCTGCAGTTTTCAGAGCCTCTACCTCCGCTTTGAAGTTACTTGAAAACTTTCCAGTTGCCACTGAATGTGTTTTTTTCACTCCATTTTTTAAATTTAGGAGAATTCCTCCTCCTCCATTCTCTATTGAATTTTTGGCTGATCCATCTGTATATGCATGGGTCCAATTGCTGCTTGGGTAATGTTCTTTTATGTAGTTTAGGGTTATTTCTCTTCTTTCGGTTTCATGCTGAGTGTTCTTTTTCTCAATACCAGGAATGTTTTCTATCATCTCAGGCAGTTGCTGCTGTCTCCAAGCTGGGAACTTGTCTGCATTGTAAATAGGTTTGACTGTTGATATGTTAAGTATGGGATCTGCCCTAATCTTTCGTTTTGCAGTTTCTACAAAGTTGCTACGCTTCAGTCGTCCCTTTCCAAAACCACTAAACCTTTTATACATAGGGTGGTCTGTCAATCTTCTAAATTTTTCTGCTTGTTGCTGGGCTCTGCTATCTCTTCTATCCTGCATTGGTTGTAAACAAGTGATCTTTTCAAGTTCATTAATAGGCGTTGTCTTCAGGCTTCCAGTTATGATTCGCATTCCTTGATTTTGGACTCTACTTATTTTGTTAAAGTTTGACTTAGCTGCTGTTGCCCAAGCTGCAATGCCATGTTCCAGTACTGGCCTCACCCGTCCAGTATATAACTTCTTGAGAACTTTCTCATCTGCTCCCCACGTTGTACCAGCAAGCTTTTTCATGATTGCCATTCTTTGCCTTGCTCTTGTTCGATTTTTCTCAACCTGTGTTTTCCATGTCAGGCGACGATCAAAGGTGACTCCGAGATAGTTTGGATTTTCTTCATGGCGCAATATTTTTCCATTCAATACCAGCTTAGGTTGTTGAGTTTTATTTGAGAGGGAGAACACTGTGCATGTTGTTTTCTCCTCACTTATCTTCACTAGCCATGATTTTGACCAGTCCTCTAGTGCTAATAAGGCTTGCTGTATTCTGCTGTTAGCTGTACTAATATATTCTTCAGATGTCCATAGGGCTAGGTCATCCGCAAAGGATGATGTGTGTACTCTGGCTGGAAAATTTTCTGTGATGTCGTTTATATATGCTAGGAATAATGTTGGTGAAAGAACTCCTCCTTGGGGGACACCTTGCTCCAACAGCATCATTTTGCTGGTTTGTCCTTGTACTTTTGTCCTGGCAGTTCTGTTCTCAAGGTAGTGGCTGATCCATTTGTACATTTTCCCACAAACATGCATTTTTTGCAGTTTTACTTTCAGTCCTTCCTTCCATACTTTATCAAATGCTTTTTCTAAATCTATCCAGACCGCTAGTGTGTGCTTTTTCTCTTGGAAGGCATCCTCTATTTCCTGAGCTATATAGGTTATTTGATCTTCAGTGGATCTGTACTTTCTGAATCCTGCTTGGTGTGGTGTTAAGAGTTTGTTTTCTTCCAGATGCCATGTTAGCCTGCCATTGATAATGCGTTCCATTAATTTTCCTACACAGCTAAGTAGACTGATAGGTCGATAGCCATTTGGTTCTTCCAGGTCTTTTCCTTTCTTTGGGATTGGTATTAGTATAGCTTCCTTCCATGCCTGTGGGACTATTCCCCTCTTCCAGCTGTAATTTAGGACTGCTAGTAGTTTCTTTTTTGCCTTAGTGCCTAGTCCTATTAGCATTTCATTTGTGATTCCATCTTTTCCTGGTGATTTCTTCTTTTTTAGGGTATTCATTGCCTGTTCCATTTCTTCCATTGTTAGATTTGCCATCATATATTCTGCTGCTGTCTCTGTCTTTGTATGATGTATCTGTTTGTCTTTGATTGCTTTCTTCTGTTCGGTTGTAATATCAATGTGGTTTGCATTTGCATAGTGTTCCATTAGTGCATTTGCAGCCTTTTTTCCTGTAAGCAAGGCATTTCCTTGTTTAATTGTTATTTGTTTGTTGCTAGGTCCTTCATTGTTCATGGCTTTCACTAGTTTCCATAGTTTGTTTCCATCTCTGTCAAAATTCAGGTTTTCTGTTTTTTCCCTCCAACAATCTCTTGTTGTTTGATTTACTGTTCTTTTATATTTTGCTGAGATGGCTTTGAGAGAGATGTTCGCTTCAATTGTTTGTTCTCTCTCTGCTGTCTTCCTGGCATCTTCAACTTTGTCCTCCAAACTTTGTAGTTCTTCAGTCCAGTATGGTTTGTAATTTTTCCTCGCTCCTCTTGGAATGGACTCAGTGGCTGCCTGTATTATCACTCTGTTAAGACTTTCCACCATTTGCTTTATGTTGCCATATCGTGTATTTATGTTTTCACAATATTTGTCTGTTAATATGGCAAATCTGTCCCAATCTGCTCGTTTGTAATTCCAGCGGGGCAAGGGCTTTTGCTCCTGTGGAACATACTCCATATTCATTACAAGCTTGATTGGTCTGTGGTCACTACCTGCTAATTGGTCCAGCACATGGCGATCGATTTTGTGGAGGATGTCTCCTGTGCAGAAAGCTAAGTCTGGAGTAGAAGTGGTAAGCCATCTTCTGGAGTAGAAGCTCGGTGTGTCATCCGCTTTGTTGAGTAGATGGAGATTTGAGTCTATTTCCCAGTCCTCCAATTCATCTCCTCTTTTGTCAGTATCTGGGTATCCCCATCTTTCTGAACGGCTATTAAAGTCTCCGACAATAATGCAGTTTGTGTCAGTTATTTTCATGTCTGAGAGTGTAAGGTCCTTATCTGCTGGGCTATACAGATTGTAGATTCTTATTTTCACGTCCTTTATCATTATATCAACACCTATAATTTCCGTTTGGTTGTCAGAGATCACAGATACTTCGCTGCAAGGTATTGTATTTCGTGTAAGTATTAGAACTCCTCCTTTGTGTCCTTCGCGGTCGAAACGTGTGGCCTGATATCCTCTGACTGAGAATTTGTGATTGGCGTTGAGGTGTGTCTCTTGAATGCATGCCACATCTATTCTATCTTTATGAAGACGCTGTGTTAGGGAGTCTTTCTTCTTGTAAACGCCTTCGGCATTCCACTGTAGTATGTTGAGTGTCCGGGGTATTTGGTCAATAGCTCTTAACCTACTCCTCTGTGCCTTGACTCCACAGCACAGGGGAAGGTGACCACCAGTAGTCATGGGTGGACCCCCTCGAGGCAGGGGGCCCGGCACTATCGCCGCCTGATGGGACTTCACGGGATTAGCACCATAACGATTAATTTTGGTTTGTGACATCATGAATTAAGTTACGTTGCACTGCTTTGTCAAGCCTGTGTGTGGGATGTGGATTTTAATTCCTGAGAATGGTTCGTTAAAATGTCTAGGGGGTTTTATTGATTCTCTGTCACTGGTAAGAATGCAGGGTGATCCGGGATATTTACCACAAATCCCAGGAGGAAAGAGTTCCATCCTTGAAACAATGGCATCTGTGTGTAGGTTTCCCTTCCCACTTCATCACCCTTTAAATTAACTATAGATGCTAGAAGGATATTGATTGCTCACAACATATAAACAACCACTTGTTGGACACCACATTTACTTGATGTACACAACACTTTTGGACAAACAGTTCAGTTAAGTTAACTCAAGATCTGCAGTTACATATATATATATAGGTGTAATAAACACTATGCATTTTCAGACAGGCATGGGAATGATATGCAGTATTACAACATAGTACCCAGTGACCCCAGAAAAAAACAAGGTTATTACAAACAACATAACAACCACAAATTGGGTCTACTTTCATTTTCCCTCATGATTAAGGCAAATAAAGATAGTAAATAGAACCCAAAATAACATGTTTCTGACACCTTTTACCATTCTCTCATTGTTAAAAATAATGAGTTGGTGTCAAAATACTATACCATCTATATACCATTGGAAAAAAAAAAACTACTGACCTGTTACCTTCAGAAAACAAAAACCAACATATAAACAGCATTTTGTATTACTAATTAAACTAATTAATAGTCATTTATCTCCTGGTGTGCGGTTAAGAGTTCATCTTTGCTGTCGATTAGATCCTTTTCCCATTATCTGGGTACCGAATTAATGCACTCAGTTATGTTCTTACTATTTAGTCACTGGTAATTGGCTGGTGCAAATCATACTTTATAATAGAAATTACACACAATCACAAATCCCTCTGCGGGCTAGAATATTCGAGTACTCTGTTGCAGTAGGCTCGGTGTCTTTTTTTTGAAATTTGGGGCCTCAGGTTGGTCTAACTTTCCGGAATTTCCACTTAAGCTCTGCAGAAGGTACTTTACCATCTCACCATACATGGTGCCAAGTAGACGTCCATTCAGCTTCTCTGCTTTTAATATCAGAATCCCAAGTAGTTCAACAAAGATTTTACACCCACCAAGTCGCGAGTCTATAACCCATGGCATTTAGGTTGACATTGGACCAGCAAAGAGTTAGTCGTTGTTATCTAGTCCAGTGTAGAACTTTATATGACTGAGAGGCATCTCATGGTAGTATCTGTGACTAGGGCCACAATTGATCTATACCTACATATATGCACAGATGAATGAATCCAGCACAGTAACAGGTTTGCAAACAATTGGATGATTCCTCTTGTTGCTGATGTAGAGACATTTAGCTGCTTTCATATGGTCTTTTATCTGATGGTGTTCAGGGTTTGGAACCTTGAGGTAATCTGGTTTCGTAGTTATGTTTCAGATGATATTAAGTTTGTACCTTGGTTGTATTGGCTTATGTGGTTCAGTGTCTTCTCCCATTTTGAGTTGGTGTTCATAGCTAGAACTTGGGGTTGCATGGCTGAAACCTTATGTTTGCCTTTTGCAGCTGTGAGATGTTCTTTCGAAGACTTATCCATTGTGGATATTAACTTGGTAATCCAACCAACAGTTGAAGGGCTTTCACTGTTGCTAGTTTTAGTAACTTGTAGGATTGTCCCATAGTTTCACTGATTTTGCTGAGTGATAAGGCTTACAGGTGATACTTCTCAGACGTAAAGCAGACGATACACTGTTGTCCGTTACTCTGTTGATCTTCATCTTTGTAGATTATTAGATCTTGAAGTCCACATGTGGGATGTTCCTACTAAAATAGGACTTAATCACTCACCCCGTCAGTTGTCTTCTAATTTATCTGTTGCTCGCTATGGAGCTATTGAGCGCCGCAGTAAACATTGAGGTATGGCTAGATCCAGACTATGGTTTGGACATTCACTTATGGCTGTTTACCCAGGATCCAGTGTTAGTGATATAGTCCCACCAAATTCAACCACCACCTGCTTCTCTTCTATAGAAAAGGGATGACAAGAATACAACACTAGCATTAACCTACTGTGTTATGGTAACAGGTTTACAACACAATTACAAACACAAATACAAAACAACAAGGGGAGAAGGGGAAAGGAGTGGGTGTCCATGTTCCACTGTCCCTCATTGCTGAGTAGAGCCATTCTGACTCTTCATAGTGAGTAAGGTATTTTCTCACTTATATTTTGTTCTGTTGTTACTGGGACTATTGGATGGGTGAAGTCATTCTGTCCATCCAAAATGTTGATATTGTCTCTCTCATTACTTGAAGAGAATAGCCTATACAGAATCCCTGTGGTCTCTAATGCCGCGTCTTCATTTCGGCACTATAATCATCACTAGGTCAAGACTATTCACCATTGGCTTCTTAAGTACTGACATACATATGTATTCTTACATCAACATCCTCTAATCCCAAGGTGCAACATTAAAATGTATATTCCCACAGTAAAAAGTAACAATCAGAACAAAGAAAATTCTCATACCAGAAAAAAAAAACATACATGTACATTTCTCTGATATTAAGTACATGATAATCATACATAATAATCATAATGATGATGCAGGGAGCCTAGGTTTTTGAATTATCTTCATGAACTAAAACATCCATTGTTTTCCCCCACTGCGTACAGCAGATGAGGATAGTAATCGCTGTGATATGTTTTGCCAATGACTGCTATTATTCGGAGGGTATTTATAAGAATAACTTATGCCGCATGGTCCAGTCTTCTGAATATTGCAAGCAATTTATTCACATCAATCTTCGCTTCTGTTTCTACTACGGTGAGGTGATGCGGAGTGAATCCTATCCGAACATGCATTTACATCACGCGTTTCATTGTTCATGAATTTATATTCAAACATGGCCTGTCCCTAACACTATTTTATGAATTGATTATATGTTCACCCTCATATGGAGTGGTTACTAATCTGTTAACAAAAGAATGGTACTAAAATTTAGCACTATATTTCCAAGTTACAGATTATAATGTGGCAAAATATTTTATCCCCTGACTAAGTACGAGTCAGGAATATGCGTAATCATTTGTATGTCCCCGCATGGATAAAACACCTTTCTATAGTACATAGATTATTTGCAGATTTCTAAGCATAAATAGTGAGATATTGTTCACAGTGCCTAGAAGTTTTAACATAGGAATATGAAATTGACAGACACTAGTTCTTTACTATGAAGCATGAATCAGGGGTCTGCTCCTACATTGAGAAAATCTCTAGAATGTGTTTCAGACATGAGAGTTGATACTTTACAGTACACATAATATTCATAGATTATAGCACTACTAGTGAGATATAAGTTCATAATGCCTATACAAGATATTAACATATGGATTTGAAATTGTAAGGCATAGGAAAAATTACAGCGTGGCGCCCACCTGTGTTTCCTTAGTAAACATCATCCAGCCTGGTTTAAGAGAATTGTAACTAATTCTTAATTAAACATACTGGTCTAGGTAATACATAAATATATCTTAATCATGTAGATAACATACCAATAGCTTGAAGAGAATCATGGTTTTAAAAGGCAACATGCCTTCTCCCCGAAGGGAAAACTTTTACATGTCTGTTCTTTGTCGTCGTACTGACCAAAATGGCTACACTGGCCTTTGTTTTACAATCAGTCGACGACTGTTGGCCAGGTATGTAGGCCAAAATAAGGCCAAATTAATTAAGCTGCCACGGTCAGTCTATCGCTGTTTTATTTTCTCCTACATTAAGTAAGTTACTTAAACAGTAATTGTAAGGGTTTGTGTATTTTTAAGGGAGTCCATAAATAGGAAAGGGTAGGGACGTTTTTATTATACCACACTGTGGCTCAGTACATCCGATTTCGACAAGCATTTATTCGGGATGCTTTCCCTAGCCTTTGACTGTCCCCAGTCTACCTACAAGGCAGCAGGTTTTACGTTGCACTGCTTTGTCAAGCCTGTGGCTCAGTACATCCGATTTCGACAAGCATTTATTCGGGATGCTTTCCCTAGCCTTTGACTGTCCCCAGTCTACCTACAAGGCAGCAGGTTTTACGTTGCACTGCTTTGTCAAGCCTGTGGCTCAGTACATCCGATTTCGACAAGCATTTATTCGGGATGCTTTCCCTAGCCTTTGACTGTCCCCAGTCTTACCTACAAGGCAGCAGGTATGTGTGTCTCTTCGTCTGGTCCCTCTCCCTTGACCTGTCCGACATGGGTGGCCCTACCAGTAGCTGTGCTACTGTCGGCATAGCTCTTGGGGTCATTGGGACGCACAAGCCCCTCTACCTCGTCACGGTGGACACACAGCAGAGGGGGAACCTATGTATTTGATTGTTTTTGTTTTCATGAAATATGACATATTCTTTGTACATCCACATCTCCAGGGCCTTTATTCCACTTTCTTATTTCGTGTACATTGTCCAGGCTTCCGCGCCATATAGTAGTCTTGAATGTACATAACATTTGACAATTCTTATTTCTTCTAGGCTATGTCTTATAACAGTTGCGATAAAGCTAAGGAAACATGTATAGCCCTTCTGTTTATTTCAAAGGCTGTGAGATTTTTCTGGACCGCCTGGTCTACATTTATTATACGTTCACAGGCTGTGAGATATTTCTGGACCGCCTGGTCTACATTTATTATACATTCACAGGCTGTGAGATATTTCTGGACCGCCTGGTCTACATTTATTATACGTTCACAGACTGTGAGATATTTCTGGACCGCCTGGTCTACATTTATTATACGTTCACAGGCTGTGAGATATTTCTGGACTGCCTGGTCTACATTTATTATACGTTCACAGACTGTGAGATATTTCTGGACCGCCTTGTCTACATTTATTATACGTTCACAGGCTGTGAGATATTTCTGGACTGCCTGGTCTACATTTATTATACGTTCACAGACTGTGAGATATTTCTGGACCGCCTGGTCTACATTTATTATACGTTCACAGGCTGTGAGATATTTCTGGACCGCCTGGTCTACATTTATTATACGTTCACAGACTGTGAGATATTTCTGGACCGCCTGGTCTACATTTATTATACGTTCACAGGCTGTGAGATATTTCTGGACTGCCTGGTCTACATTTATTATACGTTCACAGACTGTGAGATATTTCTGGACCGCCTTGTCTACATTTATTATACGTTCACAGACTGTGAGATATTTCTGGACCGCCTTGTCTACATTTATTATACGTTCACAGACTGTGAGATATTTCTGGACCGCCTTGTCTACATTTATTATACGTTCACAGACTGTGAGATATTTCTGGACCGCCTTGTCTACATTTATTATACGTTCACAGACTGTGAGATATTTCTGGACCGCCTGGTCTACATTTATTATACGTTCACAGACTGTGAGATATTTCTGGACCGCCTGGTCTACATTTATTATACGTTCACAGGCTGTGAGATATTTCTGGACCGCCTGGTCTACATTTATTATACATTCACAGGCTGTGAGATATTTCTGGACCGCCTGGTCTACATTTATTATACGTTCACAGGCTGTGAGATATTTCTGGACTGCCTGGTCTACATTTATTATACGTTCACAGACTGTGAGATATTTCTGGACCGCCTGGTCTACATTTATTATACGTTCACAGACTGTGAGATATTTCTGGACCGCCTGGTCTACATTTATTATACGTTCACAGACTGTGAGATATTTCTGGACCGCCTGGTCTACATTTATTATACGTTCACAGGCTGTGAGATATTTCTGGACCGCCTGGTCTACATTTATTATACGTTTGCCCGCTTTGAACTCAAGCGTAGTCCATACACATACTACTACCTCTAATGCACTGGACTGATTTTTGCGTGTAGATTAGTTTTCCCTATTACCAGTCTTTCTCGCTATCAGGCGAACCAACTCCGACTTCTGAGGTACTTATAATTTACCTTCCCATGTCTAGGACGAGAAGTCAACAATTTAGACCAACAAACCAGTTGAATCTGCTACCTCGGCATCAGCACACCGAAAGTTTAAGAACGAAATCTCTTATCTCTTCGCCCATACTGTGGTGGTCTACATATTTGGCGTTCTTTCTTCCTTTCAGAGATGTTCTTTTCCGACTCCATCTTGACAACCTCACGGAACTGGAGCGGGCGGAGTGGAAGTCTGAGCCTGCCATCAGAATCGCCTGCAGGAATAAAGGACAGTCCGAGGTGGTTATATGTTCGTTGTAGCGTTTATGTGTTCGTTATAGTGCGTATGTGTTCATTGTAGCGTTTTTACATTCATTGTAGTGTTTATGTGTTCATTATAGCGTTTATACGTTAATTGTAGTGTTTAACGTAATACAGAAGAGAGAAGGGGGAGGAGAAGAAAGAAGAGAAGGAGAAGGACTGGGGAGGTGGAGGTAATTTCTAACTGAATACTAATGGCTGAAGTAGTTAAAGCATAAATAGTAGTAGTAGTAGTAGTAGTAGTAGTAGTAGTAGTAGTAGTAGTAGTAGTAGTAGTAGTAGTAGTAGTAGTAGTAGTAGTAGTAGTAGTAGTAGTAGTAGTAGTAGTAGTAGTAGTAGTAGTAGTAGTAGTAGTAGTAATAGTAGTAGTAGTAGTAGTAGTAGTAGTAGTAGTAGTAGTAGTAGTAGTAGTAGTAGTAGTAGTAGTAGTGGTGGTGGTGTTGCTAGTGCTGGAGTTGTGGTACTGGTCGTGGTAGCGGCAGTGGTAACAGAAGTACTGGCATTAATAGTTGTGCCATTATAATTATAGCCTCTGCTGGTACTGTTACATCTTTGACCTCTGTGTACTTGTTGGGCCGCTTCCTTCTGTCCACTTGTGTTGAACTATGTCCAGGTCACTAAACTGTTGTTGCCTCGCGTGTATCTTCCCCAGAACTCCTGCCGCAACTATGTGCGCGTGCTGGTCTTGACCAATGACAACGACGAAGTTTTCACGTGTGGCACAAACGCCTTCACCCCGAACTGTACCTGGAGAAATGTAAGCTCGTCACTATGGATTGTCACTGGTCACATAAGCCCTTAAGTATACAATATGTCTACATTGTTATGTCTGATCTCTTTTGTAGTTTCTGCAATAAAATAATTGATGCTGCATTATGTGACTAATTTAGATCACGGAGAATATCTATGTCATGTAATATGTACAGCCATGTGAACGAACGAACGAACTGTATTGTCAAAGGGATAAGAATTGTGCACTCTGGAGCAGCTATTTGTGAGAAATCTGGAGTGGGGCGGGTGTCACAGCTAGACGAAGTGGCAAGAGGAAATTATCGCAGAAAAACAAATTTGACCTAGAAAGAGTGGTAAAACCAGATTGGGTCTATAATGATGGGTAAGAACAAATCGGACCCAGAAAGACGGGTAAGACCAAATTAGAGCTAGAAAGAGTGGTAAGACCAAATTAGAGCTAGAAAGAGTGGTAAGACCAAATTAGAGCTAGAAAGAGTGGTAAGACCAAATTAGAGCTAGAAAGAGTGACAAGAACAAATCATTAACGTCTCGTTCAGAAAGCGAAGGCAAACTACTGAAAGCAAAAGTGCCTAGTAAATTATCATGCGGTTGCTCTAACGTCCTGTAAAGGACATGCAATGTTAATTCTAGGTCCCGGACTGGTCCCGGTAGAGACGAAGGGGTAACAGACGCAATTCGCAATCTTCATACCGCGTTCGAAACACAGCTGCGGACGATTTGGAAACAATGCGCCTTGCGCTGGTTTTCATGCAGTGTGATGAATGCCGATCCGTAACTTTTTTGCCATGGAGCCGGTTGTGGAAATATAAACAATATAAAATAACGCAAACTAATACAGCTTTACAGAATTATAGCTGCGTTACTTTGTGTTATTTAATATTAATAGATCAAAGAAGTGACTGTGTATAACTGCTGGCTGGCTTTTATATATCCATATCTAACTGCACACCTTCGGCTCCACAGTTGCTTATTTGGCATCTTTCACAAGTGAACTTCTGCGACACTTTCCTTGCAACAAAGGATGTATCTAGCATCTTTCACAAGTGAACTTCTGCGACACTTTCCTTGCAACAAAGGATGTATATAGCTTCTTTCACAAGTGAACTTCTGCGACACTTTCCTTGCAACAAAGGATGTACCTAGCATCTTTCACAAGTGAACTTCTGCGACACTTTCCTTGCAACAAAGGATGTATCTAGCATCTTTCACAAGTGAACTTCTGCGACACTTTCCTTGCAACAAAGGATGTATCTAGCATCTTTCACAAGTGAACTTCTGCGACACTTTCCTTGCAACAAAGGATGTATCTAGCATCTTTCACAAGTGAACTTCTGCGACACTTTCCTTGCAACAAAGGATGTATCTAGCATCTTTCACAAGTGAACTTCTGCGACACTTTCCTTGCAACAAAGGATGTATCTAGCATCTTTCACAAGTGAACTTCTGCGACACTTTCCTTGCAACAAAGGATGTATCTAGCTTCTTTCACAAGTGAACTTCTGCGACACTTTCCTTGAAACAAAGGATGTATCTAGCATCTTTCACAAGTGAACTTCTGCGACACTTTCCTTGCAACAAAGGATGTATCTAGCATCTTTCACAAGTGAACTTCTGCGACACTTTCCTTGCAACAAAGGATGTATCTAGCATCTTTCACAAGTGAACTTCTGCGACACTTTCCTTGCAACAAAGGAATGTATCTAGCATCTTTCACAAGTGAACTTCTGCGACACTTTCCTTGCAACAAAGGATGTATCTAGCATCTTTCACAAGTGAACTTCTGCGACACTTTCCTTGCAACAAAGAATGTATCTAGCATCTTTCACAAGTGAACTTCTGCGACACTTTCCTTGCAACAAAGGATGTACCTAGCATCTTTCACAAGTGAACTTCTGCGACACTTTCCTTGCAACAAAGGATGTACCTAGCATCTTTCACAAGTGAACTTCTGCGACACTTTCCTTGCAACAAAGGATGTATCTAGCATCTTTCACAAGTGAACTTCTGCGACACTTTCCTTGCAACAAAGGATGTATCTAGCATCTTTCACAAGTGAACTTCTGCGACACTTTCCTTGCAACAAAGGATGTATCTAGCATCTTTCACAAGTGAACTTCTGCGACACTTTCCTTGCAACAAAGGATGTATCTAGCATCTTTCACAAGTGAACTTCTGCGACACCTTCCTTGCAACAAAGGATGTATCTAGCATCTTTCACAAGTGAACTTCTGCGACACTTTCCTTGCAACAAAGGATGTATCTAGCATCTTTCACAAGTGAACTTCTGCGACACCTTCCTTGCAACAAAGGATGTATCTAGCATCTTTCACAAGTGAACTTCTGCGACACCTTCCTTGCAACAAAGGATGTGTCTAGCAGCGTGCCACACCTAGACTTTATCTGTTTTTGTTTTTATGTTATTACATTGTCTAATTTCATGTTTTTCTTTAGATTTGTTTGTGTTGTGCCTGAAGAACAATACTATACTCGAAACTTCGATTCCTTGCGTCGTAATATACCTTATTTTTATTTATATTTTATTATTATATTATGTTTTTAAAATATCATTATTTATTTTTATTGCCCTGTGATTTACGTTTACCATAGTGGAGTTCACACAGCTGCGCGAGATTCGGCAGCGGATGGCGTCGCGTTGGTTTCTTACGGAAGGTACATGAGCCGGTAGTTCATAAAGCAATGGCAAACTACTGAACGCAAACTTGCCAAGAAATCTCAAGCAGCAAACAAAAAAAATATGCCGGGGTTGACTGCGACGTCCTGTAAAGGATATGCAACTAGCTTTAGCTGGTCAGAACGAGTTAAGTGAGTAATTCCTTTGTTGATTCTGCGTAATTTATCAAACAGGTAAGTCACTTAGCACAGGTCACAAACACCGTGGACGGACGAGGAATGTGTCCCTTCAGCCCAGATTACAACGCTACCGCTTTAATGACTTCAGAAGGGGTGCTCTACGCCGCCACGGTCATCGACTTCTCGGCCAGGGATCCGGGCATCACACGGCGACTCTCGTCCGTTGGACTCAGGACTATGCAGCATGACTCCAAATGGCTGAATGGTAACGTTTCATTGTTGTTTGGTCCAGATATGGTCGAGTTAGTCAGTGTTGGCTTTTGGATGAGTATCAATGGAGCTGGGTCAGTTACTGCCTGTCGTATTACTGTTGCTATAACTACTATTACTGCTGCTACCACCACCATCATACGACTACTACTACTGCGACTACCACCGCCAATGATACTAATAACACCACTACTGACTGACTGACTGACTGGCAACTTGCCGTCTTGACAGACGATAGTTTGTAAAATGGGGATATCTCTCCATAACACAAAGCCTAGGCTAAATTTAGAGACCATGTGTTGCCCATGCAGAATGATCCCTCTCTCGGCCTGTCTAGTTTACTCCAGAGGAAAGGTAACACCAATACGTCTGGAACAAGACAAGGTGTAGAAGCTGCCGGGTCAGCAAAGCAATGCACTAACTGTCCGCCTGTCGGAGCTTCGATCCTAGACCAGTTACCAACAAAGGCTTATGGCCTGGTCCGCCCTGTATTTCCTCACACCAACTACCACTACTACCGCTAGTACAACTACCACTATCAGAAGAAGCATCAGACAGAATGGTAAGAGAGAAAGTAAGAGCCAAAGAGAGAAATTGGGAGAGAGACAGAGAGAGCGAAAGAAAGAGAAAGTGAAGCAATGATATGCTGCGCTTGCAAGGATAACAATATTCGCCTGTATGTATGTGTGTATAAATAGTTATACATGTTTTCCGTAACGACAGTGAAATAATGCACGTACCTTATAGTAAATTGTGTAATTTGGTCTCGCCTAATGTAAACACGTTTTTCCAGCCACACGTTTTTCCAGAGAGACAGAGAGAGCGAAAGAAAGAGAAAGTGAAGCAATGATATGCTGCGCTTGCAAGGATAACAATATTCGCCTGTATGTATGTGTGTATAAATAGTTATACATGTTTTCCGTAACGACAGTGAAATAATGCACGTACCTTATAGTAAATTGTGTAATTTGGTCTCGCCTAATGTAAACACGTTTTTCCAGCCACTATTGTCTCTGTCCACAGAACCCAACTTTGTCGCCGCCTATGAAATCAACAACTTCGTGTACTTTTTCTTCCGCGAGACGGCGGTGGAATACATCAACTGTGGCAAGGTAAATGGCAGAGCTGAGTAATTCGGTCATGTTGTTCATTTAACACGTCCTTCATTGGCAGAACCTCGCTCTCACTACCTCCCGCCTATAAGACTCTCGATCTGTTACAAGTTCCCCTGCCTTATGTATGTTTGCAAACAAGATGTCTTTAATGTCCCCCTGTCTGCCTTCGCAAGAGTCGACACCTGCCTCTCTTTCAAGAACCATGCCTTTCATTAATGTTGTTGTCACGTTTGACAGGAGGCGCAGATAGCAGAATCCTGCTGCTGTCAATGCTTAGGTCAGCACGCTAACCAGTGAACATTCAGACGATCCCGAAGTGCGTATCTGTACAGATGGATCTGTCACACAGCAGCAGACGAGTGCATGGGCATTCACGGCACGTTCAGCGGACCCAACCATTCAAGAGTCTAGTAGTACCCACTCTATAACCACGAGCAGCCTGACGATGGTGGTGATGGCAGTAACACGGGCTTTCATAGTGTTTGAATCACAGTACTATACCAACGTTTGTGTACTAAGCAATTCAATTAGACAGTGGACTGACTCACTGCGGGGGTCTTTTGTCCGTAGAGTCACCTTCATCTTCGCTCCGGGACATGCGAGAGTTGAGGGACATGAACGAGTTGATAAACTTGTTGGTTCTGCATCCCCTGGAGATGGCCAGCTTTTTGGATGGTGCTGATATTATTAATGCCTTCAGAAAGATGTGGAGAGCGCCACTGAATTCACATCGTTTTCCAGAATGAGAGACTTGGGTGGAAGAATTGGCACGACCAGGCACTAGAGGCACATCGGGGGAATGAGGAGTTTCGTCAACCAACACAGGACTGGCACTATTAGCCGCCGGACGATGATGCATATGTTGGGGGAGGATCTGAGCACCTATGGACATGTCCGAAGTGCAAGTATGATATCTCCAACAGATAACTAACTGTCTTTTATAAGCCACTATGAAGTTTGATATGGCCAAAGTGTCTCATTTTCCGCTACATGTTCTGTATGGGCCAGGTTTGTGTTCAAATCCGCTGTTGTGATGTTATATCTTGAGGTGAATAATGTGGTAGTTTTCCCCTTACTTTCCACATCTAATTGGCTTTGGATTGCGTTCTCACAGAAATTGCTACCTTGGTCATTGAGTACCCTATTCTAAAGGCGGATTAACGGTGAGACGATCGACTACATTGCACCGGGTTTTATCCCGTACGGCTCGCTCTCTTACTTAAGTACAGTCTGCCGATAGCGTCGCACAGAGCGCAAACTCGGTAGTTCCAGCGACGAACCCAGGAGTCTCCAAGAAAATTGCTCTTGTGAACAGAATTACGGAATCCGGAATCGAACCCACAACCTTCGTATTGTGAGACAGACGGCTTGACCAGTAGGCCACGTAGACTCCCGGGACTGTGGTTCTCACGTTGTTAAATGAAAGTGAGCAAAAGTACATTTAAAAAAATTGTTGCATGGCCTTCTCAGGGCGTAGCAGTCAACCCTAGCATTTTGGGTGTTCGTGATTCCATGGCAAGTTTTACATTCAGTAACGGCCTATACCTTTAAAAAAAAAAAAATACCCAGCACCGCTGTGTTTCTAACCCGGGTATACACTACTCAAGTTGTTGAATGAAAGTGTGCAAAAGTAAACTACTCAAGTTATTAAATGAAAGTGTGCAAAAGTAAACTACTCAAGTTATTAAATGAAAGTGTGCAAAAGTAAACTACTCAAGTTGGAAAATGAAAGTGAGCAAAGTTGCTAATCACGCTGTTAAATGTAAGTTAGTTAGTTAGTCTTTCCTCTTGAGCCCAAGGCGGCGCATAGGGCAAAAGTCATGGCTCTCCATGCCTGGCGGTTCGCTGTCACCTGTTAAATTTAAGTGAGTCATGTTAAACAATCACGTTGTTAAATGTAAGTTTGCAACGTTAACTAATCATGTTGTTAAACGTGAGAGGGTAAAGTTAACTAATCATGTTGTTAAATGTAAGTGGACAAAGTTAACTAATCACGGCGTTAAATGAACGTGAGTAAAATTAAACTATTCAAGTTGTTAAATGTAATACTCTATCTACTTCCACAGAAAATCTACTCTCGAGTGGCGCGTGTTTGCAAGGTAAGTGTAACTTCCACGCCTTCTTGCTTATCACTTGTATACTTCACCCAACAGTTGCTGGTAACATATCTGCCTTTATTTGTCAAATACCTGGGTTCAATTCTACGTCAACCATTACAGAACGCCACGGTTCTTTATTTATGTGAATTTTCATACACTTCTAATACCACAACATCTAATCTGAGAATGGAGGTGGAGACAGTCATAGTCACGGCGGCTACCCGTTGGCCGTAGGACAAACAGTACTCGCATTTCATGATTGTAATGGACTCACAAAGTTTGATGAGAAAGATGAAGACAGGCATGCTTCAGGCATAATGGCAGACTTCTATTCAACAATAAAGAATATGTAACATATGTTTGATTTTCCCTTAGGAGATGCTGGTGTGGTGGGAAACTAGCAGGTGGACAGATTGGTTGGGTCTGTACCGCATGGTGGGGTACTGGTGCATGATTAGGCAGATGTGGCCGGGGCCCTTTGGGATCTTGAGTATAGTGCAGAAAAACAATCAGATCATCAAGGCTTAGAGAGAATGGTGCTGCAGGAAGTGACCAGAGGGTCTAGCTCAGGACTCCGAAGGAATACCAGACGGACACATAATCAGACTGCTACTGGTACCATTAGTATTGGGACTCTTCTCCAGCTGTTGCAGATGAGGATGGAGCACGTACTGGAATGACCCGGGTGTTTTGATGTCGGTTCTAGACTCAACTCAACTCATCTCAACTCAACTCACACACTGCTAAAGATCAAGAACCAGTTATTTCAAAATCGTTGCTTGTCCCCTGTCCACTGTCTTCCATTGTATCATTGACCATTAACCAACTGACGCAAAACCATTGTATCATAGATCATTAACCAACTGACGTCCAGCAATTGTATCATAGACCATTAACTGGCGCCCAGCCATTCTATCATAGACCATTAACCAACTGACGCCCAGTCATTGTATCATAGACCATTAACCAACTGACGCCAAACCATTGTATCATTGACCATTAACCAACTGACGCAAAACCATTGTATCATAGACCATTAACCAACTGACGCCCAGCCATTGTATCATAAACCATTAACCAACTGACGCTAAACAGTTCTATCATAGACCATTAAGCAACTGACGCCCAGCCATTGTATCATAAACCATTAACCAACTGATGCTAAACAGTTCTATCATAGACCATTAACCAACTGACACCCAGCCATTCTATCATAAACCATTAACCAACTGACGCCCAGCCATTGTATCATAGACCATTAACCAACTGACGCCAAACAATTCTATCATAGACCATTAAGCAACTGACGCCACTTTCATGTGCTGTTTTCCGCAGTTCCTGCTATGCCCTCCTCAAATTAGTTACCTTTGTCTCTGTTTTTCTCCTACTATAGTCATAGTATAGTCAACTCTAACCAGAACATAGCAAAACAAAAGATCTCGTAAAAGCTGCCGATCACGAATGTTGTTCTACCGTTGTGAACTTTTGGAGCTATCTACCCAATAAACTTACCTTTCACCATTCAAAAGTTAAGTTAGGAAAGCAAGTTAGCAAGCGGAAGACAATGTTTTACATCCCAACAAGATGTAAGAATCACCTCGTGTTTTGTGAAGGATATTTATCAGTGTTATATGTAACTACTTATGCTGTACGACTGTTACTCTTGGAATACGAACGAGCAAATTAGCACGAGCTTGGAGGCAACAGAAATGTGGTTTCTGACAGGAATGTTCTGATTACCTGGGACTGCCAGAGTAACTAACAACGATTGTCTGGAAGAGACTAATGGAGCTAGAACATTATACGCAACTGTAAGAAATAGACAAACGCTGTTCTTTGGTTATATAATATGAGCGGCAGTGTGAAACACTGTGACAACAGAAAGGATCAGCGGTGAAAAAAGACAGAGGCAGACGGAGAGAAATTATGCTGAATGGACTAAGACGATGACTTGAAGGAATATCATCCCCGTCTCTAAGAGGTTGTCTCTATTTAGGTTCTGGTTCTATGGAACCTGTTTTCCTGTAAAGTAGCAAGTCATTATGGAACCACTGATTGTTCCTGTACTCACGATGTTCCCCATTGCCCCGCTTCTCATTGTATAGCTGCTCTTACGCTTGAACTAAACTCATCATCATGTGCCTTGCCAGCTGGCCTGGGCGCTCATGTCTCTCCACAGATTTCGGTCCTTGGTGTTCTGGATCAACTCTGCTGATGATATTCCTCCATGCTCCCGCCTCAGTCCATCCAGCATCATTTTTCTTGGACCGCCTCTGCCACGTTTCCTACTAATCTGGCACGTTGTCGCGATGTTCTCCAACGCCTCTCTACTCATCACATGACCAAAGAATACCGTTTGTCTCTTTCGTATAGTTGTATATAATGTTCTAGTTTCATTAGCCTCTTTCTTGCAATCATTGTTAGTTACCCAAGGCAGTCCAAGGAATTCGCAACATTCGTCTCATGAACCACATCCCCATTGCTTCTAAGCTGTTTCCTACTTTAGTTTTCACTTGCGTCCCAAGATTCAATGCCATATAGCAAAACAGGTTCTATATAACATTTCCGCATCTCTTTTTTCACATTCAGTGACCTAGTTATACCTCTGCCATATGTTTGTTCATCAACAACCTGTCCATCTCTTGTCCACTATCTCCGGCACTGTCACCCCACACTTGTAGACTCCCGTGGCACAGCATTCAGGAAGCGACGGCTCTAACCAGTTGTTCCATATCGTCTCTGTCCTAGAACGACAATGGGGGGTCCTTCTCCCTGCAGAACATCTGGACGTCCTACCACAAGTCCAGGCTCAATTGCTCCTTGCCGGGAAACTTCCCGTTTTATTTTGACGAACTACACGGGACTTTCTACTCGGAAGATGAGGAACTAATATATGCGGTCTTTTCCACGCCACAGTAAGAGAGTGTGTTTGTTTTCTCACACGTGAATATATATTTGATTACATGCTTTGGTTTGTGTGTTTGTTTGCTCTCACGTGAATATATGTTTGTTTACATGCTTTGCTTTATGTGTTTGTTTGCTCACACGCGAAGATATCTTTGTTTACATGATTTGGTATACGTGTCTGTTTATTCACACGTAAGTATTTGTTTCCGGTAAAAATGGCAACCACGTGACGCGTTTATTCTTCGGGAGACGCTGTTTAGTGTTTTAGTGTTTTCCTGTGGATTATGTGGTGTTATTTCATATTCGTTTATTGGAAGTATTCAAAAGAAGCCACAGAAGGCAGGTGGTGGATGAAATTTTGAGGGCAGCCGACAGATATTTCTTGCACTATTTATTGCCTGGCATATTTCGCTGCATTTCGTCAGGTACATACTGCAGAATTCACACAATATAAAGTAAAATAACTAGATAAATCCTTCAAGCTGAAATATACACATGTTCGCACAGTAATGTTGATTGTTTACCACGGTAATTTTAAACTGACTAATATGTCTTTCTCGCATCTTTGGACCCATTAGGGATACACAAAGTGGAGAGTGGAAAAGAAGAAGTAACAAAGACATTTATGATCTGTTTAAGTCCCCGCTAATCACTGATATCATGAAGGCTAATAGACTACAATGGCTGGGGCATATAGAAAGAATGGAAGATAATAGGGAAACAAAACTCGCTTACACTCAGGAAATAAATGACCGTAGACCCCGAGGTAGACCAAGAAGGCGGTGGAGAGATAATACATATACAGACCTACAAGCACTTGGATCAACGACTGGCAAGAGAAGGTCAACCAGAGATACGAATGGAGACGGATTGTGTCTGCAGCAAAGAACATCAATGGCTCGGAACGCTGAAGAAGAAGAAGAAGAAGAAGAAGAAGAAGAAGAAGAAGAAGAAGAAGAAGAAGAAGAAGATGTCTTTCTGTTTGCATAAATCTAGCTTGCGTTGATTGATCATTATTGCTTCAGCAAACTTTAACAAGCGAGTATTTTAAGATTTGTGTGCTAACGAAGACTTTGATAGCAACTTTCATTTTGCCACTTGTGATCGTGTTATAGTCGATATTACTGCCTACTTCTAGTTTGCTTGTGTGTGTGTGTGTGTGTGTGTGTGTGTGTGTGTGTGTGTGTGTGTGTGTGTGTGTGTGTGTGTGTGTGTGTTTTGTCATTCGTCCATGAGAGACAAAAGAAGAAGAGGAATATTGTCTGGTTCAGTAGCTAATGAGACTAAATCGACCCCGGAGCCTTACTGATCGAAAGATAGCTCAACTCAACCACTCACGGGAATCGAATGCAGTCCCACAGTGTTGACAGCCATGTACGTAAACTACTACACCACCTCGACTGGCCTGCCGTTATGTCGAAATAAACCCCGCAAATAAGGTACTTGGGGATCGAAATTGCTTGCTTGCTTATGTTCGCTGGCTGTGAACGCCAGCGTGAAGTCCTGTATGTCGGATGAATACATCCTGTTGTCCAACATCAATGTGATGTCATACCGGACCTGAGGTTTGCGTGAGTATCCGTTGTCCCATTTCTGCCTTATTGGTGTGCAGACTGGAGGTTCCTCGCTAGGTAGGCAGATACTCTCCGGCTTCGGAGGAATCATCGATCCTACTGATGTTAGCCAGGTCCCCGAAGAGACATGTTGCCCAGGACGCACGACGTGGACGTGTCAGCAGGTCTTGGCCAGTATAGATCTCGGCCCTGGTGCCTTGGAAACACCTCTGCGTCCCAGGATCGAAATGAAAAATCAGAAAGTACAAAGAAAGCGAGTTACCTCCATTTGACAAGCTGTAATGTTCGGAATCACCCTAACGAGTGCTGGCGATCGAACCCAGGTCCACTGTGGTAATGGGTAAGTGCACTAGCCACTCATCACTACATACTTGATGTGTAAACGTGTCTCTTACATAACTAACTCTTACACTTGGTTGTACAGAAACAGCATTCCGGGGTCTGCGGTCTGTGTGTACAACATGACCGCCCTTTCTGACGCCTTCGACGGTCCTTTCAAATACCAGGAAGGACCGTCGGCAGCCTGGATGATGAACGAAAACAATTTTGTGCATGGGCGGGTAAGTGATGGCTGGTTCATGTGTCGTCTGGTCATAGTTGTCTTTCCTTTTCTCATCACCGTATAAGATGGCGGTATTAGATCTTGTATATCAATAAGACCCCAAACACCGGCACTATGAACCAACTCAATTATAACCAAGGCTGAAGAGGCAGGTTGAACGAGTTGAAAACTTTCTTTTTTCTACAGATCGGACCGCTTCTTCTTCTTCTTCTTCTTCTTCTTCTTCTTCTTCTTCTTCTTCTTCTTCTTCTTCTGTCTCTGTCAAGCCGTCAGCTTCGGGCTCCGAAGGTTGTGAGTTCGATTCCGGGCCGCGTCCTTCGGTTCACGAGTGCATTTGTTCGTAGACTCCCGAGTATCGTCGCTGGATCTACGGAGTGGGTGCTTTGTGCGACGCTTTCCGCGCTGCGGAAAGAGACTGAGCCATATGAGATAAAACTCCGGTGCAATGAAGTCGACTTTTAAGCGACTTATTAAGCTCAAGACACGGCCACACGAGTTACCAAGATGACCTTAACCTTGCCTATTGTATGAAGTCCATGACACATGCATCTGAAAGTTCACCATTGACGAAGTGGGGTCAAAGGTTATATTGTCTACAAATTTGACTTACAGAAAGAACAGAAAACATAAGGGAAAGTGTCAAGAAATAAAAATATCCAAGCCTGGAGGCGTATGTGGTCTATGCTAGTAACCCTATATTTTATAGACCAATCAGAACTTGGTGATTGATGTGGTCAGTGTCCCATCCGCCATATTTACTTCCCAGATCAATTCCTGGTAGCTATTTTAGGATGTATCGACCAAGGAGGAGAGGAGAGCAAGAAGAAATTACAGAAGAAGGAAGGAAAGAGGAAGCAGAACACATAGAAAGAATAAGGGCTGAGTGGTCTCGAGGTATGGTGTTCGCCTCGAGTGCTGGAGGTCCCGGGTTCAAGCCCCGGTGAGGGCCGGGATTTCTTCACGTGGACTTCAAGTAACAAAATTTCCCCTGGTTTCTAGTTAGTGAGATCGGACGCACGTGTTACGCACGTAAAAAATCCCTTGGGAGTTGGAAATCGAAAAAGAGTAGCCTAACGGCGCTGCCCGGGCAAAATTTCGAGTTAAACATCTACCCAAAGTATTTTAGAAACCTCGCCGGTGCAACGGAGTTCGTGCACTGAGCTGAGTTTCTCCAGACTCAGGTTTGAGTTAGGAGGAGAACGAGCACTTATGGGTTACACCCGTGTGCGGTGATGTTGATCCATCGACTAAACTAAACTAAACTAAACTAAACTAAACTAAACTAAACTAAACTAATAGAAAGAATCATGTGATGGTGTAGGAAAGAAGGAGAAGACGGAGAACGAACATCGCGTTAGTAATCAAACCTAAGTATATCTGAAAATTGCCTTGGCGAAGGAGGTTACGGATGCGCTTCGTGAACCCGTATACCTACGTTCGAAACACAGCTGCACGCGATTTGGCAGCAGACCGGGTTGCGATAGGTGTTTTTTTTTTTACAAAATGATATGGGTGCCTGTCATTCAGTAATCAAAGGCAAATTATTAAACGTAAACTTGCCAAGACATCAACAACATCAAAAAATGTTGGTGTTGCCTGCAAGCGTCCTGTACAGGATATGCAACTAACGTCCTTTATCACAGTGGTTCTCAACCTTTTTTTAGCCCATACCCCCCCTTAACCATATGTTCAGAACGTCATTCCCCCCCCCCCTTTTCAAATTTCCTCCTTATAAAATCCCCCCCCCCCCCCAACCCTTACACAGTATACATAAAAATGGAAGATAAATTTAATAACACATATTAGAACAAGTCTAGACATCTACATAAAACGTGATTTGCGAGTCTACTTACGTTATAAAACGATTTTCATTAGGGCGAGAAGTACAGAACCATACAATTTAGAGGGAATAATAATATCAAGTAACTGGTTATTGTATATTTGCCATCTTGAAATAATCTTAATTCCCCCCTGCAAGCCCTAAATTCCCCCCCCCCCCCCTTTGGGGGAGGGAGGGGATTCCCCACCGGTTGAGAACCACTGCTTTATCAGAATCCATGGAAACTGAAGCCACGTAAATCGAGGGTTGCCTGGATTTCCACCCATCATGTGCCAAGCGTGGGCGGTCATGTTCTGTCATCTCACTCGATCATCAGAGTCGTGGATCATCTCCGTGTTTCTGTCGAGGGACGTGGCCAAGCTATCCAGGTATTTACTTCTAGGTCTTCCCCTTGGTCTCTTCCCTTCGATCTTGCCAGTTGTCACTAACTTCTCTAACTCACTTCTTCTCATAACATGTCCAACAATTTTGACTTTCTACGTCTAATGTCTCTAATCAGTTTACGATCTTCATTTGTTTCTTGAAGGACTTGTTCATTGGTTTTTCTGTCTGTCCATGGTGTTCTTTGCATTTTCCACAGAAACCACATGTCCACAGCCATCAGCTGTTTTTCAGCTTGACTGCTTATTGTCTACGCTTCACATCCATACAGAAGTATAGGTTCTATGTAGCACTTCATCACTCTTTTTCTCGTTTCAATTGATATCTTTGTATTGGTCAGTATGCTTTTCATCTTGCAAAAGGCTACCTTAGACATGGCAATTTTTGTTACATCCGATTAAATCTGCATTTATTTGCTGTTGTTTATTTTCATGATTAAATATACATTTCACTTATCAACTGTCTACGGGATTCTTAAGTGACTGACTGGCTGAGTGATTGACTGGCTGAGTGACTGACTGGCTGAGTGACTGACTGGCTGAGTGATTGACTGTTTGCCTTGGACATAAATATACTGTAATAATAAGCCTGTAGAAATGCAGAGCATTTTAAGGGCATACACGTCACATTTTCTTGACTACATCAAAACTCAGGGCGTATTTTTAATGACTGTCATTGCCGGTCCAAGTCTTGTATTTACCTATTATGTTGCATGAACTTTACAGAGGGTGAATACAAAACTTGGACCGGCAATATTTTCAAACACACGCACAGTCATTAAAAATACACCCTATAGCTTAAGAAGTGTCTAAGGTAAACAACTCTAGAAATTTCTATTTTTAGTTGTAAAATGTGTTTTATGCCCCTTTAATTAAATTTATAAGTGACAAACATTTGGCTGGATTCTGTTGCAAATTAATATTTTTAAGCCACAGGAAAGATGCATATCCTTTACAGAACGTCGCAGTCAGCCCTAGCATATATTGGCTGTTTGTGATTTCTCAGGTTCACGCTCAGTAGTTTGCCCTTGCTTTCTGAACTACCAGCACTTATACAATTGTCTGCTTCTAAATAGCTCGTAGCTGTGTTTAGAAGGCGGTATGCGGGATTGCGAACTGCATTCGCAACTCCTTCCCCACGACGCCGACAATAGGAAAGATGCATATTCTAAACACGGTTACTGTAACTGACTGGTTGGTGTAGCGCTCTAAGTTTTTACTGTTGTTAAGCCTCTGTATTGCTTTAATCAGTCTGCATTTGACCTGTGTATTGCTGCAGTCAGTCTACATGTGACCTCTGTATTGCTGAAATAAGTCTACATTTGACCTCTGTATTGCTGCAGTCAGTCTACATGTGACCTCTGTATTGCTGAAATAAGTCTACATTTGACCTCTGTATTGCTGCAGTCAGTCTACATGTGACCTCTGTATTGCTGAAATAAGTCTACATTTGACCTCTGTATTGCTGCAGTCAGTCTACATGTGACCTCTGTATTGCTGAAATAAGTCTACATTTGACCTCTGTATTGCTGCAGTCAGTCTACATGTGACTTCTTTCTAACAGTGGCCGTTACATTTGATTATGAAGCCAAGATGATCCAATATGACATATACCATCACCCCATCATCTCACTGTCCCACTACTATGATATCATCATGTCAGTTAATCAATCATGTGTCGTCTTCACAAGGAAGGTTGACTGCAATGAACCTACCATACTGTCTGACTCTCGCCTTGATTGTATTTATATTACCTATATGTGGTGAGGTCTCGAGCTTATCCACGATGTCCAGCAATGTTCTCTATTGTGTCCTAACTACGAAATTACATCCTACAAATTATGTCCATTTATCTCATTGACACAGTGTGCTAGACAAGAGTATACAGATTACATTCGATAAATTATGTCCATTTATCTCATTGACACAGTATGCTAGACAAGAGTATAAAGATTACATTCGATAAATTATGTCCATGTCTCTCATTGACACAGTATGCTAGACAAGAGTATAAAGATTACATTCGATAAATTATGTCCATGTCTCTCATTGACACAGTGTGATAGACAGAGTTCCAACAGCAAGCGGTCATCGGAGCAGTCTACCGACTTCCTGATGGCCGCCAAAAAATATCAACTCATGGATCGAGCTGTCATGTCTCGCGAGACTGGGCCTCTGATCATGAGAGAAAACGAGAGGTAAAAGCATAGCTCTTTCTGATTAGACCATATTTGTCATAATTTTAGATTTGTTTATCTGTCTTTAAAATGCTTGGTCGCCTTCATTAGTTAACCAGATGTTTAGATTATTTTCTCGGTCTTTTAAATCTTGGATCAAGTGGTGGGTCAGAGAATGTATATTAAATACTAGAAATATTTACAGGTGGACCCACATTGTGGTGGACCAGAGAATGTATATTACATACTAGAAATATTTACAGGTGGACCCACATTGTGGTGGACCAGAGAATGTATATTACATACTAGAAATATTTACAGGTGGACCCACATTGTGGTGGACCAGAGAATGTATATTAAATACTAGAAATATTTACAGGTGGACCCACATTGTGGTGGACCAGAGAATGTATATTAAATACTAGAAATATTTGCAGGTGGACCCACATTGTGGTGGGCCAGAGAATGTATATTAAATACTAGAAATATTTGCAGGTGGACCCACATTGTGGTGGACCAGAGAATGTATATTAAATACTAGAAATATTTACAGGTGGACCCACATTGTGGTGGACCAGAGAATGTATATTAAATACTAGAAATATTTGCAGGTGGACCCACATTGTGGTGGACCAGAGAATGTATATTAAATACTAGAAATATTTGCAGGTGGACCCACCTTCTGGTGGGTCAGAGAATGTATATTAAATACTAGAAATATTTACAGGTGGACCCACATTGTGGTGGACCAGAGAATGTATATTAAATACTAGAAATATTTGCAGGTGGACCCACCTTCTGGTGGGTCAGAGAATGTATATTAAATACTAGAAATATTTACAGGTGGACCCACATTGTGGTGGACCATGTTCCCACAAAACTAAACGTGCACGACGTCCTGTTCCTGGCCACGGAAGATGGAAAACTGCGCAAGATGTTGCGTCTGCCAGGGACAGACAAAACGTGTCTCATCGAGGAAGTCAAAATAGTTTCCAACGGTCGTCCCAGGCCTGTAACTAATATGAGGATATCTTCCAGAAAAGTATGTACCCTTTTGTTTCTTACACTCTATATTTTATAATTGCTCTTTTGGTACCGGCCCTAGAAGGATGCAAAGAATCTTAACTCTGTTGAAATGTATCTTTTTTGGAAAACGCAAAGAATACCATGGACAAATAGAAAAACCAATGAGAAAGTTCTACAAGAAGCAAATGAATACCATAAACTGATTAGAGAAATTAGACGTAGACTGTCAAATATTTGTGGGCACGTTATGAGAAGAAATAAACTAGAGAACTTGGTGACAACTTGCAAGATTGAGAGGAAAAGATTGAGGGGAAGGCAGAGAAGTAAATATCTGGATGGCTTGGCCATGTGGCATGGTCGAGACAAGAACACAGAGCTGATCCACGAGTCTGGTGATCATGGAAGATGGGGAAACATGACTGCACATGCTTATTAACATGGCACATGACGATGATGATGATGTGGTATCGGCCCTTGAAGGAAACAAAGAACTGTAACTCTCTAATGTACTATATAGCCGGATCTGGACTGAAATGTTGACTCCTCGTTCAGAAAGCAATGGCGAATTATGGAAAAGTCTAATTTCCTAGATAATCAACCTGGGGTTGATTGCAATATCCTCCAAAGAACGCAGCATTAAAAACAACAACAACTCTACTAGACATGTAAGAGCGACTATGTAGGGATGGGCTAGGGCTGGCTTCCCCATCCCGTAGACAACTTTAGTTGCACAACTCAACCAACCATGAACGAGTATGATGATAAAGAAACACGAACAACTCAGTCGAGCAAGAGAAAAGGAGGTTCTCCCAGAAAGGGTATGACGCGATGCAAAGAAAGCCACAAGTAATCTGGATTGCCGATGAGCTTTCTTTCACTTAGAAAAATCTCCAGAATTGGCACCTGGAATGTTCGAATTGACAGGCACCTTGCTGTGTTGATAGACGATAGTTGATAAAATAGAGTTATACCTCTCCATAACACAAAACCTGGGCTGAATTTAGAGACCATGTGTTGCCCATGCAACATGATCCCTCTCTCGGCCTGTCTAGTGTATCCCAGAGGAAAAGTAACACCAATACATCTGGAACAAGACAAGCTGCAGAAGCAGCCGGATCAGCAAAGCAGTGCTCTAACTGTCGGAACTTCGATCCTAGATCGGTTGCCGACCAAGGCTTAGGGCCTGCTCTGCCCTGCCATGACATGTATGTAGACTTTAGGTTGCATTTCCTCGTACTAGGGTAAGGCTTGTACCCTCCCAATTGCACTCCACCGCCCGAAGCCGTTGGTATAATGTGGGGTATCGGGTTTGGTCAGCGCCGCCCAACATTCGGCGCTAACAGAAAGCAGGTAGTACCGTCTACTGTCCTATGGACTAAGACCTGACACAAATTGCAGACTTTATATATATATTTATATATAATGAAATGAATAATTTTTTTGCGCTCGCTCACTTTTGAACTCAAGCGTAGTCCATACACACTACACTACTTCTAGTGGTGCTGGACTGAACTTTGCGTGTGGATTAGCTTTCCGTATTATTAGTGTCCCTCGTCATCTGGCGAAACCACTCTGACTTCAGAGACACTTGTAAATTTCGTCCCCAAGTCAAGGACGATAGGTCAACATTTTAGTCCAAATGTCCGGTGTAGGGGTTGAACCCCTTACCTTGGCATCAGCACAACGAATGTTTAAGAACACGCGTTCTTATCTATTCAGCCATACTGACCTACATTGAAGTGAACAAGGAATAATACTTTGGCTGGAATACAACATGCATAGTCACAGATACTGTTCCAATGTAGAGTACGTTACAACACGGAAGTATAAGATTTAATTCTTCTGTTTGCATAGCAACGGCAGGAATCGCGTAATCGGTAATGTTTCGATATATTTGAGCAATCGATTATTGTTGGTCGGGTATACGAGGGCGAATAAATAAGTAAGTCACACAGTTCTGTGGGATGGCAGATAAATGTAGTTTGTGTTTCCTACAGGTGTCATTAGGTGACAGCAACATCGAATTTTATATTCCCGTTCATCAGGTGGCGCAAGGTGTCTCATGCGCATGCGCAGCGCATAAAGAAAATGGCGATTGTACTTACGGAATATACAAACAAAGAGCAGCGTGCTTTTGTGCGTTTTTTGTGGGCAACTAAGGTGGGAAGTTCTGGAACATCCACCTTACAGCCCCGACTTAGCCCCTAGCGATTTCCACCTTTTTGGTCCACTGAAAACCCACCTTGGCGGGAGACATTTCGCGAATGACGCCGAAGTTGAATAATGTGAAGTGAAAACGTGGTTTAGAAAATAGAGCAATTCTATTTAGCCGGTTTGGGAGAACAGATAAAGCGATGGGATAAGTGCATCAATGTTGGTGGAAATTATTTTGAGAAATAAAGGGACAATGTATGTATAAAAATAAACTGGTTTCAAGTTGTTATCATATTTAGTTATTTTTCTACAGCCTTTCGTGACTTACGTATTCACTTTCTTCGTATTATTCGAAGAGAATTATTTGTTTAGCATTTTGGGATTATGCAGACGACATGGACTAGATTGCATGAGATAGCGAAAGGTAAGACGGCTTGGGGTGAGTAGGCTGTGGCTCAATGCCACGGTAGGGGTTAAGGGTCAGCAGCAGAAGAAGAAATTGTCACTTACACATTTGGTCATGTGATCTCTTTTCTGGCTAGTTGAATCTTGGCTGATACATAAACTCAGATATCGTAATTCACACCCCCAAAAAAGTGACATGATAAATTACCATCTCTGACTATTCACTTCATCCTTGCATATTTCAGGGTGCAATCTACATCAGTACAGAAGGTGACATCTTGAAAGTTCCCGTGGAGAGATGTAGCAGGTTCATGACAGACACGTAGGTTGTTAGTGAACTAGGTCACCATCTCTTCCTCCACTTCTTCTTTCTCTTTTTGTTTGTTTACTCAGTTTTCGTTCAGCTGTTGATGCGTATAGACATACACATGACGTGTTGATGCTGACATTAGACTGGATGCTCGGCATTGGCGTGGTGGTTGTTGCACTTGCTAGCCGACACAATGGTCTGGGCTCAATCCCCACATTAAAACAAAAAAAAAGGGGGGGGGGAGGTGAGTGGTCTCAAGGTATGGTGTCCGCCTCGAGTGCTGGAGGTCCTGGATTCAAGCCCCGGTGAGGGCCGGAAGTTTTTTCACGTGAACTTCTAGTAACAAAGTTTGCCCTGATCTCTGTGTAGTGAGATTGGACGCCCGTGTGCATTGTTGCGCACGTAAAGAACCCCTTGGCAGTTGGAGATTTAAAAAAAAGAGTAGCCTAACGGCGCTGCCAGGGTAAAATTTGGAGTTAACAATCTACTCAATGTATTTCAGGATCCTCGCCGGTGCTACGGAATTCGTGCACTGAGCTGAGATTCTCCCGACTCAGGCTTGAATTAAGAGTAGAACAGAGCACTTATGGGCTACATCCGTGTGCCGTGATGTTGATCCGTCGAATAAACTAAACTAAACTAAACTCTCAACATTAGGCAGAATTATTTCTGACCAGTAGAATCAGAGCTCCGTGGCAAAGAAATTACAGACGCGTTTCGTAATCCCGCATACCCGCGTTCGAAACACAGCTA
>JACEFZ010008641.1:155000-192500 GCA_014155875.1 Cepaea nemoralis
CACAGGAGTCTCCGAAACATTTAACTCGTAAACCGAAGGACGCGGCCCGGAATCGAACCCACAATCTTCGGAACACGAGTCAAACGGCTTGACCACTTCGCCACAGAGACTCCCAGACAACAAAGCGAGTCGCTGAGCAGCGGACAGCTCTCCCCGAGGCAGTCAGTTGGGCTTGAGCCACGGTCAAGTGCGGGCCTGGTTCTCACTTCAAGTAGCATGACCAATAACTGCTCCGCTACTAGAGCGTTAGGAGTTGTGGTGTTGAGTTGTTGTGTTAACTAGTGATGTTGGTTAATTGCGGTTGTGTCAATGATTCTGTATTGTGTGTATAGACTAATAGAACTTTGAAACACCGCCGTCGGAGCTGAGTTACCAATAGTGGTGTTCTGCCAGTCATAGATGAGTAGTTAACCAATCCACATGGCCTGTCACCATACTGAGATATTAAGCGCCACTTAATGATGATGAAGTCGGCAATGATGTCGTCAATTGGGCAGCCCTCAGAGAATAACGTAATTCACCAAATCTGAGGGGCATATACATTGATTAGAAATACGCCACTTGAATCAGCACGGCTACAGAGAGTGACATTAGCAGTTATCAATGCCGATCAATCCCTGGCAGTTACAAGCTGCTGAAGCTGATGGACCAGTAAAGCAATGCTCTAACTGTCCAGCTGTAGGGGTTTCCATTCTTGACCAGTTTCCAACTACGGCACTAGGGTAAGGCTTGTACGCTCCCAGTTGCGTTCCTCCGTCCGAAGCCGTTGACACAATGTGGAATCTTGGATTTGGTGAGCACCACCCAACATACATACTGTCTGGGGTTAATCCCACATGCCTACGAGTTTTAGGTATTTATTTAACATACTCCAGCCCAATACCAACAGGAATGGACCAAGGATAAAGCATAAGATCCTCAAGTTCCCATTTTTGTTTTATGTAAAAATCATTTTAAAATATTTGGTATAGGACCTTGAACTCGTTATCATCATCATGTACCATGCCGGTAAGCGTGAGCGGTCATGTCTCGCCATCTCACTCGATCACCAGAGTCGTGAATCACCTTGGTGTTCTTGTCTCGACCATGCCACGGCGTCAATCCATCATGTTATTTACTTCTCTGCCTTCTTCTTGTTATTTTGCCTTTAATCTTGCCAGTTGTCACCAAGTTCTCAAATTTATTTCTTCTCATATCGTGATAAAAAAATGTTGACTGTCGACGTCTAATTTCTCTAATCAGTTTACGATGTTCATTTGTCTCCTGTAGTACTTGGTCATTGATTTTTCTGGCTGTCCATGGTATTCTTTGCATTTTCCTTAGAAACCACATTTCCACAGCTATCATGATGTTTTTCAGCCTGTTTGCTCATTGTCCACGCTTCACATCCATACAAAAGCACAGGTTCTATGTAGCACCTCAACACTCTTTTTCTCGTTGCAAATGACATCTTTTTATTGGTCAGTATGTTTTCCATCTTGCAAAAGGCTACCTTCGCCATGGCGATTCTTGTTCTAATCTCTTCAAGACATCTCCCATCAGATGTTATGACTGTTCCGAGATAATTGTACCGATTCACTTGTTTAAGAATATTCCCATTTACTTGTATATTACATTGTGGTATTTCGTTCTTCCTAGTGACGACCATAATCTGTGTCTTCTTACAATTTAATTCTAACCCTAGTTGTTCACTGTGTGCAACAACCGCATCTACTAAATGTTGCAGATCCTGCTCATTGTCTGCAATCAATACTGTATCATCCTGCATATCTAATGTTATTGATGTTTCTTCCTCCAATGATGATTCCTTTCATATCTTCTACATTTCTGAAAATATTTTCACTGTACAGGGAAAAATATCTGGAGACATTACACATCCCTGTCTCACACCTCTCTTAATAGGCTGATATTGACCTACTTCATTATCAATCTTATGGCAGCTTGTTGTTTCCAATATATGTTTTTTACAAGTCTAAGGTCTTTCCCATCAATTTGTAGATCTGCAAGCATCTCTATCATGTTGACATGTCTTACTTTATCGAAAGCCTTTGTGTAGTCAATAAAGCAAAGATGTAGGTCTTTGTTTACTTCTACAGAACGTTCAATTAATGTTCTCAGCATATACACAGCATTTACTGTACCCTTGCCTTCTACAAACCCACATTGTTCTTCTCCTATTTCGGGTTGTATTTTCTTCCTAACTCTTTGCATGATAATTCTTAGCAAAATCTTCGTGATGTGGCTCATTATACTAATTGTTCGATGTTGATCACATTCCAAGGCTCCTGATTTCTTCGGGATTGCAATAAATATAGAATTACATAATTCAGGATTTATATCTCCAGTATCATATATTGCTTTTAGCAGTCTGATGACCTTGCAAGTATTGGCTAACTTACAATCTCTAAGCCACTCTGCTCCGTACTCCCCTCCTCCCTTACAAGAGACATATACCAGGTTAATGTTTTTCTTTACTGTAGGATATCTTTTTCTTCTCCCTCCTCTTCTTCTTTCATCCAAAATGTTTATTTTGGAAGTAAATGCATTGTGCCTGTTCACAGCAGAACTGTGATATATGTGCCTGTCAGCCAACACATTCGACTTCTTCAGGCGTTTGTTGACCGGGTTAACCTTCCTGGGTACCGTAGAATATGAGATGAGAGACAGAAGGCAAGACAGGTTCATTACTGCAACTGATCTTCTAACTGTTACATGATTTTGATTGACAGTTCACGGTGCCTGGACAGAGTGGTCATCTTGGTCCGCCTGCTCCCAGACCTGTGGTTTTGCCATGAGGCAGAGGTCACGCCAGTGTGGCAACCCTGCCCCAAAGTTCGGAGGAGACACCTGTACAGGGAACGACAAGGAGGAGGCTTATTGTTCTGACAGTCCTGAGTGTCCACGTAGGTCACGGTTGTTGTTCAGAAAATAAGGCATTATTTCATGACATCTGCAATCCAGATGTATCTGTGGACTTATATGTCTGTCTTTATATATATATATATATATATATGTCTGTCTTTATATGTCTGTCTTTATATGTCTGTCTTTATATGTCTGTCTTTATATGTCTGTCTTTATATGTCTGTCTTTATATGTCTGTCTTTATATGTCTGTCTTTATATGTCTGTCTTTATATGTCTGTCTTTATATGTCTGTCTTTATATGTCTAGTTGTATGTATCTGTCTTTTTATATCTGATTTTAAATATATAGTTTTATGTATCTGATTTCATATATCTGATTTTATAAATCTGATTTTATTTTTCTGACTTTATATGTCTAACTGAGACGTGATCTCTGAATTTAAAATATCTCACAAAAAGTAGCAGGAATGTTTCCTCCTTTCTACTGGGATGTCATTGGAGCAACACCATCTACTGCACTCTGTGTGACATGTTCTCTCTTGTACTGCACCCTGAATGGCATGTTCCCTCTTGTACTGCACTCTGTGTGACATGTTCTCTCTTGTACTGCACCCTGAATGGCATGTTCCCTCTTGTACTGCACTCTGTGTGGCCTGTTCCCTCATGTACTGCACCCTGTGGGATTTGTTCCCTCTTGTGCTGCAATCTGTGCGACCTGTTCCCTCTTATACCGCAATCTGTGTGACCTGTTCTCTCTTGTACTGCACACTGTGTGACCTCTTCCCTCTTGTACTGCACTCTGTGTGACCTCTTCCCTCTTGTACTGCACTCTGTGTGACCTCTTCCCTCTTGTACTGCACTCTGTGTGACCTCTTCCCTCTTGTACTGCACACTGTGTGACCTCTTCCCTCTTGTACTGCACACTGTGTGACCTCTTCCCTCTTGTACTGCACACTGTGTGACCTCTTCCCTCTTGTACTGCACTCTGTGTGACCTCTTCCCTCTTGTACTGCACTCTGTGTGACCTCTTCCCTCTTGTACTGCACTCTGTGTGACCTCTTCCCTCTTGTACTGCACTCTGTGTGACCTCTTCCCTCTTGTACTTCACTCTGTGTGACTTGTTCCCTCTTGTACTGCACTCTGTGTGACCTGTTCTCTCTTGTACTGCACTCTGTGGGATTTCTTCCATATGTCTGTCTCTTGTCAGCATTTCTCCTTCTGCCAGGGTTGAGTCTTCCATTTCTGAATTGTATCTGTTTATCATAGTTTGTGTCTTCCTCATTTTATGCTTCTTTAGACTTGCAGTAAGCCCACAACTTGCTTGCTATTCTCCCATTGGCTTTGTATGTCTATACTTTCCTGCTATTCTCACAACAGTTCCTGAATTCCAGTATGTTCTTGCTATTCTCACAGTGGTCCCTTAACTGTGTACTATCTCGCTATTCTCACAATGATTCCTTAACTGTGTACTATCTCGCTATTCTCACAGTGGTCCCTTAACTGTGTACTATCTCGCTATTCTCACAATGATCCCTTAAATGTGTGCTCACTCACTATTCTCACAATGGTTCCTTAAATGTGTGCTCGCTCACAATTCTCACAATGGTTCCTTAAATGTTTACTCTCTCACTATTCTCACAATGGTTCATTAGATGTGTGCTCTCTCACTATTCTCACAATGGTTCATTAAATGTGTGCTCTCTCAATGGTTCGTTAAGTTTGCACTCGTTCAATATTCTCACAGTGGTTCGTTAACTGTGTACTATGTCGCTATTCTCACAGTGGTTCGTTAACTGTGTACTATCTCGCTATTCTCACAATGATTCCTTAACTGTGTACTATCTCGCTATTCTCACAGTGGTCCCTTAACTGTGTACTATCTCGCTATTCTCACAATGATTCCTTAACTGTGTACTATCTCGCTATTCTCACAGTGGTCCCTTAACTGTGTACTATCTCGCTATTGTCACAATGATTCCTTAACTGTGTACTATCTCGCTATTCTCACAGTGGTTCGTTAACTGTGTACTATCTCGCTATTCTCACAATGGTCCCTTAACTGTGTACTATCTCGCTATTCTCACAGTGGTCCCTTAACTGCGTACTATCTCGCTATTCTCACAGTGGTCCCTTAACTGTGTACTATCTCGCTATTCTCACAATGATTCCTTAACTGTGTACTATCTCGCTATTCTCACAGTGGTCCCTTAACTGTGTACTATCTCGCTATTCTCACAATGATTCCTTAACTGTGAACTATCTCGCTATTCTCACAGTGGTTCGTTAACTGTGTACTATCTCGCTATTCTCACAATGGTCCCTTAACTGTGTACTATCTCTCTATTCTCACAGTGGTCCCTTAACTGCGTACTATCTCGCTATTCTCACAGTGGTCCCTTAACTGCGTACTATCTCGCTATTCTCACAATGATTCCTTAACTGCGTACTATCTCGCTATTCTCACAATGATTCCTTAACTGTGTACTATCTCGCTATTCTCACAATGGTCCCCTAACTGTGTACTATCTCGCTATTCTCACAATGAATCCTTACTGTGTACTATCTCGCTATTCTCACAATGATTCCTTAACTGTGTACTGTCTCACGATTCTCACAGTGGTTCCTTAACTGTGTACTATCTCGCTATTCTCACAATGATTCCTTAACTGTGTACTATCTCGCTATTCTCACAGTGGTCCCTTAACTGTGTACTATCTCGCTATTCTCACAATGATTCCTTAACTGTGTACTATCTCGCTATTCTCACAGTGGTCCCTTAACTGTGTACTATCTCGCTATTCTCACAATGATCCCTTAACTGTGTACTATCTCGCTATTCTCACAATGATTCCTTAACTGTGTACTGTCTCACGATTCTCACAGTGGTTCCTTAACTGTGTACTATCTCGCTATTCTCACAATGATTCCTTAACTGTGTACTATCTCGCTATTCTCACAATGATTCCTTAACTGTGTACTATCTCGCTATTCTCACAATGATTCCTTACCTGTGTACTATCTGGCTATTCTCACAATTATTCCTTAAATGTGTACTATCTCGCTATTCTCACAATTATTCCTTAACTGTGTACTATCTCGCTATTCTCACAATGGTTCGTTAAGTTTGTACTCTTTCAATATTCTCACAATGATTCCTTAACTGTGTACTATCTCGCTATTCTCACAATGAATCCTTACTGTGTACTATCTGGCTATTCTCACAATGAATCCTTACTGTGTACTATCTCGCTATTCTCACAATGATTCCTTAAATGTGTACTATCTCGCTATTCTCACAATGATTCCTTAACTGTGTACTATCTCGCTATTCTCACAATGATTCCTTAACTGTGTACTATCTCGCTATTCTCACAGTTGTTCCCGTGGACGGGGACTGGTCTGGATGGTCCGGCTGGAGCACCTGCACCGCCAACTGCAACAGTGGCATACAGACTCGCAAACGCTCCTGTGACCGCCCACCTCCGATTCGAGGAGGTATCTTCTGTATGGGCAACAGAGAGGAGTGGAGAATGTGTAATACTCAGAAGTGTCCAGGTAAGCCACCAATCACTTGTCCTGATCCCTGCGTTATAATTTTGTTGTGCAGTTTGTTCTGGTATTATGCGTTGTTATTAGCGAATTTAATCCAGCACGGTTGATACATTCACTGATCCACTGCCAAACAAAACGTAGGATTGGATCAAACATGGCGCACAATCAATTGGACAAGTATTATAATGTAAACTTCTGTTCAATCAGCATTGAAATATGCGAATGATGCACGAAACGAAAGAAATAACGCAGTGACCCTAGAATGGCGATGTATCGTCCTTCTGTCCAAATGGGAGGTCACATTTGACGATATATTATCCTTCGGGACTGAAGTAGTTCAGGAAGAAGTCCACTGTTGTGTGATGTTCATGTTTACTTGTATTTCTTCTTCTTCTTCGTTCGCGCGGAATGTTTAATTGTGGACATAATTGTGTTGTGCCTGTTTATAGCAGAGCTGCGATATTTGCGCCTTTCTGCCGACACATCCGACTTCTTCAGGTATTTGTTGACGGGGTTAAACTACACGGATTTACTTATAGTTGATTACATCTGCAAGAAACACCAGGTGAATGCACAAAATACCACCCAGCTGAGCTGTCTCTCATAGGCACATGTGTACTCGTACATCTCACAAAGTAGTGACATCATTCACGTATTATGCGCCATACTGAACAAGTAATTAGAAAGTGGAATAGAGGTCCTGGAGATGTGGATATACAGAAGAATATGTCGTGTTTCGTGGAAACAGAAACAATCAAATACAGAGGTTCTAGGAAAACTGGGAATGAAAGAGAGCTGATGAAATAAATACAAATGAGGCAAGTGAAATATTCGGCCACGTTAAAAGACATAACACACTTATGAAAACAATACTGGAGGGTAAGATTGAAGGCAGGTGAGCAAGAGGTAGACAATGATACAAGTGGGAAGATAACACCAAGAGCTGGATGAACAGCATTCTGACAGAATGTAGTCATGGCGAGAGACAGACAGTGTTGGAGATCCATTGCAGCCAACCTTCTTTGCGGAGACGGCACCTGATTGATTTACTTCAACTCCTTCTAATCCATAATGTTATTATTTTAAAATTACATCTGCCTTTGACAGAAAGAGGAATTTTGCCTTACAATGTTTTGTTTATTTGTTTCTTTTCAGAATTGTCCAAAACTTCTCCCTGGACTGATTGGGTACAAACCAATCGAACCTCAGCCGGTTACTTGCAACAACGGTTCCGCTTCACCTGCCGGGCGAACGTTGAGACCAGCAAAGACATTAAGACAACATTTGCTAAGAGCCAAGCAAAGTTTTGCTTCAACGATCAAAAGGGCTGCTACAAGCCCAAAGAACTATCCAACAGCCTCACCAGCATTGACACTTTTACCTCTGTAGATACCGTGCTGAAAAATTACTGCCGGCAGCGGAAAAAACTGTTTAAAAATTACTGCAGTTGCAGGACATTAGGAGTGTTTTTAGTGTGTCAAAAGTGTGGATTCGGATGACTAGCACCAAGCTACTGGGATGTACTGCTAAACTACCTGACTGCTCTGCCCAGTAATTTCTGGCAGCAGAAGAAGAATGAGCTAGTGACGGGGCTGCTACCAAAGGAGAAGACAAGAAAGCAGAGAACATCAAAAAGTAGCATCAAAAGAAGGAAGTCTCAGGGTTAACTTAGCTAGCTCTTTTGATTCAACAGCATCAGTTGCAACTTTTGTTAACATCAAATGTAACCTTTTTAACCAATATATTTAATATTTTAACTGAAATGTTTAGTTTTTAACCTCTTTTTTAAATCTAAGGTGTAACTTTATAATTTGTGTAATTACTTTTATAAAATTAAATCAGTTTATAACATTAGGATTGAAAATTCTGCATACCTTGTGACTTTTTAGTGCGTCTTCATTGTGGAGTTGTAGAATATCCACCAGTTACTATATTCTCCCTTGAATCACTTTTTTATCCATCAATATTAAGAAGTGTTGATTCCTCATGAGGTGTGATTCTCCCTTGATCTAGCAATATCAAGAAGTGTTGATTCTTCCGAAGGTGTATCTGTTCCTTGATCTAGTAATATCAAGAATTGTTGATTCTTCTAAAGGTGTATCAGAACCATGAGCTCGCAATATCAAAAAGTGTTGATTCCTCATGAACTGTGGCTCTACCTTGATAAAGCAATATCAAGAAGTTTTGCTTCCTTTCTTAGGTATGGTACTACCTTGGACTTCTAAACAATGAAGTACAAGAATCGACTCGTAAATAGAAATTACAATGAGTATTAAAAAAGTCACTTGAACGTCACATTTTTATCACATACTGAATGCTGTTGGCCAGTTTCTTCAAGGGTAACATCTGTATGAACAAACTGGCAATCCGTAATATTCTAGTTATCAAAGTGAGCAGGAGTTCTTGCAGGTTCAGACTAAACTTCCCAGTAGCTTGATAACTTTGGAATTAATTCCATGACAAATTTTAATGTACATAAATGGCTGTGTTTTATGCACTGCAGAATATTACCACATTTCTTTTGCAAATTTGCAAAAGCTAATTTATTCTTGAACTGTTTGTATGTGACCATTTGTTGTTATTTAAACATGTAGCATGTGAGATGTGTTTTAAAATATTTGCTGTTTGTTATTTTATTCTTTCTATATTATTTCCTATTGAATGCTATTTTTCCCATATAACATCTGAGAGATTTAATTTGCACAAGTTTAATTTCTGTGTGTTTTATTGTAATGATTATTGTCTTGGATGATGTATTAAATTAACAATACGTGTAAATAATAATTATAGAAACCACAAGCAATATATTGCACGGTTTATTGCCTGGCGTATTTCACTGCGTCTCTTCAGGTGCATACTGTAGAGTGATATATCATATGCAGTGAATAAATTGAATGATACTGAAGCTGAAACAATTAAAACACACAATCACAAGTATTGTTCGAATGTGGAACTGCTGTTATCCCAATGGTAATTATGCGCCTGACGAGATGCAGCGAAATATGCCAGGCAATAAATCGTGCAACATATTGTCTGTGACTTCTGTGTTTGCATTCAAAAGGAAATACGTTATTGTGAATAATAATTACATTCTGTTATTTTGTAATTTTGTTTCTCAAATAGTGAAAGGGTCCTTTATTTGCCTTTTTACTTGATCAAGTGTGTTTAATTTATCTTGCATTTGATTTCCCATGAGGGACAATAGAACAGTGTTGTCAGCTATGTCCATCTCATCGAGCTGCTCTGTTAGCATCCATTGAGTTCCATTTCTGGTGGTAGTTATTGTTGTCTTCATAGTCCTGTCTACAGAACAATTTTAAAAAAATGGAATTTAAAGGCCAGAGGATCGACTTTATTGCGCCAGGTTTGATCCCATAAGGCTCGGTCTCTTTCCTCAGGGTGTCCCGCCGAAAACGTCACACAAAGCACAGGCTTCATGGCTCGGGCAACCCCTGGGAGTCTCTGAGAGAACTGTACCCGTGAACCGAACGACTTGGCCTGAAATTGAACCTATAACCTTTGGAGCGCGAGACAAGTGGTGTAACCACTTGGCCAGGGAGATTCTCTGGTAAGAATTATGAAAGGTGACAAAAGGCATCCTGGTCACAATCCTGTTCATGCTTCAAATGTTTCTCTTAGTCTTCTCTCATGAAGAATTCTGCATTTCAGGTATGTAATTGTTGTCTTTATTAGGTTAATGATCTTCTGTGGGATCCTATTGTGTCTCATCAATTGCCAAAGGCATTCCCTATCAGTGCTCACATACCTGTTCATAACTCACAAGTCCAATATAAAAAGGCTAGTTCAGTCCAATGCGTTGCTCTGTTATTATGTAATATGACTATCTGATCAATGCAGGATCTGTTTGATTGAAAGTTCATCCCATAGTTGTTTGTCAACGGTATCTCTTACTTTCTCCAGAATAGTCTTCTTTTAGTATTTTCCCAGGAACTGACATTTACATTATTCTTCGATAAATGTTGCCCTCCTGCTGGTCTCCTTTCTTTGGCAGCTCCACGAGATATCCTTCTGTACAGTCTGGTGATCCTTCGGTTTCCCAGACACAGCTACATAATTTGGGCAGTAATTCAATTGGTGTGTTTATAATGGATTTAATAGCTTCTGCTGGGATACCATCTAGATCATCAGCTTTACCATCCTTGAGAAACTTTTAAATGTTTCTAATTGTCTCTTTAGATGGTGTCTCAGAGTAATTAGCTAGCTCCACAACTGCAGACTGGATATCTGGAGAGTCTTTTAGGACTCGTCTATTCAGAAGTTCCTTAAAGTATTTAGTCCATCAGTTCATTTTATCTTTAATGTTGGTGAGAACTTTCCCGTTACTATTTTTGTTAAAGTCCTTTGTGTTATATTTTCCTATTTGTTTCCTTCTGCTGTAAAAGTTTTATTACACTGCTGCTACTTCCGCCTCTCCATCTAAGCTGTCTAACTATAGTCTTTTACCCACCATAATCCACTCTATAACCTCTTTATTAGCTTTTGTTTATTTTTCTAGCAATCTGACTTTAGCAGCTCTGATTTTGCTATTATTTAAATCTCCATGTTTATGTTCATTTTTCTTCTATTTTTAAGGGTTTTAAGTTGTGACCATGCTTAATGTTTTCATTACCTTGTTCCAAGGACTTCTGTACATGATTTGTTTCATTAACGTTTAACCTACTGTCAGCAATCTGTTGTGCTCATCTCGTCTGCTCACTGTTTGTAAGACCTGGGGCTTATCAGAGATTGTGACCATATCGTTTCTTAGTTTTTTTGGTTTCTAAGATATCTTACATTTGATTGATTTCCAAGTTTATATCATTTACCTATACATCGCTTGAGTTTTAACAGAATGTTACTGAGCAGCCGGTGATTATTTGAATCTAAATCTGCTTCCTCTAACATCTGTTACGTCAGATAGCCATGATCTAAATTCCTTGTTAATACATATATGAGCAATTTTATTTTCTGTCTTGTTGTCAGATGATATCCATGTTATTTTATGCATTCTTTTACATCCGCCTATGATATTGTTTAGCTGTGAAAACAGATTGGTGAATAATTCTCCATTTTCATTCATTACCTCAAGTCCGTGTTTCCCTATAATCTCTTCATAACCCCTGTTATCTAATCATATAGTGGCATTCAGGACAACCATTACAATTTTGATATTGCCATTCCGTTTACTGCCTATATTATTTTCATGGTTCCTGTAAAATTCCTCCTTAACAGATTCATCATAATCATTTGTTGGCACATAGCTTTCATCTGTTATGGTTGTAAATGTTGCTGTAATTATTCTAGAATTCACAGCTCCCCACTCTGTTAGTACTTCATCAGTGTCTTTAGATGCATTACAGCCACTTCTTTTTCATTCTTTTTTTTTCTTTTTTTTTTGTGAGGGACACTTTTCTCGGTATCTCACTGAGGATAGCACTGTTCCACCTATGTTTAGAAACTTTTTGCCTGTCCCATTGCATCTTGTTTTGCATATTCCCAAAATGTTCATCTTGTTTTTGTTTTTTTAAGTTCACTCACATTGAACTCAGGCTAGTTCATACAAGTGCTACTACTTCCAGTGCACTGGACTGATATTTGTGTGTGTATTAGCTTTCCCTTTCATCTGTGTCCCTCGCTATTCGGTGAACTCACTCCTCTTCTGAGGTACTTGTAATTTGATTGATTCATTGATTGATTTAGGAACCGACATCACAGCATTCGGGGCACTCTCATAAGCGCTCCGTCCCCATACTCAGCAACCAGCGAAGAGTTCCAACACCAATAGTACCAGTAACAATCTGATTATATGTCCGTATCGCCTTTCCTCTGAGCGTCGAGCGTCGGCCAGATCTCCTCGTCACTTCTAGCAGTCTCATTCATGCCAGACCATGGTGATCCATTTGCTCCTCGGAGGTGTAAACGTGGTCCCACAAGGCCGCAACCACGTCGGCCTTGTCATGCATCAATACTCCACCAAGTTTTGCAGAGCCAGTCAATCTGTCCGCCTGTTCATTCCCCAGCACACCGGCATGCCCCGGAGAAAAGATCCAGGCGGTGCTTGCCACCCGTGACTTCCGAAGCGAAGCAAGCTACTCTGCCCGAAGCTTGCCTGTCCTCACCTTCCTCAGCATGCTTTCTGAGTCAGTTACAATCACGATGTTTGTGTGTGTATCGTATTCTCCATCCAGCGGAAAGCTGCACTGACCGCCTCCACCTCCATTCTGAGGTACTTGTAATTTACGTCTCCAAGTCAAGAACGAGAAGACATGTTAGTACAGCTGACCGGTGTAAGGGTTGAACCCGCTACCTCGGTATCAACACACCAGAAGTTTCAGGGGGAATGCTCTTATCTATTCGGCCCTGCCGACCTTCTGTTCAATCAATCAGGTGCCATCTCCACAATGAAGGTTGGCTGCAATGAATCCCCAACACTGTCTGTCTCTCGCACTGAATGTACATTCTGTCAGACTGCTGTTCGTCCATCTTTTGATGATATCTTCCCACTTGTATCGTTGTCTACCTCTTGCTCGCTTGCCATAACCTCCTGTTAATCTTATAATATTGCATTTCTTCTTTCACCTGTGCACTTTCACAAGATAGTTCTAACATTCCAGGTGCCAATTCTTTTTTCCTAGGTTTCCTAGATATTCCTAGGTTAAGAAAAGGCAGGTAAGTCAGCCATTCAGATTACCTGTGGCTTTCTCTGCATCTTGTCTTACTTCTTCTGGAGCCTCCTTCCATCCATCTTTGTTTAGCTTTTTTATTCTTCTTTCCTTATCTTTAAAATTATTGATGGTTGGCTGAAGTTTTGCAGCTGAAGTGTTCTATGGGATAGGGCATCCAGTCCTACACCGACCCTCCCTGGTTGCCTACTACGCCATTTCTTGGCAGGTAATAATGTTGCTATTCTTACTTCCCTTAGGGCGCTTGAAACACACGGGCTTCATTCATGCATCACGGTATAAATTGTAAAGGAGTGTATACAAGATTGTTTATGTAACATGTGGAATTGGTGGAATTATGAGGTGGAAAAGCCTGGATGGGTAAGCGTGGTGCTGTAATGAAATGGCAAAATGTCAAGAAGAACAGTATTGCCCATCCTAGCCCTATCGTGCACTTGGAAAAAGAGATGGACACGAAAGTTAGCTATTTCAAAAACCTGGTTAAAAGTTAAAAGTGGGCAGAGTTGTGTCAAAGAATAAGCACAGACAAGTCACTGAAGTAGTTCTGGCGACTACATAAAAGTATGAATGGGGCAGTCAAGAATAAGAGTGTTCCTGACTTCCAAAGTGCTGACCTTATCTGGCAGAGGTCTGATGAGAATAAGGACAAAGTCCCCTTTGAACGCCGTCTAGAGCAGACCAACCTGACAGACATGAGAGGGCGAAATTTTGCCAATGCGGTTACCTCAGATAAATGTAAGACTCAGAACATTGCAGTTGAAGACACAGTGACAGTGAAAGAGATCAAAGATGTGTTTCGATGAACAAAAAACAGCACACCAGGGCCAAATGGCATAAGGTATGACATCATCAATAGGTGTACCGACAACGAGCTAGAGAAACTAGCAGACATGTACAACAACAGCATAGGGAGTGCTAGCATCAAGGAGGAGTGGTTACGCAGCTATCTGATTCACTTGCCGAAGCCTGACAAAGACCACACAAAAAATTCAGGGATATCGAATTATAACCATGCAGAATACAATAGGCAAGCTGCTGGAGAAGTTAATTGCCAGGAAAATATCAAGTCAGCTAGAGATGCAAGGTTGTTTCCCATCTACCCTTGGAGGGTACCGTCCAAACAGAGAAACCTGGACCAACGCAGCAGGTTTTGCCCACGACGTCTATGAAGGTTTCCACTTGAGTATTGAAACATGTGCTGCGGCGATTGATCTTGAGGATGCGTACAACAGAGTACCATTGGATTTCTTAATGTTTCAATTTCTTGAACTCAAGATAAGTCCATTCCTCCTTAGTTGGATCGCTGCAGCTCTCTTCCAACGGAAAGTAGTTTTTAGATGTGGCAGTTGGACCTCTGAACCACAACATTTCCGGGCCTGCCACAGGGATCATCATTATCTCCGGTGCTGTTCAATGCCTACACTGTGAGAATCCCCAGCGAGCAAATCACTGAACCGGGGAGAACATTGTCGTATGCCGACGATGTGTTAGTGTATCGTCAGGGTAAGGATAGAGATCGAGTGGCTGTGGATCTACAGACAGAACTAAATCGCATAAGCACTTGGTGTGTGGAATCTAGGGGTATGGTCAACCCAACGAAGCAGCAGTGACATGGTTCTCTTTGAATAACCATATTGTCAACACTCCAACACCAACTATAAATCTGTGTTCAGATACTGTGGAAAGAACGCAGGCAATGAACTACCTGGGGATAGGTTTTGATCGAAGTCTTGCTTATCATGAGCACATAGACCGGGTGATAACAAAGACCAAGCGAGGTTTGGCTGCGATGCGGGTGATGGCTGCTGAAAAGTTTGAGCAGCGCCATATGTGTCTCCTTTACGAGGGCCGGCCCTTTCTGTTTTGGAGTATGCGATGGCGATCCTAACTATCAGCCGCAAGCAGATGGAAAGGATACAGAATGAAGCTATGCGTATTATTCTTGGATGTACAAGTCATACAGCATGCAGGGCGATGCGCTACCTTCTTGATTTTCCAACCAATAGGAACAGAATACAAATTTGCAGAGCACGTGCCTACCTCACAGTCAACGCAAACATACAACATCCACTGCACCGTGAAATTAAGAAGGTAAAGGGCAGCAGGTTAAAAAGAGGAAAGTCGTGGATGGGTCAAGCCGAAGACATTCTTCAACAGATGTGTTCACTTGAGGACTTAGAACCTGGCGAGGAGTGGGTACGAATGCCAACAGATTTCTGTACGTACTTTTCAGTTTGCATCCAACTAGACAGAAAATGCAGACAAGAAAATCCGGCTGCTCTTGAAGCGGAAGTGCAGGCTTTGATCTTCGAGAATTCTTAGGAAGGTAATGCTGTCATTTACACAGATGGGTCGGTCGTTCGACGAGTGAGAAGTTCGTGGGCTTTTACAGCCCACAGCCGTGGGGAGAACTTTGAAGGAAGATTCTGGTGCTTTTGCTTTGACCACAAGTAGCCTGAATACGGAAGTCATGGCAGTAAGTAAATCAATAACATGGCTCGAGACGCAGACATTCACTTGGGCATGTTTCCTTAGTGACTCAATAAGCATGCTCAAGAAGATAGAGCGTGGATCCGAGGAGAGTGGCTGCTGTCTCTGGAGCGGTCTCTGCTGGCAAAGATTAGTTTCATTTTCGTGACAGGCATGCGGGTGTACAAGGAAATGAGCGGGCTGACAAGCTCGCAGGTGAGGCTACTGTGGAGGGCGGACGCGCCATGGACCAGGCAGACATTCTGAATGCTCTACGAGAAGTAAGACTTTTGCGAGAACCAAGTGATGACTGTGAATCTACAACCATGGTCAGACTGCGAGAAAAGCAAATTAAAAGAGGTGTGGCCAAACAAGAACACTAAGCGGGAAGCCAAAGAAGATTGATAAACCAACACAAAACTGGTGTCGTCAGTTGCTACACGCTGCGGGATTTACTGAGGAGGGAATCCGAGCACTTGTGGACTGATTCGATGTGTGTAGCAGTAAGTGTATATGGGGTGGGCAAAACTACAGCACGCTTGAGCATCAGGGTAGAATGGGAAGAAAGATGCTCAAGTCGTGACGTAGTTTGTTGTTACGGGGCAGTCAACATCTGGGCCTGAAACTAAGAAGACGCCATGTAGAAGTTGTCATCAACAAGAAATAAAACTTGTTTATATAGAACCAACAGATCTCGTTAGTCCTGCTTTGTTATAGGACGAATTTGGTGCCCATGACACAGGATACGAACTTGGAGGGTCGCGGAATCACAATATGCTGTCCAGGTCGAACATCGAACTAAAGTCAAAGTTTTGAAGATCTCGTTCTGCTTACATCAAACACCCAGAGACAGAATGAATTACGGCACGGTTCTATACTTATCTTGAACGAAAAAGCGCAGTTGGAAAAATGGCCACTAACTTGTCTGTGAGAATTACAGCAGCCAAAAGCCCGGCTAGGGGTGGTTGTCTGTGATTATTTTTTCAAGAGTCCTCGTTGCTATCAAGAATCCTAGATGTCACCTGAGTTATGAAAGCCGGCTTGCCAGACTGAGTTGCCGTACAGTGGTGATCATCTCGCTGAGCTGAAGAGAGAGAAAGACCAGCACGTTTTTTTTCTGGATCGTTGAAATAAGAGGCTCAGGAAAAAGAAACCTTCAAGGCAAGTCGAATCAAGTAGAAACATTTTACTAACAGAGCAGTTGTCTACTTCTCGTTAAGATAGATTGCCTGGAGCGAACTAAAAGTGGTACCTTGAGACTTTTTAAGGAATAAGAAGAAATGGAAAGCTCGTTAACAGCAGCGATACCGCTAAAGAACTCTCGGAAGTGGGGGAGGCAGACTGGGCTGCCGACCTTACTGAAATTATCGCTTTCCTGAATTACACCGATTCTCAAGACGTCGCTTTGATGTGCCCTGTTATCGGGTGAAGAGAAGATGCAAGTCTGGTAGGGACCCAACCAGGGGTTGAAGTTACTGAGACGTTGAGAGGAAGAAACTCCCTAACTACCTGTAGTGCGTGATCGATTGGAGGAGCATTTCAACTGGCACAGACTCCTGGCGTTTGAATTCTACCTGATAACGAACATAGAAGAATCCGTCTTTCTTGGATCGGGAGCAAATTAGGGTAATTGGTGAACTTTAAATATTATTTTACGTACAATTGACTAATTGAACAATTCTGTTGTGTAAACTAAATACGATCATATTGTTAATTTAGCTGGTTACAAGTGTGAAATTGATTTTATTGCTATATATAGAAATATTTCAGCATGACGGAACAAGATCCATTGGCACAAGTTTTAACAGGGGTAGGAACAGCGGTGGCTAGACTTCATACGGTTATAAAACAACAGGGAATGGCAACTGAAATTGTAAAGTTTAGTGGACAGGCCAGAGAGTTTAAGAAATGGATAACTTCCATAGAGAAATATGCATATTTGGTGTCTGCATCAGATGAAGAGAAAATGAGACTTGCTTATCAGGCGCAACAGAACCGGTTTCGGATCATATCAGAAGAAAGTTAGAGGCTAGAGTAGATGAGACATGGGAACAGTTCAAAGATGACCTAGCACATAAGTACGCGGAAATAACGGATCCACAACATGCGTTTTCGGTGTTGAGACAGTCTAAACAAAACACTGGAGAGACGGTACAATTGTTCAGCGATAGGTTGATTAACCTGGCTGAAGAAGCATTCTTAGGACAGAATGTACGAGGAGAGGAGGTGGAGAGGATGTTAGTCGGGATTTTTGTAGATGGCATAAAATCCGATGGATTGAAATTTAAGCTAATGAGAGAAAACCCTGAGAGGTTATCACAAGCTGTAGATATTGCGGTACAAGAAGAAAATTTGAGACGTAGATTTAGATTGAGAACAGGACGAGAAATAGGAACTAGTCGAGAAGACAGGATTGAGGAGCCTATGGAGATAGGACAAACGAGGTTCGGATGGAATAGGAGAGGAGGTATACAGACATTACAGGGTGGTAATGGAAATGCTTATGATGAAAGAAGACAAATGAGGTATCCTACAAGTGAGACAGTAGGTAGAACGAACAACACAAATATAGTCTGTTGGTTTTGTGGTCAACGCGGACATGTTCTCGTTTTTGTGATAACAGGCGTGCCCAGTCGAATACACAAAGTAGAAATGGCAATAGCAGGTTGAATAGGAATGTTGAAGATAGACACAGGAATTTTACAGGTACAAGAATGCAGGAAAACCGGCGCCCTACCTATTAAATAGGACCTGTAGTAGGAGGGAAAATAATAAGGTCCCAAGGTTTAAAGAGTATGTTAATAACAGACATAGTAGGACGAGTAGAGAATACTTTCAACTAGATGAAATCAAACAGGTTTACAGAAAATAAAACAGATCATAGCTCATGTATAATAGAAATAGGAAAATATAGAGTTCGTACATTAATTGATTCAGGAGCTCAGGTTAGTGTAATTAAAGAAAGTTTTTTATATAAAATAATGAGAAATTGTAGAATATTTAAGACTCATAATAATCTTCACTCGGTGACAGGACAGAATTTACAAGTAATTGGACAGACAATGATCAATTTTAAATTAGGGGGGATCAACGTAAGACATCTTTTTCAGGTAGTGAAAGATTTAAATAGAAACATGCTTATAGGAAGAGATTTTTTAATAAAAAACGGAGTAAGACTTCTCTTTGATTTACACAAATTAAAATTCAAGGACGTGTATGTAGATATGGAAGAAGACATGCATATATCGGCACTAGTTAGAATTAAAATGTCCACGACGTTAAAACCACAGTCGGTTAATTTGATACAAGCGAAGATAAAGAGAAACCCATATTATGTGGCAGGACACACAGTTAGAATCACTGAATTGCAAAAGGAAGTTATTGATGAGCCTGGTCTTGAAGTTCCGGATGGAATAATATCGTTAGACAAACACTTAACCTTTCCAGTGATGATTATTAACAACACAGGTAGAGAAATCAAATTATACAGAGGATGTGTAATAGCCAAACTAGAACATAACATGAGTGACATATTGGCAACGGATAGAGTAGAAATGTCGGGAACAAATTATTCAGAAACTTCTAGTGAAAGAGTTAATAACAGACGCGGACGCGGAAGAAGAGGGAACGTACAAATGGATGAATTGATCCATCCATCCAGAAGAAATACAGCCCAAATACATTCACTAGACAAAATGACAAGGGAACAAGAATTGTTGGCACAGTTAAAAGCGCCACCAGAAAATAAGGAAGTATTAGAACAACTTATAAAAGAAAATCAGGATGTGTTTGCAATTAATGATTTAGAATTGGGTAGGACAAAAACAGTTACAATGGAAATAGATACGGGAGACCATCCACCAATTAGTTTAAAACCATATAGAACTCCATTAAGAAATAGAGAAGTTGTTGAAAAGGCAATAGAAGATATGTTGAAAGCAGGGATAATAACAAGATCGAAGTCAGAATGGTCATCTCCGATAGTAATCGTGACCAAACCTGATGGTTCACATCGATTCTGTTGCGACTACAGGGCGTTGAACAAAATCACTAAGAATGTAGCGTACCCACTGCCGGTGATTGATGATATTTTGGGGTTGCTTAATGGCTCTACATTTTTCACGACACTAGACGCAAGATCAGGATTCTGGTGTATCCCGATGTCGAAGGACGCTCAAAAGAAGAGTGCTTTCTGTACTCATATGGGTTCTTACGAATTCTTACGAATGCCATTCGGGGTTCGAACGGCCCCGTCTCACTACATGCTGTTAATAAATGAGGTATTAGAGGGTATGCAAAAGTTTGCATTAGCATACATAGACGACATTCTGATATTTACTGCAGGGGATGTGGATGATAATTTAAAACATATTAGATTAGTATTCGACAGATTAAGAGTACATGACGTTAAATTGAAGCTTAGTAAATGCCAGTTTTTAAAGACAGAAACAAAATATTTGGGGTATATTATAAATAGAGACGGAATTAAACCAGACCAAGACAAGATAAAAGTTATTAAAGAATTACCTCCTCCAACTAACGTAAAAGAAGTGCGTGCGTTTATAGGAACCTGTGGGTATTATAGGCGCTTTATCCCAGGGTTTTCAAAAATAACGGAACCAATTACTAATTTAACGGGCAAATACGCTAGATTTAAGTGGGATGATGAGTGTCAAAAAGCGTTCGAATTTTTAAAAAACAGTTTAACACTGGTACCACTATTGACGCATCCAGACTTGAATAAACAGTTAATACTATATACAGATGCTTCGGACAATGCTATAGGAGCGTGTTTGGTGCAACCATATGAAGGAAAAGAATCTGGAATACCAGGGGTTAAAAATGAACGACCAATTTATTTCTTGTCTCATAAACTTAGCAGGTCTCAACGGAAATGGGCGACTATCGAGAAAGAGGCTTATGCTATACACTATGCTCTCCAAAAACTAAATTACTACTTACATAACGCAAATTTTGTTATTAGAACTGACCATATGCCTTTAAAATCTCTGTTAGAAGCTCCAGTGCAGAACAGGAAGATACAGACGTGGGCATTGAATCTACAGGGATACAATACGAAAATTGAATACATTCCAGGTAGGATTAACACATGTGCTGATTTATTGTCTAGGATCCCGTATCCACAGTCATCAGGAGACACAGAAGATGAAGGTGAACCAGAGATCGACGACCGAAACTGGCAAGTAAATATATTAGATTCTGCCATAATAAATAGAGAAGAGTTTGAGAGTTTACCATCGGATCAAGAGTCTGAACCTAGAGCAGAAGACCCACATTTAGCACAGTTTAATATGAAAGAAGAACAAGAATTAGATCCCAAAAGTCTTACAAATAAAACAGAAATTAAAAGAAACGGAAGAGAACAAATATAAGAAGAATTATTTAGTTTTACAAGAGGACGAACAGTTATATTATATGTGTGAAAGGAACGAACAGCTAAGGAAATATATTCCAAAACATTTGGAAAATGAAGTGTTAAAAGCATATCATGATGAGAATGGTCATCTCGGTCGTGATAAATTGGTGAAAGCACTTACGAGTAAATATTATTGGCCGAACTTGTTCAAATCTGCTTGCAAATATGTAGATACGTGTGAAAGATGCAGGTTAAGGAATATGAAAACAATTAAGTGTCCCTTACAAGATACAGATATTCCTCAGTTTCCTATGCAAAAAATTAGTTTAGATATATCGGGTCCTCACCCTAGAACATTGTCAGGAAACGTGTATTTAATTCATATAGTAGACGTCTACAGTCTTTGGCCAGAAGTTTATGCAATCCCAGATAAGAGCGCAGATACTGTCATTAATATTTTTTTACAAGAGTTCGTACCAAGATTTAGTTGCCCACAAAGTATACTTACGGATAATGGTAGGGAATTTGTAAATAAAAAATTCGAAAAGTTATTAAAAGATTTGAATATAAACCATATAAAGACCTCATACTATAGACCTTCTTCAAATGCTAAGAACGAACGTCAACATAGGACATTATATGATGTTATAGCAAAGATCGTCGATGAACATGAAAAAGATTGGGATTTATTCTTGGGACCAGCGCTTAGCGCTATACGCACACATCAAAATGAGAGCACGGGGTTTTCACCATTCTATTTAATACACGGGAGAGAACCAGTACTACCTATAGATAATCTGTTAAAGCCAAGACGGAAGTATATGGGGGAAGACTTTCAAGAGACCATCATACAAGAAATGCATAAAGCACACGTAAGATTAAAGAGTAATATAATTAAAGCTAGAGAAAGACAGAAAAAGTACAAAAACGTGAATACAAAATTGCAGGAGTTTAAGGTAGGTGATAGAGTTTATTATAAGAAGCATAGAAGGAACTCTAAGTTTGATGCTCGTTGGGTCCCAGGTTATTACGTTTTAGAAAAGCTAGGAAATGTATCGTATAGTATCAAGAACCAGATCACGGGACATGTGACAAGGGCACACGTGGAACACTTAAGAAGAGATGATGATGAGAAGGGAAATGATAATTATAATAATAATTATTATTCAGACACCGGATACTTAAATGAACAAGTCGTCAGGGGAACTACAATAACCCCAGGTTTTAGAAAAGATCCAGCACAAAATCAGTCGATAACAACTCCAGTGTACGATGATACCCAAGAACAGACAATACCGAAAACGATAGAAGAAGAAAAAGTGAATGAGAGTCATTATGATAGTATAGAATCTATGGAAGAGGAAACAGGTGCTCCATTTAAGAATACTAGACAAGCAACGAAAAGAAGAGTGGATAGACAAAGAGAAAGAGAGGTGAAAAGACAGAGGAGAATTAGAGATTATTCAACAAGTGGTGAAGATATGCCTCTACTAGAAAGGTCCTTAAGAAATAGTGATAGACAAATTAGATGGGATATTGAACGGAAGAGATTAGCGGCTGCTAGCGAGAGACATACAGGGGAAGAAGAGGAAATGGATGAAAAGTCAGAATCAAATAGTGGTATGGAAGAGACTAATGAGTTATACGAAGAAGAAGATATTGATGTGGAGATAGCACTTATTCAAAGAAACTTGGAGTTATTGAAGAAGTGGAAACGTAAGAAGTAAGTGATTAGAAAATACTGCAGATGGCAAGATATAAGTTTCATGATGTGAAAAGGAAAGAGGTACTTGATGAAGTATATGAAACGGTGGAAATGGAAAAGGCTTCTATGAATACTTTTCATAAATGGTCTTGAGGAGTAGTTAAGCATTGAGATAACTAATATAGAGGTAGGTTCGAGTGAGGCATATATTATTTTCCTCTCTGTGATGGAATTGCTGGTTGATTTTATGTTTCAACTTCTTGAGTTTTAGTAGATAGACAAGTTGGATAATGGTACAGCAGGTGGATGTGCTCTATGGTAGATAGACAGGTTTTTGTTGGTGTTAGAAATGCTGTGGTTGACGGTAATGATTAAGAAGTTGTAGTGATGTTTGGTACAAATCCAAGGGAAACAATTGGTGTGCCGAGCCACAGGTTAATTAGTAGATAGATGACGGCTGGTACATTGAGATGGCATTGGGATAATCGCCACATTATTAATAGATAAAATGAGTTGACCTGTAGTTACAGTGCTTGCTTAAGATGATATTCCAGACATTGTGATGTGTTAGGAGTTAGGCTGGAAAAAGATAGAAAATTGTGAGGGGAGAGAATCAATGATAGTACGGTCATTGCTGATTGGTGATTTTTTTGTGTAGAGAGAACAGATATTGTTCTAAGTTAAGAAATAGGTCTGTAGTTAACAGATATACATACGTGGCAGTGAAGTGTTTTGTTTTCTCGGTTATAGAAATAGTGGAATGACTTGTATGAATAGATATGTGTTACATTAGTCGTATAGGAGGCCAATGTTGATGGGCCACTGTACGTAGTTAATTTTAAGGGAGTTATATTTTTTTGAAAACCTTCTCTTTAGCGAGAAGACAATTGTTTTATTGAGCCTGAGTTTTAATACCTCATATATAATATGTTTTTTCGCTTGAGTTGGTCCTGTAAAATGATTGTTATTATTTGATTGTTTTATTGAGTCTGAGTTTTTAATGTCTCATATATAATATGTTTTTTTGCTTGATTTGGTCCTGTGAATTGGTTGTTGTTATTTGAATAGGATTATTGTGTTCCTAGACTTTTGCGTACAAACTATTGGTCCGTAAAAGAGACCAATAGTGATAGGTAATAATAGAATATTTTCTTCTGATTTAATAAGATGCATGTTATATTATTTTAAAATGTGTTTTTCTTTGAATGAGTTGGGGGTATGATGTACTGTTTTGATTTTATTTCGCTTAACTCATAATTTAAATAAGTTGTTTTGTGTATTAGGTTACTTTGTTAGCAAATATGTTAAAGTTTAATTAAGTAAGTTTAATTTTCAAATAGTTATGGTGTTGGCTAGAATAGAGAAAATACATGGGGCTTTATTTAAGACCCTTCGTTCAGAAAAGGGTTAATAAAACTACTGAGGGCTAATAGAGAGACACATTGCTGTGATAATCGGCATGAAGAGGTTCTTATAAATATGAAGTATTAGGAAGTAAAATAGAAGCTGCATTAAAGTCAGCATTATATGAAGATATAAGGTTGGGTATAGAAAAAAAAAGGGGGAAGACTGTGAATGGCAGCATATAAGCGGGGGTATATATACACAAAGAAGCAGATCATGGGATGTGAGGGGGCAAGATATAGGAGCTGTGAAAAACCAGCGTTAATTGAAATTAAAAATGTTCATGGAATATGAACATTGGCTCGTGGTTAAAGATGAGATATAGACAAGATTGTGGATGGCAATATAAATGTTGAATATATAAATACTAATGTCAACTTGATTTATAGAGAACAAAGATCTATTTCATAAGATGTATTTAAAAAAAAATTATTTTACAAAAATTTTTTTTATTGGCAAGGGAGGTAAATGTGATTGTGTTGACTATTCATTACTTTATGTAAATGTGATCATGTTGACTATTCATTCTTTATGCTTTTCACTGGGTGCGCACCCCTTCTTTGCTTTTTCTAACTACATTGTTGCTGTCCATCCTGTGTTGTGAAAGAGTGAAGAATTTCATAATGTCAAGTATACGATAACGATTTATACGAGCTGTTCTTATGATATATATATTTTTTATTAGGAACCCCTTAAGGAGCCAAGAACGAACAAGAAATATATAGTGGATTACTATATAGCAGGGGAAAGAGTTACGAATAGATTGTTTTACTTAAAATAAAGTTGGTTTGGGGAAGATTAGACGAGCTGTGGGAAGTAAGGAAAGAGAGGGAATAGAGTAGGGGGATTGGGAGTAAAGACTTTTTAAGGGAAAAAGTCTTTAGAAAAACATAGGAAGGTGTAGCAGTAAGTGTATATGGGGTGGGCAAAACTACAGCACGCTTGAGCATCAGGGTAGAATGGGAAGAAAGATGCTCAAGTCGTGACGTAGTTTGTTGTTACGGGCAGTCAACATCTGGGCCTGAAACTAAGAAGACGCCATGTAGAAGTTGTCATCAACAAGAAATAAAACTTGTTTATATAGAACCAACAGATCTCGTTAGTCCTGCTTTGTTATATGTGCAATGAGGATGATCTGTCGACTAACTAACTAACTAACTATGTAAAATGTGTTAAATGACATTGTTGTTCTCGCATGCACAGATGTTGATATGATGAATTCATGTATATTTTCATACACCACACGTATTTGTGTTCTGAGAAAAGTTGCAAACATTAAAAGGCAATTAAATATTTTGGTATGTAATCATGTTTGTTTCATTTTGTAGGTGAACTGTGGTGATGTTTTTTTGTTGTTTTTTTTCTAACACAAATTGGCTAACTTGTTTAATAGCCTCTGCTGGGATACCATCTGGATCATCAGCTTTACCATCCTTCAGAAATGTTGCTAACTTCTTCTGTCTTGCTCTTTCGAGGAGAGTGAGTCACCTCTATGCACCTGACAGGTCAGTGTGTCCGACTTGGGCACACATGTGTGCTCGGTTTGTTTTCTCTAGCCAAATTCTATCCAAGATAACGGGCTCTGTACTTTTCCTAATAATTCTGCCAGGATTGTGGCTCTAAGGCTTACTGTTTTCAATTTCCAACTGAGTGAGATTTTTAATTTGCACACGGGACCTTCACTTTTTCGATTGTATCTGAGAAGACTAAGCCGATATCACTACCCAAGAGATCGGGGTGCGTGTAATATCATTAGCTTCTTGGAAAATGTCCAGCCTAATTCAGGGTTCGAAGTACCTTCAGAGGCAGACATGTAACCTCTCAGCCACGCCGTCTCCATTCTCTGAACTAATTCTCTGCTAGTTAATGTAACTTTTGTTTCTCTCCCACTGCCCCTTTTATTTTATTTTATTTTATTTTATTTTATTGATCCGCCTCTCTGTCCGTCTCTGTTAAATGTTAGCACAGATGGCTTCTTTATTTATGATCAGCGTTAACCGCCATTTTCTCATGTACTTCACGTCAATATGCATCAGCTCAGACGACGTTGGGATTCACTTCTCGAATTCTTGATTTCAGGTGATTGTTTTTACCTGTCATCCGCTCTTTTTGTCTTAATTGTTTATAGTATATAAACAGGTCTAGGAGATCGCCTGGCTTAAAGCGCTTGGGTTAAAATTTCCTGTATGCTAAAAGTGTGGTAGGGAGTTTAATTTTTGCGTTGAGGTTGTAAGTTAGTTGCTAGTTTCCTGTGTATTTCTTTTATTCTGATTTCTCTTTCTCTTTTCCGGTGATGTACCTGTCACGGACTAATCTTTAGGGGTATTCATCTCCTGCTGGTCGTTGAGCTATTCTAGTTTGCTATTCTAGTCTAATTCTCGTCCTGTGTATTTGTCTGACAAGCCTGTGTATTTCTTATATGCTGTCTACATGTAGTAATTCTGTTGTTGTCATTTTTTTTATTATATTTCAGAAATTTGCATATGTGTCTGTCATCCGCAGTTGTCACAAAACACCGACGTCACATGTTAGAAGACGTTTAAGATATTTTTGGTTCCTGGCTACTTGATTATGCACGCCTCTGCTCCGTCCTCTACCATAATTCTTCCTGCTAGTTCTGAATTGGATTCCTAATTCTATCAATTGTAGGCCACATGTAGTCGCATGTACTTGTCATATCTCAATTATAGCCTTATTACATGTTTAACAGTGTAAAATGATATTTATAAAGAGATTAGTCATAAATGACACAAACTCTTTTTGTACCAAACGAAGATTGGTCGTTGTCTAGATCTTAATGCTCCTTCTATATCACTGCACCTTCTATATCACTGCAGAGTGGAAGCTGAACTATCCACCTGTCTCACCCCACAAGTCACCACTACAGCACACATCAATCAGTCAGTGAACAAGATTGAGTTTGCGCACATATTATTCCTTTAATTCTGAATTAACACGGAACCACACAACATATAAATCCAGGAACAATAATTCTCTCAGAATATATCTTTATCACAACTTAATATAATCACAACTCAAATAACATTGCCTTCTCAAGGCCTACTTAATCTCATCCACCACGACAGTTTTTACTAGCCACTCTTCCGGCCCGAACTCACTGGCTCCAACCCACTCTGGATCTAAGCCTCCGCTAACTATCCGACTCTCTCTAGGGCTAGGCTTCACTTCACTATGTCTGCTGATAACCGGGCTCAGTCTTTAATCCTCAGTCTCAGACTTCCTATCACTGAAAACCACAGGGCAGAAGTTTCTCACTAACTCCGCTATCATTCATATTCCCGGACCGCCGACCTACACTTGTCGGGTCCCAAACTCAACTTTCCCCAGTAAATGTTTTTCACTGTCTTTTTTACCTTCTTTGCAGCCCCTCCCCTGGCTCCACACAACACTACTCCCAAGCTCAACTGTCTGCCCCACAACCTTCCCCGTTTATCTTCTTATTTTTTTTCCGGGGAATGCCCTTTCACCCTGTGAACTTGTTTATATTGTAACATTGCTATCCAGGACACTCACCTTAATGTTGGTGAACCCATGAATGTATCAATAAGCAATATACATATATAGTTTTTAAAAAAAAAGGTTAAATATACACCAAGAAGCATAACATTTGATCTATGTGCACTGAAGAGTGAGGAGATAAAAGATAAATTCAACATAGAGGTAAAGAACAGATTTGATGCATTGGCTGATCTGGAAATTGTATTTGAAGTTGTCAGTGAACAATGCGAAATATTTTTTTTTTAAAAATTAGTCAGCCAGACTGCAGAAACAACTATGCCAACAGTGAAGATGATTGGACGTATGAAATGGATGATGGAAGACATCTTAAAACGAATGGAATAAAAAAAAAAAAAGAAGAAATGACATAAATAACTATGAAAATGTGAAGAGATTCACGCGAAAATTAAGAAATTGTGCAAAGAGGCTAAAAGAAGCATAGTTTGAGGAATATTGCAGGGAAATTGAAAACCATCACAAGACCCCAAAATAATGCACAAAAGAATTAATGGCATCACTAAAAAAAGAAAACACACACACACACACACACACACACACACACACACACACACACACACACACACACACACATCAACGGGTTATGAGCTATTCTAGTTTGCTATTCTAGTCTAATTCTCGTCCTGTGTATTTGTCTGACAAGCCTGTGTATTTCTTATATGCTGTCTACATGTAGTAATTCTGTCACCAAAGATGGCAAAATCATAATAGAAAAAAGATCAGAGTTTAAATGCATGGTCAGATTGTATGTCAAAGACCTTTATAATGATACAAGAGAAGACCAATAAGATAGTATGAATAATAATGAAGGACCATCAGTTCTGAAGATTGAGATTCATAATGCGCTTAAAACTGGCAAGACATCAAGTCCAGGTAACATCACAATAGAAATGATCAATGCCCTAGAGTAATATGGAATAGATCAAGTCACCAGACTGCTGAACACAATATATGATACTGGAGATATACCTCCTGAATTATGTAATTCTATATTTATTGCAATCCCGAAGAAATCAGGAACCTTGGAATGTGGTCAACATCGAACAATTGCCATAATTAGCCACATCACAAAGATTTTGCTAAGAATCATCTTGCAAAGAGTTAGGAAGAAAATAAAACCTGAATTACGTCAAGAACAATGAGGGTTCGTAGAAGGCAAGGGCACTGTAAATGCTGTGTACTTGCTGAGAAAATTAATTGAGTGTTCGATAGGGGTAAACAAATATCTACGTCACTGTTTTATTGACTACACAAAGGCTTTCGATAAAGTAAGACATGTCAACATGGCGAAGATGCTTGCAGATCTACAAATATCTACGTCACTGTTTCATTGATTACACAAAGGCTTTCGATAAAGTAAGACATGTCAACATGGCGAAGATGCTTGCAGATCTACAAATATCTACGTCACTGTTTCATTGATTACACAAAGGCTTTCGATAAAGTAAGACATGTCAACATGGCGAAGATGCTTGCAGATCTACAAATTGATGGGAAAGACCTCATACTTAATATTAGCCTATTAAGAGAGGTGTGCGACAGGAATGTTTGATGTCTCCAGATATGTTTTACCTATGGAGCGAAAATATGTTTAGAAATTTAGAAGATAAGAGAGGAATCACCATTTTGAGACATAACACCAATAACATGAGATATGCGGAGTAACATTTAGTAGATACGGTTATTGTACACAGTGAACAACTAGGGTTAGGATTAAAATTGTAAGAAGACAGAGATTATGGTTGTCTCTAAGAAGAGAGAAATATCACAATGTAATATAAGGATAAATGGGAATATTCTTAAACAAGTAAATCGGTACAACTATCTGGAAACAGTCATAACATCTGATGGGAGGTGCCTTGAAGAGATTAGAAGAAGAATAGCTATGGCAAGGGTAGCCATTTGCAAAATGGAAAACATACTGATTAATAAAAAGACGTTAATTGCAACGAAAAAAAGAGTGGTGAAGTGTTACATAGAATCTGTACTTTTGTATAGATTTGAAAGGCGAACGAGGAGCAGACAAGCCGAAAAACATCTAAGGCAGTGGAAATGTGGTTTTTGAGGCAAATGCAAAGAATATCATGTACAGACGGAAAAACTATTCAGCAAGTCCTACAAAATGCAAATTAAACCCGCAAACTGATTAGAGAAATTAGACGTAAACAGTCAACACTTTTTGGACAGGTTATGAGAAGAAATAAATAGAAGAACTTGGTGACAACTGGCAAGACTTTTTTTAAAAAAAAGGGAAGGCAGAGAAATAAATTCCTGGATGGCTTGACTACATGGTGTGATCGAGACAAGAACACAGGTCTGATCCACGACCTCTGATCGTGTAAAATTGCGAAATATGACCATCCACGTTTACCGGCATGGCACATGATGATGATGTAGAGAGAGAGATAGAGAGAGAGAGAGAGAGAGAGAGAGAGAGATGAGAGAGGAGAAGAGAGAGAGAGAGAGAGAGAGAGAGTTGCAGACGATATGAGATATTTAGGTCGAAGGCCTGTGCATCATTATAGGACAAACGTCATAAGAAAAATAAAGAAGATAAAATTGTCATGGGGCTGGTTATCAACCAAGATAAGACAGAATATATGGTAATTTCAAGAGACGGAATGGCTAAAAACTCTGGCCACATACAGATAGATAATATGACCATTAAAAGAACGGAAACATACAAATACCTGGGTACAATCTTCAACTGCTCCAACATCATAAGGGAAGAAATACAAACTAGAATCAACTCTGGAAATAAGATATACTATGCACTACAACATCTACTAAAATCAAAGGCGCTATCTCGTAACACCAAAATCACAATATACAAAACACTGATCAGACCAGTTGTGCTGTATGGCTCTGAAACCTGGAGTACAACGAAAGGAGACGAAGCCTTGTTACAAACCTTTGAGAACAAATTTTAAGACGCATCTTTGGACCCATTAGGGATACACAAAGTGGAGAGTGGAAAGAAGAAGTAACAAAGACATTTATGATTTGTTTAAGTCCCCGCTAATCACTGGTATCATGAAGGCTAATAGACTACAATGGCTGGGGCATATAGAAAGAATGGAAGATAATAGGGAAACAAAACTCGCTTACACTCAGGAAATAAATGACCGTAGACCCCGAGGTAGACCAAGAAGGCGGTGGAGAGATAATATACACACAGACCTACAAGCACTTGGAATCAACGACTGGCAAGAGAAGGTCCACCAGAGAGACGAATGGAGACAGATTGTATTTGCAGCAAAGAACCTCAATGGCTCGGAATGCTGAAGAAGAAGAAGAAGAAGTTGCGCTGTTTGTGATTTCTTGACAAGTTTACTTTCGAAAGTTTGTTATTGCTTTCTGAACGACCGGCACTCATGCCATTGTATGAAAACCAACGCATGGCAGTCTGCTGCCAAATCGCACGCAGTGTGTTTCGAACGCGGTATGCAGATTATGAATTGCGTCCTAACTCTTTTGCCGCAGAGCCGGTAAAATTGGCGTGACTCCTCAATGCAGAGCTACAAGAGAGAACGAACGAACGAACGAACGAACAATCTTTATTTCCAACGGTTAAGAATTGGGCACGCAGGCCCGTAGAGAGAGAGAGAGAGAGAGAGAGAGAGAGAGAGAGAGAAGAGAGAGAGAGAGAGAGAGAGAGAGAGAGAGAGAGAGAGAGAGAGAGAGAGAGAGAGAGAGAGAGCAAACCCCGAGGAAGAAACCAACTATGGGTCTGTGATGTCATAGGGCCACCACGTGATGTAGGCCTGAATGCAGGCAGGAATGGGCGGCAAATCTGTTCCTATGTTAGCGGACAAGGAACCGAGGAGTCGAACCCCCGTCTTACCGCGCTCATGTCATTATCAGCGTAGCTACGCTATCAAGCACACTAACTCGCCCGCCACAAGAGTGAGGGAGTTGAACCAAGACGCACAAGTCGCTGAATTCTGCAATGTTGTATTCAATTAATCAATCATGTGCCATGCCGGAAAGCATGGGCGGTCATGACTCGCCATTTCACTCGATCACCAGTGTCGTGGATCAGCTCAGTGTTCCTGTCTCGTCCATGCCATGTGGCCAAGCCATCCAGGTATTTTCCTCTCGGTCTGCCTCTTGGTCTGTTTCCTTCGATCTTGCCAGTTGTCACCAAGTTCTCCAATCCATTTCTTCTCATAACATGTCCAAAAATTTTGACTGTCTACGTCTAATCTCTCTAATCAGTTTACGATGTTCATTTGTCTCCTGTAGTACTTGGTCATTGGTTTTTCTGTCTGTCCATGGTATTCTTTGCATTCTCCTCAGAAACCACATTTCTGCAGCCATCAGATGTTTTTCAGCTTGACTGCCCATTGTCCAAGTCTCACATCCATACAAAAGAACAGGCTCTATGTATCCCCTCAACACTCTTTTTCTCGTTTCAATTGACATCTTTTTATTGGTCAGAATGTTTTTCATCTTGCTAAAGGCTACTTTCGCCATGGCGATTCTTGTTCTAATCTCTTCAAGGCATCTCCCATCAGATGTTATGACTGTTCCAAGATAATTGTACCGATTCACTTGTTGAAGAATCTTTCCATTTACTTGTATATTACATTGTGGCACTTCTTCCTTTCTAGTGACGGCCATAACCTGAGTCTTTTTACAATTTAATTCTAACCCCAGTTGCTCACTGTGTACAACAACCGCATCTACTAATTGTTGCAGGTCCTGCGCATTGTCTGCAATTAATACTTTATCATCTGCATATCTAATGTTATTGATGTTTCGTCCTCCAATGCTGATTCCACTTATATCCTCTACATTTCTGAAAATATTTTCACTGTATAGGGAAAAAAGATCTGGAGACATAACACATCCCTGCCTAACACCTCTTTTAATTGGCTGATACTGTCCCACTTCATTATCAATCCTTAATGCAGCTTGTTGTTTCCAATATATGTTTTTTATAAGTCTAATGTCTTTCCCATCAATTTGTAGATCTGCAAGCATATCCACCATGCTGACATGTCTAACGCTATCAAAAGCCTTTGTATAGTCAATAAAGCAAAGATGTATATCCTTGTTTACTTCTATAGCACGTTCAATAACTGTTCGCAGCATATACACAGCATTTACTGTACCCTTTCCTTCTACTAACATTACACGCATGCAGCCCTTTATTTACTCAAATTCGGCCCGCAACAAGGCCATTTTTCTTTGCCCGTCTTTTATCGCTATGGTCATAGTACACAATAATCCGCCATATTAAAGGATTCTGCATATCGCGAACATCGCATCCGTAAAAAAAAATTAACAAAAACAACTATTGTCCTTAATTAACTAAGCAAGTATTATACATATCGATCGGAAAAACAATGGTTTGTTTTTCCTCGCCTTCGCAAACATTGTATTCTTTTTCTTTATTTTATTACGATATTGCCTTCTACGTGTGGACTTCAGTAAAATGTATTATTTACCAGACGTCATAAATAAAATATTGCACGATTTCTTGCCAAGTATATTTGGCTGCATCTCGTCGGGTGCATAGTGCAGAGTTATGTCCCATGTTACGTGAAAACAATAAGTGATACTTTGGCCGCAATACATCGTAGTCCATCGTCACTGATAAATTCTCTAAAGAAATACATTGTTTTGAATCTCTGACATCCTTGGCGTCTCTGACATCTCGACATCTCTGACATCCTTGCGTCTCTGATATCTCAACATCTTGACATCTCTGACATCCTGGCGTCTCTGACATCTCCAACGTCTTGACATTTCTGAAATCCTGGCGCCTCTGACATCCCCAACTTCTCGACATCTCGACATCTCTGACATCCTGGCGCCTCTGACATCTCCAACATCTCGACATCTCTGACATGCTGGCGCCTCTGACATCTCCAACATCTCGACATCTCTGACATGCTGGCGCCTCTGACATCTCCAACATCTCGACATCTCTGACATCCTGGCGCCTCTGACATCCTCAACGTCTTGACATCTCTGACATCCTGGCGATTCTGACATCCCCAACATCTCGACATCTCTGACGTCCTGGCGCCTCTGACATCCTCAACTTCTCGACATCTCTGACATCCTGGCGCCTCTGACATCTCCACCATCTCGACATCTCTGACATCCTGGCGCCTCTGACATCTCCAATATCTCGACATCTCTGACATCCTGGCGCCTCTGACATCTCCAACATCTCGACATCTCGGACATCCTGGCGCCTCTGACATCTCCAACATCTCGACATCTCGGACATCCTGGCGCCTCTGACATCTCCAATATCTCGACATCTCTGACATCCTGGCGCCTCTGGCATCCCCAACATCTAGACATCTCGGACATCCTGGCGCCTCTGACATCTCCAACATCTCGACATCTCGGACATCCTGGCACCTCTGACATCTCCAATATCTCGACATCTCTGACATCCTGGCGCCTCTGGCATCCCCAACATCTAGACATCTCTGACATCCTGGCGCCTCTGCGGTTTTCCCAGTACCGTTTCAGCAGTCAAGGCTGTTGTCACCCAGTCTGCTTTTAGCAACCTGCCCTAGATCCTTGGCCAGACAACAAGCAAAGCAGGTGTGAGTGGCACCTTGCAGTCTTGACAGATCAAAGTATGTGAGTTGGAATGTGGCCAAACTTCCATCACAATGCCTGGGCAGAGCTTCAGAGAAACATGTGGTGCCCAAACGACATGCACATGATCCCTCTCTCGGCCTAGCTTTGTGTATTCCAGAGGAATGGGTAACCAATACGTCTGGCACAAGGTAGGCTGCAGACGCTGGCGGCTCAGCGTCAAACCTCCGAGACCTCGCCATCACGAGCAGGTGGCGAGTGGTGGCCAGACCCTGGAAGCCGAGGGACCCGACTTAGAGGCGTTCAGCCAAGTCCCACAGGTGAGGGCCTCGTACGCGCTGGGCGCGTATATCTGTCACTACAAGTGTCCGGACCTGTGTAAAGCGTGCACTATTGTCAGACTCCCCGCCTGACTTTTGCGGATCCCGCGACCATCGGGAATAGGCCCGCCGGAGATATCGCCGGAGATATTGCTCGTCTGTTGCGAGCAAATCTCCCATCCTTCCACTGTGCGGTTCTCGCGACCAGACTGAATGACTGACTGAATAAGTAATGAATCACTACTGAATAAGTACAGAAATGATAAAATTAGTGGTATTTCGATTGCGCTTGCGCTCCTACCTATGCTGCACCCTTTATGTGTCATCGCTAAGTCGAAATAGAGTCAAGCTCATGTTTCAGTCTTTTACCTTCTTCACACCCTCAGGAGGCGGGTCCGTCCGGGTCATGACTCCCGGACGTTTTCCCTGCACGTGTATTTAAAGTGTACGAGGTTGACGGTCTTCTGTGGATCATTAGTCATTAGTCATTAGTCGCGGTTCCAACTTCACGGCAACGGGGTGTCCCCATTATGCTCCATCCCTGTGCCAGTGAATATCACACAAAATGCTCCTGACTGCCCCATGTAAAAAGTGGAACAGACAGGAGTCTTGACAAGCTAACAGCCCGCACAAGTACACTATGCATAATACCGCCGTCAGAATGCCAACACAAAAGTCCTCCTCGTAAAAATACAGTTCATCGTCGATGGGAGCGGCAGTCACTAGAAAACTAGCAGCCTAAACACAATTAAGAGTCGAGAGGATCGACTTCATTGCCCAGGGTTTTATCCCATATGGCTCGGTCCCTTTCCGCAGGGCAGCCCTCTGAAAGCGCTTATTAACCTTATTAAAGACGACCTCCAGGAGTCTCCGAAAAAAAAAAGCACTCGTGAACCGAAAAATAGGCAATCCAGTCAATTCTGCGACAGGTCGACCGTCATCATTTCTAACATGCAGTTCACGATACAACAACCGCGGACACATGTAATAACATTCCAAACGAAATTAATAGCTCACATTGTCGCGCCACGCACTCACTCAGTAGCAGGGCGACGGAACCATGCACTACCAGTCCAACTTGAGGAAAATGCGACTGCAAACCGTAGCCACAACCATAAACACTCCAGAGGCTTAACGGTTCAAATACCAATCCGCCATATTGGGGGCCGGAAGTCTGGGGATCAGAAACCTCCTGTCATATTTGCTTGGCGGGGGAGTTTTTGTCACATTGTGTTTGTTTCATTCGCGCTACCTCTTTCTTCTTTCTTGTTCACTGTGTCTTTTTTTCCACTTTCGCTCGCTTTGAACTCGAGTGTTGTCCATGTAGTTGCTAGTGTAGTACAGCGAGCACTGGACTGATTTTACGTGAGGGTTAGCTTTCCCTATTACTAGTTCTCCTCTCCACCAGGTGAACCCTTCTCTGACTTCAGACGTACTTGTAATTTTCGTCCCAGAGTCAAGAACAAGAAGTCTACATTTAAGTCCAACTGCCCGGCGTGAGGTACGAACCCACTACTCCGCTATCAGAAGAGAAGGTTTACGTTAAACGTCTCAGTCACGCCGACCTCACTACGGTATCTCGATCCTTTAGCATGTTACACCCCTGAACATACAACTTTATAGTCTAGGGCTGCTCAAATCAGGCGTGGCGACCCTTCAGATCCATGTACAAATAATTAGTGATGAGCACACATGAAATGACTACAATGCCTACTACTTATGGAATCAGGAATCCGATTCAGAACTAGCAGGAAGAATCGTGGGAGAGGACGGAGCAGAATCTTGCATAACGAAGTAGCCACTGGAAATATTAGTATCCTAAACGTCTTCTGATGGCTATGCAGCATCTATGTGCATGTCATATTGACATGTGACACCAGTGTTTAGTGACACTTGCTGATGACAGATATATTGTACATTCCTTAAATATAATAAAGACATGACAACAATAGAACTATTACATGCAGACAGCATATAAGAAATAGACAGGCCTGTCAAACAAATACACAGGACGAGAATAGTAAACTAGCACACTAGAATAGTTCAACGACCAGCAGGAGATGAATCCCCGTAAAGACTAGTCCGTGACAGGTGCATCACCGGACAAGAGAAAGAGACACCAGAATAAAAGAAATAAACAGGAAACTAGCAATTAACTTACAACCTCAGTTATAACCTTATTAAAGATTAAACAGTGTAAGATTATATATATATATATATATATATATCAGAGAGAGAGAGAGAGAGAGAGAGAGAGAGAGAGAGAGAGAGAGAGAGAGGAGAGATAGAGAGAGAGAGAGAGAGAGAGAGAGAGAGGAGTTACAAATGATAGGAGATATTAGGGTCGAAGTTCCAATGTAGGATAAACGGCAGGAAAAAAAAAATATACCATTGTCGTGACTCTGCGCTTAACAGATTCGGTGCCAAATAAAATGTAGGGCTGGACCAACCAAAAGTAGGGGTGGGTCACAATTATAACTTACAAGTTGTTAATATGATAGCAGACATGTTGTATTACATATAGAATAAAATGGGGTTGCAAAGGGAGCACAGCTGACTGGCACCTGGCCGCCTTGACAGACGATAGTTTGTAAAATGGAGTTATACCTCTCCATAACACAAAGCCTGGGCTGAATTTAGAGACCATGTGTTTCCCATGCAGCATGATCCCTCTCTCGACCTGTCTAAGTTACTCCATAGGAAAGGTAACACCAATGCGCCTGGAACAAGACAAGCTGCAGAAGCTGCCGGATCCGCAACGCAATGCTTTAACTGTCCGCCTGTCGGAGCTTCAGTCCTAGACCAGTTGCCAACCAAGGTTTAGGGCCTGGTCTGCCTGCCATGACATTTTGGGGATAAGGCTTGTACCCTCCTAATTGTCCTCCTCCACCCGAAGCCGTTGGCACAATGTGGAGTGTCGGGTTTGGTAAGCGTCGCCGAACATTCGGCGCTAACAGAAGCAGCGGTCAACTGTCATACGGTAACTCAGACATATCTGACTAAGACCTGACACAGTAAAG
>JACEFZ010008641.1:195000-201482 GCA_014155875.1 Cepaea nemoralis
TTCTCCGTAATCCCGTTTATCACGCAGAGTCTCGTAGCGGGAGAGAACTGGGAGCGGTTCGACCCCCGCTGGAGACTTGCGGGATACTGAGCCGGCCGCTTAGAAAGCAATGGCAAACTACTGAGCGTAATCTTGCCAAGAAATCAACAGACAGCTGAAAGATGCTGCTGTTGACAGCGATGTCCTGTAAAGGATATGCACACAAAAACAAACAAAAAGTCCCGTAATTTGGGCATGACAAATCTTCGGCCCTCTGTCCGCGTGCAGCCCTTTATTAACTCAACTGCGGTCCGCAACACGGTCAACTTTCTTTGCTCGTCTCCTATTGCTATGGTCACAATACACAATAGTCCGTCATATTCGAGACCAGACATCACAGACAAATTATGGAAGCCTGTGATCTGGCATGCGAGTCACGTGACCAGCCCAGCGAATTTGAATCTTCATTAGTAAAGTGTGGATACTGGGCATGGACGCTCTTTCTAGGACTTAAGAGTCTGGGATCTTGTTTTGCCGTTTAATCTTCAATACCTTCCTAAGGCAGACTGTGTCGAAGTGGTTTAATTTCCTAGCATGTTGCCTGTAAACAGTCCAGGTTTCACAAGCATATAGCAGTGTGGATAATACAACTGCTTTGTAGACTTTTAGCTTTGTTTGCAGGCTTATTCCAGTTCTGTCCCATACATTCTTGTATAGTCTGTCAAAGGTTCTTGCTTTCACTTCGTCATCAATTGTGGCAGCTTGTGACACAGTGCTGCCAAGATAGGTGAATTTGTCCACAACACTTAGTCAATGACCGTTCACCTTGATATTCGGCACAGTGTGATTATTCTCTGGAACTGGCTGGTACATAACTACAGTCTTCTCCAAGCTGATATTGAGCCCAAAGTTGGCACAGGCATATGAGAAAGCTGAAACATTATGTTGCATGTCCGCCTCTGAGTTGGCGTATAGAACGCAATCATCAGCAAACAGCAGCTCTCTGACGGTGTCGCTGTTAGTTTTGATTTTAGCTTTCAGCCTTCTGAGATTGAATAACTTTCCATCCATGCGGTAGTTGATGTCTATTCCAGTGTCGTTGTTCTCGAAGGCATTCATCAACATGGCTGAAAACAATAGACTGAACAGTGTAGGTGTCATGACACAGCCTTGCTTCATTCCATTGGTGACAGGAAAGGGCTCCTGTAACCGCCACCTGAAAGCAAGAAATCAATGGCAAACTACTGAACGTAAACTTACCAAGAGATCACAACAGCCAAAAAAATTGCTGGTGGTGACTGTAACGTCTTGTAAAGATATGCGACTTACTCAACTTAACCGCCAGCTGGAGGTCGGGATGCTGAGACGTTTAACAACTTCGGAGCCCGAGTCAGACGGCTTGACCACTTGCCACGGAGTATTCACTCATAACTGGCGGTTACAAACAAAATGCATCTCCTTGGCTGGACGAAGTGTCTAATGCATCCCGTACTGTTGTTGATTTACTAGACAATTGTACACTCAGTGTCTTCTGAACAAGAAGTCGACATTTAAGTCCAAGTGGCCGGCATCCTCTAATCCGCCGTCACAAGAGAAATAGCGAATGGATTTCGCTACCCCTTCGCCACAGACACCGGCTTTTAAGACATCTATAAAATGCATTCCTGTTGTTTTGTTGTTGGTGTTGTTTTTAAATGTTTATTTAAAATATTTTCTTGAACGCACGCATTCATTTCACTGATTAATTCATTCTATAAGGTATTCATTCATTGCAGAGTAAGGTGGAGAAAAGAATGTTTCGTGTGGAATGACTCACCTCACTTCAGAGGACACAGATTGTGAGAATTGTATGGATTATTTTTTTTGCCCTGGCCATGCGGGAGTACGGGGGAATGAATAGGCTGCTAGGCTGGCAGGGAATGCACCTATTGGTGGTAGATTACCTATGGACAAGGGAGAGGTGGTCGTGCGCCTCAGGAACCAGCTGAAGAAGGCGGGTGAACAGATTGAGAACCCGCATATGCAAAGAATAATATTTGGGGGGATCGGCAGGGGTTTTGGAAGAATTTCAAAACTGAGAGGGAAGACAAGGAGAGCTTTCAATTAAGTAGCTGTGGGATTAGTAGTAGTATGACTTTTCACTGGCTGTTGAACGAGGTGACGGAGCGCGTATGTGAATGTCCTGAGTACAGTGATGCCGGTTCTTAACTCAACTTAACTCAACTCAACTCAACTTAACTCAACTCAACTCACACCAACTGTATTGATTCATTCATTCGTGCACTCAGCCGTGCACGTAGTGGCGGACGAGATCTAACAATATTGGTTGCCAGGAGACATATCTTCTTCAGCACATTAATATTTCTAGCGTACTGTCCCATGTTTAAGTGGACCCGCTTGCCAGCAGGCAAGCTAGCATCCTGGCCAACCCGCTCTTGCCTATATGTGTCCATGACCTTGAAGACATTACGCATAACGCACACTCACACATCCATCATTATTTTGCTGTGTCCCGCGAAAATGTTTATCTTTTTGTCTTCAAAACTTGGGAAACCCAGAGATTTCTGGCGGTAAAAAGACGCTCACGTCTGTCGCCATACTGGCTGTAGACCTACAAACCAGACAGTTCTTGCCGGGTGCGTTTCTGGAAGGCTATCTTAACTGATTAAACAAATGCATTTACCTTTCTGGGTCATGTTTTTATGACGTGATCCTGGTTGACGAGCGTGCAGGTTGATTGCTTGTTTGAAACGTTCTAAAACATTTGCTGACTGTTCTTTTCTAGATGGTGGGAAAGTCGGGCCCCGTTGTGGTTGACCTCTCATCCCCCTCCCTCTCCTCCCTCTCTCCGTCTCTCTACTCTCTCTCTCTTTCTCTTTTCTCGCTCTCTCTATCTCTGCTTTTATCTCTGTGTGTGTGTGTGTGTGTGTGTGTGTGTGTGTGTGTGGTTTTGGGCGGCGCTTACCAACCCGACACCCTACATTGTGCCACTGGCTTCGGGTGGAGGAGCGCAATTGGGAGGGTACAAGCCTGACCCTAGGGCGAGGAAATGCAACCTACAAGACAAAATGTCATGGCAGGACAGGACAGACAGTTCACGGCAGAACCTAAGTCTTGGATGGCAACTGGTCTAGGATCGAAGCTCCGACAGGCGGACAGTTAGAGCAAATCTTTGCTGATCGGGCATCTTCTACAGCTTGTCTTGCTCCAGACGTATTGGTATCACCTTTCCTCTGGAGTAAACTAGACAGGCCGAGAGAGGGATCATGCTGCATGGGCAACACATGGTCTCTAAATTCACCCGGGCTTGTGTTATGGAGAAGTATAACTCCATTTTATCAACTATCATCTGTCAAGACAACAAGGGTACCAGTCAGTATCATATAGTATATCTATATATATATTATATATATATATATATATATATATATATATAATATATATATATATATATATATGAGGATATCCGCACAATGCACGACCTCTCCAGCACCAGGCAGGATCCAAAATCTGGTATACCATATCACACACATGGAGTGGCTGGAACGCTGGGCTTCCATCACTGAGACTCGAGTTCAAGTCCTTGATAAGGTGATCGATTTGTTTTGTTTTTTTTTTTTTTTCTGTCGGGGAAAAGGAACATCCTAACCTGCACAGTTCATGGTGACTGCACTAGCCAGGCGGCCTGAATCCCTCAGGTTCAAGACCCCCGTGTCCTACACCGCAAGGTATTATATGCACTAGCCAGGCGGCCTGAATCCCTCAGGTTCAAGACCCCCGTGTCCTACACCGCAAGGTATTATATGCACTAGCCAGGCGGCCTGAATCCCTCAGGTTCAAGACCCCCGTGTCCTACACCGCAAGGTATTATATGCACTAGCCAGGCGGCCTGAATCCCTCAGGTTCAAGACCCCCGTGTCCTACACCGCAAGGTATTATATGCACTAGATGACAGTTGTCACACCTGCTAGACATTTGTGGACAGTTAACGTTAGTGTTTGGTCTTGTCGCAATCAACTCCAGAAAATATTAACTGTTTGTAATTTACTTGGCAATTTTAAGTTCAGCAGTTTCCCATTGCTTTCTGAACGATCGACGATCAAACCATTCTTAAAAATCAACGCAAGGTGGACTGTATCCACATCGCCCGCAGCTGATTTCGAATCCGGGACGTATGATTGTGAAATGTGTTCGCTATGCCTTAGCCACAAACACTGGGTAGCTTTTCTAATTTAGACATGTTTGGCTGGGCAGCGGTCGTTCGGCCTGCCCCATTGTATTTCCAACTGCCGATGGATATATAAGAAATGTTTGGCTGGGCAGCGGACGTTCGGCCTGCCCCATTGTATTTCCAACTGCCGATGGATATATAAGAAATGTTTGGCTGGGCAGCGGTCGTTCGGCCTGCCCCATTGTATTTCCAACTGCCGATGGATGTATAAGAAATGTTTGGCTGGGCAGCGGTCGTTCGTCCTGCCCCATTGTATTTCCAACTGCCGATGGATATATAATAAATGTTTGGCTGGGCAGTGGTCGTTAGGCCTACCCCATTGTATTTCCAACTGCCGATGGATATATAAGAAATGTTTGGCTGGGCAGCGGTCGTTCGGCCTGCCCCATTGTATTTCCAACTGCCGATGGATGTATAAGAAATGTTTGGCTGGGCAGCGGTCGTTTGGCCTGCCCCATTGTATTTCCAACTGCCGATGGATGTATAAGAAATGTTTGGCCTGGCAGCTCGGTCGTTCGGCCTGCCCCGTTGTATTTCCAACTGCCGATGGATGTATAAGAAATTTTGGGCTGGGCAGCCGGTCGTTCGGCCTGCCCCATTGTATTTCCAACTGCCGATGGATGTATAAGAAATGTTTGGGACTGGGCAGCGGTCGTTCGGCCTGCCCATTGTATTTCCAACTGCCGATGGATGTATAAGAAATGTTTGGCTGGGCAGCGGTCGTTCAGCCTGCCCCCATTGTATTTCCAACTGCCCATGGATATATAAGAAATGTTTCGCTCGAGGCAGCGGTTTTTGGCCTGCCAATTGATTTCCAACTGTCCGATGGATATAAGAAATATTGGTGGCAGAGCATCGTTCTGCCTACCCATTGGATTTCCAACTGTCGAGGACTATATAAGAAATTTTGTGTGCAGCTTTCGTCGGGACTGCCCATGATTTCCAACGTCGATGGATATATAAGAAATTTTGCTGGGCAGCGGACGTGAGCGCCCATGGATTCCAACTGCCGTATGGATAATATAGAAATTTTTTGGCTGGGCATGTGGCCACGTTCGCCTGCTCCCATTAGATTTCCAACCGTCGATGGATATAATATTGAGAACTATGACTCAATTGGAGGGTAAAGCACTGTAGATTCATTACAAAACAGCAAGTAATGGTTCGGCCAGATCTAGGCCTCAAACTAACAGTATAAACAAAAACAAACAAAAAAAAACAAAAAACTAGCAATGCCGTACAGACCAAATGAACATAAGAGAGACCGGCATTTAAACGATGTGACAGAGGGATAACAGAGCCAGAATCCGTATATGAATCCTAGCCGGGCACTCTCCGCTGTTTATGCTCACCCGACTCAAGGACAAGAGTGACAAGACGAGATGAGGATATAACGTGAGTTGCGGTACACAGTCCTTCAAAACAGTTTACTGTGTCAAAGGAATCATTTCGTGCCGCATATACATCAAGTGTCCTGCCAATGGTGTAGGCGTTTACTTCTTTCCACAGAGCGCCGAGTCTTGGTGTTATAGATCAACTCTGCTGATGATATTCCTCAGCCACCGATCTCGTCCCATCATCTCATTTCTCTTGGTTGCCTCTAGCTCTCTTCCATTGATCATTTCCATTCTCTAAGAATTCCACAGGATTTAAGAGAGAGAAGAGATACAAGATAAACACATCCTGCCTCTCACTACAGTTTTATTTGTTCATAATTGCCCTCTTATTCACCATTTATTACAGCTATTGATTACCGTTAAATGTCTTATATTCTGAGATCTTCCCATCATATGATTCTTTCAACATAATAGCTGCATACGTATTACTATCAAAGCCTGGTATAATAATGAAGCACATGTAATCTATATAGTCTTTTGGTATTATCAACTTTCTATTATGTTCCGAAGGTATATAGCATGTTTGTACCTTTCCTTCCACAAATCATAGTCTTCACCCCAATCATTTTTTTTCTTTTGTTCTTCCTAATTAAATTCTGAGTAGAAGCTAGTGAATGAGTTTATGAGGTATATATGAAAATTCGCATCAATATCCTGGCCTTTTGGTACAGCTAACATACAGATTTCCAGTAATCGCCGGTAAAGATCCTCTGCTGTAAATATCACTCCCGTGGTGATTGAATAGTATACCCCCAAATCCCCAAGTACTTCTAATTCTCATGGTAAATTCTGCCCAAATCTCCAATACTTCAATTCTCTTGTGACGTATGTTCATAAGTTCGGGTCTATATGGGGCAATCCCCAATGGAAGTTAA
>JACEFZ010008642.1:0-13965 GCA_014155875.1 Cepaea nemoralis
TTTGTCTGACATATTGTGGGATGTGCATTTATTCCTGGGTCATGTTTGAGGCTGTTTCTCTTAGAGATGAAATAAACATCATAGCCTGTAGACTGCATGGTGATTGGTATTGACAAGCACTGTATTCCTTGGCTAAGAAAGCGCTCCTTGCAGTCATCATAACAGGTACAAATCCATAGTGTGGTGACTTCGGTTACAGGTTGATTTGGGTCGAGTCGTTGGATCAACATCACGGCACACAGGTTTAACCCATAAGTGCTCCATTTTCCTCCTAACTCAACCTGAGTCTGGAGAAACTCAGCTCAATGCACGAACTCTGTTGCATCGCCGAGGGATCCTGAAATACTTTGGGTAGATTTTTAACTCGAAATTTTTGCCCGGGACAGCGCCGTTAGGCTACTCTTTTTCGATTTCCAACGTGCGCAACAATACACGCGGGCGTCCGATCTACTACCCAGAGACCAGGGGAAATTTTATTACTGGAAGTCCAGGTGGATTTTTAAAATAAATCCCGGTCCTCACTGCGGCCTGAATCTGAGACCTCCAGCACTCGAGGCGGACATCATACCTCGAGACCACTCAGCCCCACTGGTTACAGGTCTTGTTCCCCTCATTCAAAACCCAGTGATGAGTCACACTATTAATCGTTCCCACCACCATCTTGATTGAAAGTTTACCTGGTCTTCACTCTTAGTTTTGATATTCTTCCAGAACCCCTTCGGTTCCCCGTGTAACAGTGAGGGAATTAAGTTAGGAGTAAAGAGTTAAGGAATGCTGCGCATTCCTTGACTAGGGGGAAAACCATAGTGAACGTGTGTGCACGAATGAAGAAGTGTATCTAGGAGAACACACACGTCACTTAACTTAGGGGTCAGCGAGAGAGATGTCAACACCAAGAAGTGAGTCTCCATCATGTGTGCTGAAATAGAACGATTCAGCTAATAAAGAATATTTCTAACAACGTGAAGACTTGTGTACTATACGATCATGTGCTTTATAACCTGTGTGGTAGCACTGTAACACCAGGTTGATTTGGTGCCGTGAAATTATCAAACATGGGAGGTCGTGGAGAGAGAGTACCGCCATAAGAAAATGGTTATGTCTGGCGTGTCTGGAGAAGTAATTATGGTGAAACTCAACAGATGAAAGCCGACTGTTGGTAGCTGTTCTGGGTTTTCACTAGATTCCTGGTTAAAAAGGAGATACAATTTCAAGGTCAGCGCTAAAGAAAGGTTTGAGTGATAAACTTATTTTTTTGAAAGACTGATGTTATTACATAATTATGAAATTAACAGGAGAACTGACCAACGCAAAATGGTATATTGAGCCTGGGTGTTGTGTAATGCTGTTCTGCATCAAAAATCAGTATAAATTATGAGTTGTAACCCGTGTGACTGTTGAAGGTGAACTCAAGGTTATGGTACAAATTCCATAATTATGAAATCAAGATCTGCAATACTTTAGACAGTCACTTCAAGTAAAAGAAGGCATAAATGAAACTTGTCTCAACTCGGGGTTTGAATAAAGTAATTTTAAACTGACCATGGCGAGAGTCCCACATGAAAATAAGAGACTGGATAGCGTCAGCTTTAAGTCCAATTGTTATTGACTGGATTACGTTTGCGATGAAATATATATATGAAAATCACAGATTGCTGCTGGAAAGTGAGTTTTTTTTTGCTGAAGTCGTGAGCAATTGTCGCTTGAGTGAAGGTGACCTTACTGGAAGGGAATCTACAGTAATCGAGCAAGTAATCAAAGTCTTGTTGCGAGCCTGATATCGAGCGTGATCAACGTCAGGAAATAATTAGAAAGATCTGAATTCGACTTCGATTAAATTATTAAGGAAAGAAATCCAGAGGCTCTTCGTTGTTCTGATCATTTTAACGAGCTTGATTAGAGTCCTTTTTTATGTGGTGTAGGTAATTCTGAATCAGGAGATCATTTAAATTCTTGTGTCAGAATTCAGGGTTGAAAGAGGAATATTTCTTCGTCAGGATCTTCGATTGGAGGATTTAGTTAAGATAATTAGATAATATTAGAGTAATTAACAGATTATGTATTGTTGCTGGGTTTGAAATCAATATTGTTGAAATATTTGTATATTGCTTGATAATTATAAATTTTAGGATGGAATCCCAAGATTTTTCACAGGTACTCACTGGAGTTGGCGGGGCAATATCAAGGTTGGATGCGGTGTTAAGACAACAGAATATAAGCACTGATGTTGAAAGATTTAGTGGTCAAGCAAATCAGTTTAAAAAAATGGATTGTTTCTATTGAAAAACATGCATATTTAGTAAACGCTACAGATGGAGATAAAAAGAATTTGGCATACAGAACAAGTACAAGTCCAGTTTCTGACCACATTAGAAGAAAGTTAGAGGCAGCAGGAGGTGAAACCTGGGAAGAATTCAAAGATGATCTCGCAAGAAAATATGCTGAAATTACTGATCCACAACACGCATTCTCAGTATTGCGACAGACTAGGACAAAACAGCACAGAAAGTGTTTCAGCTATACAGTGACAGGTTAATAAATTTAGCTGAAGAGTCATTTTTAGGACAGAATGTACGAGCAGAAGAAGTGGAACGGATGTTAGTAGGGATTTTTGTTGATGGGATTAGGTCAGATGGATTGAAATTTAAGTTATTGAGAGAGAATCCTGCAAGATTGTCACAAGCGGTAGATATCGCTATACAAGAGGAAAGCTTGAGGAGAAGGTTTAAGTTAAGGGTAGGACGAGAGTTAGGTAGTAGTTCGGAAGATAGAATTGAAGAACCTATGGAAATAGGACAGTATAGACATGGATGGAGAGGAAGAACGAGGAGAAATACAGATGGTACAAAGAAACGAGAATGTATATAATCAAGATAGAAGAGGACAAGTGAGAATACTGTAAGAAACATGGAAGGTAACACAAATAACTCGAATGTGGTTTGTTGGGGATGTCACCAACGTGGGCACATTTTTCGCTTTTGTGGTAACAGAAGTGGCCCATCGAATACGCAAAATAGTAGAGGTGTTCAGACGAGTATACAGAATAGATTGGCAAATGGCCAGACCAGCAAATTGGAATTCTGGAGAAATACAGAGAAATTTTAGAAGGTCAGGAAATCAGGGAAATTGGCATCCCGCTTACTGAATAGGATCGGCAGTAGGAGGGAAGATAATAAGATCCAAAAAGGGCATCAATATATTAAAAACCCAAAGGATGAGTATAGTAGAACATTTAGAAATAAAAAACAAGCTGAGGTAAAACAATTGTCATTAAATGTGGTAGATCCTAGCTCATGTATAGTACAGATAGGAAAATATAAAGTTAGAACATTAGTTGATTCGGGAGCACAGGTTAGAGTGATTAAAGAAGCATTTTTATATCAAATGTTAAAAAATTGTAAAATATTTAGAATTCGGGAGAATCTTCATTCGGTAACGGGACAAAAATTAGAAGTGTTAGGACAAACGATGATAAATTTGAAATTAGGAGGGATAAATGTTAGGCATATGTTCCATGTGGTTAAAGATTTAAATAGAAATATGATATTGGGACGAGATTTTTTATTGAAAAATGGGGTGAGACTTTTATTTGATTTGTATAAATTAAAATTCCAAGATGTTTACGTAGATCTAGAAGAAGATATGCATGTGTCCGACACTAGTTAGAGTCAAAACAACCATGAATTTAAAACCACAGTCAGTTAATTTGATACAAGCAAGACTGAAGAGAAATCCGTATTATGTAGCAGGAAACATAGTCAGAATCACAGAATTGCAAAATGAAATAATTGATGAGCCAGGTTTAGAAGTTCCGGATGGAATAATAGAATTAGATAAAAGTTTAACATTTCCATAATGGTTATTAATAACACAGGTAGAGAAATTAAATTATACAGAGGATGTGTAATAGCTAAGCTAGAACATGACAGCGTTAGTGACATATTGGCAACAGATAGAGTAAATATGGCAGGAATAAGTTATTCAGAAAACCTCTAATGAAAGAAGTAATAATAGACGCGGATACAGAAGAAAAGGGAACGTAAAATGGATGAATTGATCCATCCATTCAGAAGAAATACAGCACAAATACATTCACTAGATAAAAATGAGAAAGTCTGTAAGAGAAACGGTAGGTAATACAAATAACACAAATATGGTTTGTTGGAGTTGTGGTCAGAGGGGACACGCTTTTGGATTTTGTAGTAACAGATGTGCTCAGTTTAATACAAGTGTGAATAGAAGAACAAATGGGAGTTTTCGAGAAATGCAAAGAAGACGTGGAGTTAATCAAACTAGCGCAGAAATTATGACACTGGTAAGAAATTATAGAAGACAACGTAGTCGAGGTTTCCAATCGAATGGCCAGTATGATACCATTACGCCAAGGCCACATCAAAGCTCAACCTGCTTTAGAAAACAACCACTTTATAACAACGACAGAAACTGTCACAGATGGAATGTAAACGACGTAACGAGAACACGAAGGTATGAAGAGAGACAACATGGCAAGCCAGAGGAAAATAGTTGGCAGAGACAGAATTTTTATAAGAAAAGATGGAACTGGCCATCTAATAGTGAGGAGCAGAAAACATTACGAAATCAATGGTTTGAAATCAGAAGATTGAGATATGCACTCGCAAAGTCAAACAAAGGAGAAAATCAGCATCAGACTAATAGAACCTTGGCTGATGATCGACAGGTATTTTCAATTTTTAGGGGTAGACAGGAAAGAGAGACACAGACGCAGGCAGGTAATACGATAGAAAATAGTACGCAGACTCAGGTAGATATTGTAGAGAAAAATACCCAAGTAAGGGGAACGCAGACTATTAAGACGCTAGAAGTTGCAGCACCACCTCAAGTGAAATTTGATAAGGTTGCGCCAGTCAAAATTAAAGAGGATGTTTCGGCAGAACGTAAGCCGCCGTTAAAACCAAGAAACCCCAGGATGAAAATTAGAAAAAGTGCTGGGACTAGGACTGCTGCGACCAGTCTATTAGTAAATGTAGGAGATGACACGACAGAGGAATCAGACTTGTCAGAGTGGGACGTTAAATGTATTCCCGACCGGAGGGGTAGTACTAGAAGTAAGAAAATTGGCAGGGGTGATAGTTCCAACTATAAGGATGTTGCTTCCTCCTCTACAGCATATAGTAAACAAGCTGGGAGAACAACTATAGTTAGTGATTACTCAGAAGATGAAACAGCATGGTATAACCTGTATAAGACCTATATAAAACGGTACCAAAAACAGTCATGACAGAGGAAAATAACGTGTATGACGATTATATTAGTGAAGAGTCAGTCAGGGAAAATATTGAATCTCCATTTATGAATACAAGACAGGCAGTAAAAAGAAAGTTGGATAGACAGAAAGAAAAAGAAATTAAGAGGCAAAGGAAACTTAGAGCGAATTCTTCGAGTGAGGAAGAGATGCCACTATTTGAAAATTTGTTGAGACGGCAAGACAGAAAAATTAGATTGGATGTAGAAAGGAAGAGATTAGCGGTTGCTAGTAATGGATATACAGATGGAGAACAAGAGATGGATGAAAAGTCAGAAACTGATGAAGAAGCTGATATGAAAGAAGATAGCTCTCCTCGAGAGGATAGCGACATTGATGTAGATATTGCAATTATAGAAAAAAATTTGAGGTTATTAAAGAAATGGAGAAGTGATAGATGATTAGAGTGATACAAGGTTCTGCAGATGGCGGATAGAAGAAGAAGTTGGACACGATATTTTTGTGTTTACAAAGGTACTTGATGGAGTTTTTCTAAAGCGGAAAATTATTATTGGGTACTCAGAATATGGTCTTGAAATTTATAATGTATGTGTACATTGATTAATGTGGGGGGATAAATATGATGAGGGGATTGAAATGCTTTGCTCAATTGTTGGGACTTCAATTGTGTTTTATGAAATGTGAAAAATAAGTTAACTTAGATGGTTATTTTTATGATGTTTTGGGGTTTGATTGAGTTACCCTAAGTGTGTTTAAAATGGTTATTACTTTGAAGTTCAGTTAGAAGATGAATTAAAGTAGTGTTTAGTGAACTGACTCTATATGGAGGGGTATGTTGTATTACATGTGGGGTATGCAATGTATATACACGGTTTATAATAGGAGCTGGGTTGAACAGCGTTTAATGGGAGAATATGGGGGGAATGCCAGGTTGAGTTTTGGCATTTAAATAACTGCATATTGGAAGAAGAAGACTGTACTTAACAGTATAATAATAGTTAGGAAGTTTTTTGTTGTTGAAGGAATGGTAAACGGGAAATTGATGATCGGAATAATACAAAGGCTAGCAGTTTTGGATTAACATATTTTTTTGATAATAACAATTATTATTGACGGAAACTGAAGATAAATTTTGAAACTTTATTTTTTTGATAAAGTTTTGAGAATGTATGGGAAGAGAAAGGTGATTACTTCTTACTTTCTTACTTTTCCTTACTTTTATTAATTTCAGGTGCGCACCTACACAAATCTAAACTAGCTATTTTTTTCTGTCTATCCTAGAATACTGAGAGTGTGAGAATGTGAATGAGGGGGAAATAAAGGATAAGGGGGGAATATCTTCAGTTTTGTCAATCATAATTTAGATGGACATTTTAAAGTTAAAAGCGGTTTGCTTATGGAGACTTTTGTATTGTGGGGAATTTTAGGGAGAGTTTTGTAGAAAGTTTTCTAGAGAACTTTATAACGAGTTTTGTAGAGAGTTTCGATATTATTATCTCTGGTTAGCAATTGGCTATGAGGAGATAGGAGGATTGAGTTAGGAAATATATGGAATTGTTGTTATTGTAGAATAGAGATGTAAACTTAACTAATTAAAAGTTGGGGTTGAGATTTTTTCAAGGAAAAATTCTCTTTGAAGAAGGGGAGGCATTGTAACAGTGAGGGAATTAAGTTAGGAGTAAAGAGTTAAGGAATGCTGCGCATTCCTTGACTAGGGGGAAAACCATAGTGAACGTGTGTGCACGAATGAAGAAGTGTATCTAGGAGAACACACACGTCACTTAACTTAGGGGTCAGCGAGAGAGATGTCAACACCAAGAAGTGAGTCTCCATCATGTGTGCTGAAATAGAACGATTCAGCTAATAAAGAATATTTCTAACAACGTGAAGACTTGTGTACTATACGATCATGTGCTTTATAACCTGTGTGGTAGCACTGTAACACCCGCTATATCATTCTTTCCACATAAGGGTTCTCAATCTGTTCCCTCCACCCCACGGTTGTAAGTATTTCTTTGTTATCTGCCTGTATCTTTGGAGCGTAGGCCCTCACACTAAGCCGTCCTATTTTTTGCATTGCTTTGCACTTGCAGCTTACTCCACAACCTCCCTATACAAGATGAGTTGTTGAGTTGAGTTGAGCTAAGAACTGGCACCACTGGACTAAGGAATTCCCATGCGCATTCTGTCCCCTTGTTCAACAGCCAGTGAAGAGTCACACTATTAATCGTTCTCACCGCCATCTGATCGAAAGTTCTCCTGGTTTTCCCTCTCAGTTTTGAGATTCTATCAGAACCCCTGCCAATCCCCTGCAATCTCATTCTTTCTACATACAGGTTCTCAGTCTGTTCCCCAACCTTTTCCACCTGGCCCCACAGGCGCTCGACCACCTCTCCACTACCCATAGGTAATCTACCACCAACAGGTGCTTTCCCTGTCAGCTTGTCTATTCCTGCACTTGCGCATGGCCATGTCAAAATATCTATACAATTCTCACAATATGTGACCTTTGAAGCAAGGAAAGCCATTCCATATGAAACATTCCTTTTTCCACCCTACTAAGCATACTCCTTGAGTCCATAATGAATGCAATGTGTGTTGCAGTGGTCGCCTCTAACCATCTTAAGGCCACAGTTACTGCCTCCACCTCCATTCTCATGCTGGAGGTCGTAGTCTCATATGCCAGACTCCAGAGAATCAGTATTAATATAGAAAACACATGTATTGGTCTAGATCAGAGGTTCTCAACCTTTTTTGGCCCATGCACCATATGTTCAGAATGTCATCCCCCCCACCCACCTTTCGTATTTCTTAACTATAAATTCCCCCCTCCCCTAAATAGTATACGTAAAAATGGAAGCTATTTTTAATAACACATACCAGAATAAGTCTAGACATCTACATAAAACGTGATTTGTGGGTCTACTTACGTTACATAACGAATTTCAGAAGGGTGAGAAGTACAGAACCGTAAAGAATGGAAGGAAAAACCATATCAATATCAAGTAATCGGTTCTTGTATTAACGCGATCTTGAAATAACCTTAATCTCCCCCCCCCCCCACCCCCGAAACCCTAAAATTCCCCACCAATTGAGAACCACATTGGTCTAGATGCTAGCTATAAACAGCAATGACATGGTTATTTTAAGGGTATTAAAAAGCTTCGTCTCTTTCTCCATGTACCTCAGTGAAGTGTTGAGGGTAGATGAAAAGAGCAATAATGCGCTCTTTCTAATGTTCATCATTAGCTGGTATTTATTTCTCAAAAATTGTTCTTGATACCATCACTCCATCATTTACAGTCTTCCTCTTGCTCCATTATATTTCTTCAGCGTGGCTCTTTGTGGCAGATGGTATCAGAATATTCTAGTGAGATGGCCAAACCATATAATCTGTTGTTCTTTAATAAAGTGCATGATGGGTTTCAGACCTAGTCATCTTCTAATTTTCTAATTCCCGATTCTATCTCTCACGATTACTCCAGCAGCTCTTCTAAAGCAGTTCATCTCTGTTGTTATGATTTTGTGCTTTTTGGCTGCAGTAAGCATCCATATTTAAAACTGGTAACATAATGTTGTCCAAAAAAATAGTTCTTATGAGACTTGCTTTAGTACTTATAGGTATCTTTTTATTAAGAAGCAACACAAGTATAAATATATCTGTATTTATGCTTTCTCTTCTTCTTCAGCTTTCCGAGCCATTGAGGTTCTTTGCTGCAAATACAATCTGTCTCCATTCGTCTCTCTGGTGGACCTTCTCTTGCCAGTCGTTGATTCCAAGTGCTTGTAGGTCTGTACATGTATTATCTCTCCACCGTCTTCTTGGTCTACCTCGGGGTCTACGGTCATTTATTTCCTGAGTGTAAGCGAGTTTAGTTTCCCTATTATCTTCCATTCTTTCTATATGCCCCAGCCATTGTAGTCTATTAGCCTTCATGATACCAGTGATTAGCGGGGACTTAAACAGATCATAAATGTCTTTGTTACTACTTCTTTTCCACTCTCCACTTTGTGTATCCCTAATGGGTCCAAAGATGCGTCTTAAAATTTTGTTCTCAAAGGTTTGTAACAAGGCTTCGTCTCCTTTCGTTGTACTCCAGGTTTCAGAGCCATACAGCACAAGTGGTCTGATCAGTGTTTTGTATATTGTGATTTTGGTGTTACGAGATAGCGCCTTTGATTTTAGTAGATGTTGTAGTGCATAGTATATCTTATTTCCAGAGTTGATTCTAGTTTGTATATCTTCCCTTATGATGTTGGAGCAGTTGAAGATTGTACCCAGGTATTTGTATGTTTCCGTTCTTTTAATGGTCATATTATCTATTTGTATGTGGCCAGAGTTTTTAGCCATTCCGTCTCTTGAAATTACCATATATTCTGTCTTATCTTGGTTGATAACCAGCCCCATCTGTTGGGCTTTTCCCTTTAAGTGAGTCAATATTTCCAATGTCTTTTGTTCACTTTGCCCTATAATATCTATATCATCTGCATAACCAAGCAGCTTGGATGTTCCTCCAATATCACATTCCTCCTTTATCTTCCTTACAACTTTCTCTAGAGCCAGATTGAAGAGTAGCAGCGATAGTGCATCACCCTGTTTCAAGCCAGATGTTATTTAAAGTATTTATGCTTTAGACAAGTCAATTACCTTTGGTATCAACCATAAGGAAATTATATCAATGTTAGAATATCAGAATATCTTAAATACTATCACTGCTTTATTTGTCCGACATTCTTGTTTTGAACGTGATTAAGACATGCCTGATTCCAGCGGCTAATACATTCAACTTCCTTTCACATTTGTTAACCAGATTAGCCTTTCTGGGTAGTCTCATTGGACATTCGTGGGCCCAGGGTGGTGACATCTTTGTCCTTTCATCTATAGCCTCCAACAGGCCTTAAAGGGAAGGTAGGGGCAAAACATGAATCATCACCTAAGGAGGATTCCATAAATGCAGAGGTGACACACGATGCACTGGTACTGTCCTCACCTAAAATATGGTAATGTCAGGCACATGGTATAGCTAAAATACTGACTAAAAGACTGCAGCAAATGTAGAATTGTTTGTTGTTATTACAGCTCAGAACAGGACACAATCAAATATGCAGCCACTTGTATACACAGGTCAGTCAGGTCTTAGTCAGATATGACTGAGCTACCGTATAACAGTAGACGGTACTACCTGGTCTCTGTTAGCGCCGAACGTTGGGCGACGCTTACCAAACCCGACACCCCACATTGTGCCAACGGCTTCGGGCGGAAGAGCGCAATTGGGAGGGTACAAGCCTTACCCTGGTGCGAGGAAATGCAAGCTAAAGACAAAATTGTCATGGCAGGGCAGACCAGGCCCTAAGCCTTGGTTGGCGACTGGTCTAGGATCGAAGCTCCGACAGGCGGACAGTTAGAGCATTGCTTTGCTGATCCGGCAGCTTCTGCAGCTTGTCTTGTTCCAGATGTAGGGGTGTTACCTTTCCTCTGGAGTGAACTAGGCGGGCCGAGAGAGGGATCATGCTGCATGGGCAACATATGATCTCTATATTTTAGCCCAGGCTTTGTGCTATGGAGAGATTCCTCTGATGATGTGAAGGATTTGTTCTATGAGGAGTTAGACTCCGTGATCAAGGCAGTTCCAAAATCTGACTACATTTATATGCTCGGTGATTTCAATGCTCGTGTGGGCAAGGACTCAAGTTCATGGCCAGTGTGCCTTGGAAAATACAACATCGGTCGCATGAATGAAAATGGGCAAAGGCTGCTGGAGCATTGCACCAGTAATGACCTATGTATTACAAACTCTTTTTTTAAAACAAAAGAGATGCATAAGGTCACATGGAAACATCCAAGATCCGGCCATTGGCACCAGCTGGACTTCATCATCACACGGAGACAACATCTGAACCATATATCATTGACTCGTAGTTACCACAGTGCTGACTGTGATACGGATCATTCTTTGGTTGTTGCAAGGGTTAGACTGAGACCAAAGAGAATCTACACAGCTAAACACAAATCTAGCCCCAGGATTAATATTATTAACACTCATGATCCTGAAAAGTGCTTTCAGTTTCAACAGCAACTTGAAGATGCTTTCACTGATACACCAGAAAATTGTACAGTAAATGAAAAGTGGGGTCAAATTAAGGAAACTCTTTATAAAACTGCCGTAGGGGTTTACGGCACTGTGGATCATAAGAGGCAGGACTGGTTTGCGGCCAACAGCGAGACTCTGCAGCCCCTAATTGATAAAAAGAAGAAAGCTCTCTTAAGAAACAAGGAAAGACCAACGCGTAACACTCTGAGTGAGCTAAGGCAAGCTAGGAAGGATGTGCAAAAGGCTGCCAGGCAGTGTGCAAATGATTATTGGATCAAGTTATGTGAGTCCATTCAAATCGCAAGTGATAAGGGAGACATAAGAAGCATGTATGAAGGAATAAAGAAAGCCTGTGGTCCAGTGATCAAAAGAAGTGCACCATTGAAAACCTTGACTGGAGAAGTCATCACTGATAAGAAACAGCAGATGGACAGATGGGTAGAGCACTATTTGGAGCTTTACTCAAGTGAGACCAAACTAGCGGATGATGCCCTCAACGCCATAGAGGCTCTACCAACTCTTGACCACCTGGACACACTTCCCACCATAACAGAAGTTAAGTGTGCTATAAATGAACTTGCATCTGGCAAGGCTCCAGGTAAGGATGGGATTCCAATAGAGGTTATCAGGAGTGGGCAAGACACACTCACTATACAGATCCACCAGCTAATAGAGCTATGCTGGCGTGAAGGACAAGTCCCACAGGATTTCAAAGATTCAAGCATCATAACACTGTACAAGAACAAGGGCGATCGGAGCGACTGCAACAACTATAGGGGTATCTCACTTCTGTGTATTGTTGGAAAAGTATTTGCCAGAATTGTTCTGCGCAGACTTCAAGTCCTAGGAGATCAAGTCTACCCCGAATCACAGTGTGGCTTTCGACAGAACCGGTCTACCACTGATATGATATTCTCATTGCGACAAATGCAAGAAAAATGCCGTGAACAGAATCAACCACTGTTTATTGCCTTCATCGACCTCACAAAGGCATTTGATTTGGTCAGTCGTGAGGGTCTGTTCAAGGCACTAAAGAAGATTGGCTGCCCACCAACTCTTCTGTCCATTGTGGAATCGTTCCACACAGGCATGAAGGGTATAATCAAGTTTGATGGTGCAACTTCTGAAGAATTTGAAATCAAGAGTGGAGTTAAGCAAGGTTGTGTACTAGCTCCCACCCTCTTTGGAATATACTTTCACTTCTACTGAAATATGCATTTCGTGATCAGGATGGTGGTATATACATTCACTCACGCTCAGATGGCGGCCTCTACAATGCTCAGAGATTGAAGGCTAAGACCAAAATTAGGAGGGTACTGATCAGAGAGTTGCTTTTTGCAGATGATGCTGCAGTTACGACCCACTCTGAGGAAGAATTGCAATGTCTACTATCTGCATTCTCCAATGCTTGTTCTGAATTTGGTTTAACAATTAGCAAAAAGAAGACACAGATTATGTCACAAGGTGCACATGAGGTACCATCAATCTTTATTGACGACGCCGAACTAGAGGTAGTAGACCATTTTACATATCTAGGATCAGTGGTAAATAGCAAATTATCCCTAGATCAGGAAATCAACATCCGGATTGGTAAGGCAGCAACAACAATGAACAGGTTAAGAAAAAGAGTCTGGGAGAACAGGAAGCTTACTGCCAAAACAAAAGTCCTTGTCTATCAAGCCTGTGTCCTTAGTACTCTTCTCTATGGCAGTGAAACCTGGACAACTTACTCACACCAAGAGAACAATTTAAACAGCTTTCATATGCGGTGTCTGCGAAGAATTCTTGGTATTAAGTGGCAAGACAAAATCACAAATACTGAAGTATTGGAAAGATCAGGTTGTGTGACAGTTTATTCCATGCTCAGTCTTCGTAGACTTAGATGGATAGGACATCTTAGGAGGATGGATGATGGTAGAATACCAAAGGATATCTTTTTTGGTGAATTACAGATGGGTAAGAGATCTCAGGGTCGGCCTCTACTACGATACAAAGATGTGTGTAAGCGGGACATGATTGATACAGGCATTGATAATGCACATTGGGAGCAAGTCGCCGCTGAACGTGTTGCATGGAGGGCAAATATCAGAAATGGAATAAAGTCAAAGGAGAAAATTATTGCAGAAAAGTCACACACCAAGCGTTTGAGACGTAAGATGGTGCATGATGGTGGAAATGACCACGTGTTCACATGCACCCACTGTGAACGGACATTTACAGCGCAAATTGGCCTTATCAGTCACACTCGCTACCGCCATAGTTAAAAGTTATTATGCCTTTTTAAAGCACAAACTATCGTCTGTCAAGACGGCAAGGTGCCAATGGTAATGTATACACAATTTAGGACTGGCAAATCAGACATGAGCACATATGGCTTGGTGCCGAGTGTACTTCATGACAGCCCAGAATACAACATGTCAATGCAAGTCTTTAGGCCGAGAAACGACAATGGAGGATAAACTTTATGGACCACTGAATGAACTAAAAAAGACTGAAAGTTATACAAGAGACAACATTACAGAGACACACAATTTATATTAAGAAGAAGAAGAAGAAGAAAATGAAGAAGAAGAAGAAGAAGAAGAAGAAGAAGAAGAAGAAGAAGAAGAAGAAGAAGAAGAAGAAGAA
>JACEFZ010008643.1:0-11350 GCA_014155875.1 Cepaea nemoralis
AAATGCCCCCCAAATAGCCCCCTTTTGGGGTAACAATGTGGGGGTGGAAGGGCAAAATCCCCGGTTGGACCAACCGGAAATTGACCGAAAAGAGTGGCGGCGCACTGAGGGAGGCCTTTACCAGATTAGGTTTCCGGATAAAATTCTGACGGACAAGGATCTCATTTTTGGGAAAACTAGGGAGGAGGTTTTTGGGGTGTTTCACTCTACCACATACATACCAGCCCTTAACCCCAACCCAATGGCAAGTAGAGCGTTTAAACGGCACGTTGATGAAATGTCGGGAAAAACTAGCGCGGAAAAAACCCTATAGGGGGGAGGAAAACCCAGCAGCACTCTTTGCCTATCGGGAAGCCCTCATGGTCAACAGGATACCCCCCTACGTTGCTTTTTGGTCGCCCCAATCAAAGGACCTTTGGAAGCCATGTTGAGGAGTTGGACTGAAGAGGGAGTCAAAAGAAGTGATCTCTCAAAAATACGTGGGGGAATGAAAGAAAAACCCCAAAGGGAGGACTCGGGCAAATCAAAACTTGAAAAAGGCCAGGAAAAGACATGCGGCTTTTAAAACCCGTAGGTCTAAAGAAAGATCTCTAGAGGGGGGAGACAAAGTTTGTTGCTACCCCCAAGGGGAAAACAACAAACTGGAGATAGGTTGGAAAGGGACCATTTCCCGGGAAAGGGTAATATCCAAAACCCAAACTATCAGACCGGGATCGGGGGAAAGTCGAAGATTTTCCATATCAATCTCTTGGGGAAATACGAAAAGCCCCGGAGACAAGGCAGCTCCCCTATGGCAATGGCTGTTGCAGTGAGACAGAAGTGGGAACCAACGAGGCGGGGAAACCCCTTTGGGTACACCAGGAAACCTATAGGGAGTACAAGTGAACCCTGACTGACCTCACAGGAGGGGGAAAAAAACCCCGGGTTTCTCAAGCTCATAAGGAGATACTGACTGAAAAACCGGGACGAACGGGGTTGGTGGATTTCAGAGACTTGACCACACGGACCCGGGTTTCGTCAGAAGGTTTACCCGTGCCATTCTCTAAAAAAAAGGCCCTGGAGGGGGAAAATAAAAAAAACTGCTGGAGGATGACGTGATTGCACCATCCAATCCCCATACAAAGCGGGGGTAGTTTTGTTACGCAAACCCAAATGGAGAAAAGGTTGTGTATAGATTCCGACTTCTGAACAGTCATACCAGTTTTTAGGTGGAACCTTTGCCGAATCCAAAATCAGTTATTCGCTAGGCTCCATAAGGCTCGGTACTTTCAAAGGGGGATTGAGTCGGGGTCTATCAGATACCCGTCAAACCGGAGATTCGACCACTGTTTGCTTTTGTACACCCAGTGGCACTAAGAATTAAGGTCATGCCCTTTGGACTCAGCAATGCACCTTGTGTTTACACGCATGATGAGGACTTTACTGATCTTTTCAGGATCCCCTTTCATTCTTCAGGATATTTTTGATTTCCAGGGACAGTTGGGAGACCACTTACAATCCTTGGAGAGAGTGTTTAATAGGCTCCGGAAGCGGGGCTTACTGCCGTCCAACCAAGTGCATGTTGGTTACCAGACTCTGATTTCTGGGTACACCATCACTCCAGGAACATGCCCCAAAAGAGAAAACGGGAGAAAATCAGAAATGCCCCAAGGCCAAAACGAAGGGGATGTGCGATCTTTTCTCTCGTTGTGTGGGTCTACACAAATTTACCCCACATTTCACGGAACTGGGACTCCTTTGAGGGAAACATTAAAAAGGGGATTCCCGGATCAAATCATTTGGACCCCAGAATGTGAAAATGCCTATAGTCAGTTATAGGGGGCCCTTTGGGTCAGAAAACCCTGTATTACGCTCCCTGCCCTTTTCCCAAAACCATTTGGTTGAGAACGGATGCGAGGCGTTTGGAAGGACCCTTTTGTTACAGGAAAAAAGACGATGTTTGGGTTTTTAAAACCTGTGGCATCGCAAAAAGAAACTTCTACAGGCGGAGGGGAATTTATTCAACCGTCGAGAGAGAGTGTTGTCTTTTAGGGCAGTGAAAAATTTTCAGCCATATTGTAGGGATTTAAAGTTTCGGTCCAGTGGATCATCACCCCCATTTTCCGGTACTTTCAGAAGCCAACGCACTTTTTGATGCGGTGGTCTTTGTTCTTAACCAAAATTTTCACCGTGGAGTACATTCCGGGGAAAGGGAAAAAATTTGGGAGCGTTTTCTTGCAAGACCCCAGCTCCTAAAGAAGAAAAAGAATCATCTGGTTTAAAACTATGGGGGAAAGAGTGAGATGGACTCTCTCTTAGGGGGGGGCCTAGTCACAAAAAAAAACCGTGTTTTTAAACCCGGGTTGTTTATTATAGGGGTTTTTTTTGTTTGAAAGGATATCTCCCCGGACAACTTTTTTTACTAACAGGAAAAAAAATGGGTTGTCAAAACCCCAGGACAATTTGTAGCTGCCGTGTACATCTTAACGGATTTGGAACATTGGGTGTTGATGGTGACGGGCCCCGGCATCGCCTTGAAAATTTTGTAAACTTTTTGAATGCAGATGGAAGCCGTGAGATCACAGGGGCAGATGTAAAAGGAAGTGAGTGCGCTAATCATACATCGTTTTGACAAGTGGGAGGGAAAACGGAAGTATCAGAACGGAAGAAAACAGTCCATATGCATTAGTTTCCGGACATCACTCGGGGGGGGCAGTTTGCTACTGACAGTTGTTGAAAAAACTTTTTGTTGGAACTCGACAGTAACTCCTGGCTTGTTTTGGGAATCAAACCAGTGTGACAGATCTAACGGGGAGGGAGCCAGAGGGGGATGGACCCCTGACAGGGGATGATCTGCAATGTGCCCCTGGTGGGGGCAAAGGATAACGTCACTGTGGCCAACTTTGGTAGTTTGCCATATAAACCCGAGTTGGGACCAACTAGGGGGGACTTGAAAATGCTCTAGTCGGAGTGCCAGGGCACTGCAGTGCCTAGTGGAAATAATATCTACCGTGTGTTATTAGTGACTTAATTTTACACGTGCCTATAATGGCAGATGTAGATATGATTGATAGGACTGCAGTAGTGCCATTTTAAGGTATAACCTATTATAATATTAGTTCTAATTAATATAGACTGTGGCCTTGTTAAAACTATAGTGTGATTATTAGCACTGTTAGTGGAATCTAACTAGAGTAGGGAAGTGATACTGGCTCTGTTAGTTGAAAATAGATTAGTGAAGTGTTGATAAGCTATACTAGTTGAGAATTGAGTAATGAGGGATAATTGGGATTTTCCCGTAGGTGTCCCTGGTGGCGGGGTTCCGCATTCTGTTTGCTGATATTTTTTGTCTTGGCCTGATGATAACCTATGTGGTCAGTTCATATGTCCCTGATGGGTTCATTATATTTTCTGAGTGAGGCCGATGGCCCACGATCATCTAATAGAGATCAGTGACGGGGAGGCTATCACCAGTTGTATGATTTATTTTACAGGTTCCTCGGGTTGGAATGAAGAACCCGGACCCAATGTAACATCCTATCCCGGATAAATTATGATGTGGAGAGATGGGCCAGCAACTTTCGCAATGGAAGAAGTTAAGACACATTGCTCGGTGGAGTCTAATGGTATATGTATCCTACATGAGTGAATACCAATCGTTAACACACCTGAAGTGATGGAGGTTCAGCTCATGTGGAACTAGATCAGTAGGGACTGATGTTCACAGTAGATGAAACCAAACATTGAAGTGTAGTTGTTCCACGTATCAAGGAAATCAGAACTTTCAGACTATATCTAGTGAATAAAGCAAGCCATTTTATTCTAGATACATTAACTGTTTAATAGTGAGAACTAGTGAACATTTATCAAGAAACAAAAAGACTTGTTAGTAGGACAGTGTTCCATGTTTGTTTTTCACTGCGCCGGAATTATGAAGCCGGAGTTTCTATAAACTATTAGGAACAGTTGCGTTAGGAAATATACTAGTATTTTCCACGGATTATATTTACATGAGATTCAGATCTCATGGTCATCAGAGTTCCTGGAGGAGGACATGTCTGGAGAGAAGTATACGACTTCGGTGAGGTTTTTCGTACTGACTTGAATGATGTCGTGTGATCCTTGCCATGATGTGTACACTATGATCCTGAACTTTGAAGGCTGACACATACATTTATGTTATAATACACGACACACTTTTTTCTTCGCATACACGTCTCATATACGTTACACTTTTCTTTTAATAAATTAGTCTTTATTAATTTTTAGAAGCAAGAGTTGTTGAGTATGTTGCGTTGGGGAAGTATGAGGGGGGGGGGGCATAGTACGACAGTGAGAGAGTGATAGGAAAAGGTGTCCATAGGCTGATGGAGTGTGTTGGACGGAAGCTGGTGGATTCTCCAGAATATTGAGAGGAAAAAAAAATATTATAATGTGGGTGTCGACTCTCTTCACTCCAGGGACGACACTGTAAAGGAGGACACGACACTCGTGCAACAGTCAATCTTTCATGTAGCCACTGATTCGTGCTTCCTCGTGCAACAGTCAATCTTTCATGTAGCCACTGATTCGTGCTTCCTCGTGCAACAGTCAATCTTTCATGTAGCCACTGATTCGTGCTTCCTCGTGGAACCGTCAGTCTTTCATGTAGCCACTGATTCGTGCTTCCTCGTGCAACAGTCTATCTGTCTTGTAGCCACTGATTCGTGCTTCCTCGTGGAACCGTCAGTCTTTCATGTAGCCACTGATTCGTGCTTCCTCGTGCAACAGTCGAACTGTCATGTAGCCAATGATTCGTGCTTCCTCGTGCAACAGTCAGTCTTTCATGTAGCCACTGATTCGTGCTTCCTCGTGGAACTGTCAGTCTTTCATGTAGCCACTGATTCGGGCTTCCTCGTGGAACCGTCAGTCTTTCATGTAGCCACTGATTCGTGCTAAATCGTGCAACAGTCTATCTGTCTTGTAACCACTGATTCGTGCTTCCTCGTGGAACCGTCAGTCTTTCATGTAGCCACTGATTCGTGCTTCCTCGTGGAACCGTCAGTCTTTCATGTAGCCACTGAATCGTGCTTCCTCGTGGAACCGTCAGTCTTTCATGTAGCCACTGATTCGTGCTTCCTCGTGCAACAGTCTATCTGTCTTGTAACCACTGATTCGTGCTTCCTCGTGGAACCGTCAGTCTTTCATGTAGCCACTGATTCGTGCTTCCTCGTGGAACCGTCAGTCTTTCATGTAGCCACTGAATCGTGCTTCCTCGTGCAACAGTCAATCTTTCATGTAGCCACTGATTCGTGCTTCCTCGTGCAACAGTCAGTCTTTCATGTAGCCACTGATTCGTGCTTCCTCGTGGAACCGTCAGTCTTTCATGTAGCCACTGATTCGTGCTTCCTCGTGCAACAGTCAATCTTTCATGTAGACACTGATTCGTGCTTCCTCGTGGAACCGTCAGTCTTTCATGTAGCCACTGATTCGTGCTTCCTCGTGGAACCGTCAGTCTTTCATGTAGCCACTGATTCGTGCTTCCTCGTGCAACAGTCAATTTTTCATGTAGCCACTGATTCCTGCTTCCTCGTGCAACAGTCAATCTTTCATGTAGCCACTGATTCGTGCTTCCTCGTGGAACCGTCAGCCTTTCATGTAGCCACTGCTTCGTGCTTCCTCGTGGAACCGTCAGTCTTTCATGTAGCCACTGATTCGTGCTTCCTCGTGCAACAGTCAGTCTTTCATGTAGCCACTGATTCGTGCTTCCTCGTGGAACCGTCAGTCTTTCATGTAGCCACTGATTCGTGCTTCCTCGTGGAACCGTCAGTCTTTCATGTAGCCACTGATTCGTGCTTCCTCGTGGAACCGTCAGTCTTTCATGTAGCCACTGAATCGTGCTTCCTCGTGCAACAGTCAGTCTTTCATGTAGCCACTGATTCGTGCTTCCTCGTGGAAACCGTCAGTCTTTCATGTAGCCACTGATTCGTGCTTCCTCGTGGAACCGTCAGTCTTTTATGTAGCCACTGATTCGTGCTTCCCCGTGGAACCGTCAATCTTTCATGTAGCCACTGATTCGTGCTTCCTCGTGCAACAGTCGATCTTTCATGTAGCCACTGATTCGTGCTTCCTCGTGCAACAGTCGATCTTTCATTTAGCCACTGATTCGTGCTTCCTCGTGCAACAGTCTATCTGTCTTGTAGCCAATGATCCGTGCTTCCTCGTGCAACAGTCGATCTGTCATGTAGCCACTGATTCGTGCTTCCTCGTGCAACAGTCTATCTGTCTTGTAGCCACTGATTCGTGCTTCCTCGTGCAACAGTCAATCTTTCATGTAGCCACTGATCCGTGCTTTCTCTTGCAACAGTCCATCTGTCTTGTAGCCACTGATACGTGCTTCCTCGTGCAACAGTCGATCTGTCATGTAGCCACTGATTCGTGCTTCCTCGTGCAACAGTCAATCTTTCATGTAGCCACTGATTCGTGCTTCCTCGTGCAACAGTCAATATTTCATGTAGCCACTGATTCGTGCTTCCTCGTGCAACAGTCTATCTTTCATGTAGCCACTGATTCGTGCTTCCTCGAGCAACAGTCTATCTGTCTTGTAGCCACTGATCCGTGTTTCCTCGTGCAACAGTCTATCTGTCTTGTAGCCACTGATCCGTGCTTCCTCGTGCAACAGTCTATCTGTCTTGCAGCCATTGATCCGTGCTTCCTCGTGCAACAGTCTATCTGTCTTGTAGCCACTGATCCGTGCTTCCTCGTGCAACAGTCTATCTGTCTTGTAGCCACTGATCCGTGCTTCCTCGTGCAACAGTCTATCTGTCTTGTAGCCACTGATCCGTGCTTCCTCGTGCAACAGTCTATCTGTCTTGCAGCCACTTATCCGTGCTTCCTCGTGCAACAGTCTATCTGTCTTGTAGCCACTGATCCGTGCTTCCTCGTGCAACAGTCTATCTGTCTTGTAGCCACTGATTCGTGCTTCCTCGTGCAACAGTCGATCTTTCATGCAGCCACTGATCCGTGCTTCCCCGTGCAACAGTTAAATTGTCCTAAGATCCCAGGTGGATCACATCAAACGTGGCTACCAGGTACTGTGCTGGCATGTGAGGGCGGCCGGCGTGAGACTAACCACATCACCATCGGGCGCCGGTACTCTATTGAAATAAGAGACTAAAATCACATGGCTACTTCGCCTCAAGATGTGGACAGATGTACTTTACTTGTACTTGTGCGGCTACAACTGTTTACATAGGTGGTTCTACATGTGCTACAACTCCAACATCTGGTTTGATCATGTGACACCTTGCCATCTTGATCGTTTGTTACATTGTGCTTCCAAACAGGTATAATAATTACAACCCATGGCGGTAGCGAATGTGACTGATCAGGCTAATTCGCGCTGTAAATGTTCGTCCACAGTGGATGTATGTGAACCCATGGTCATTTTCACCATCTTACGTCTCACGCGTTCAGTGTGTGACCTATCTGCAATAATGTTCTCTTTTATCTTAATTCCGTTTCTGATCTTTGAACTCCATAAAAAACGTTCAGCGGCGACTCGCTGCTAATGTGAAATATCAGTGATTGTATCAGTCATGTCCCGCTTAGACACATCTTTGTATCGTAGTAGAGGTACACCCCGGGTTATTTTTACCCATCTGTAATTCGCCGAAAAATAAAAATTTTCTGTGGTATTCTACCATCGTCCAGCCTTTTAATGTTTTCTATCAATGTAAGTCTTCGAAGACTGAGCGTGGAACAAGCCGTCAAGTATAGATCACTAAATAAGTCTGAGAAAAGTAAGTCTTCTCTTCCCGAGCTCTCTGGACCCCGACAACATTGATGAACCTCCGTGATCCCTGGACCACAGTTAGAGAACCTCTACAGAGGAGCCATTATTGAGCCATTCCTGGCACGGATTAGCCTGTCCCCTATTACCACTGAGACATCAATCTGGCAATGTTACATTTCTGGTTTGTGCCTTCAACGCGGCTACTTCATATTAAGACACAATCTAGCAATCGATTCGCGCACAATACATATCACCTGGGTGTCACCTCGGGTGGGTCATGTAGCTCCGTCTGGTGTATTGTTTCCTGTCACGTTGCTGGGGGTGATCACGTGGCTAATCCACTCTGTTTAGAGTTCCTGTCAGTTTGAAGCCGGTGGATACTTGTATTGTTAATTCTAGTGACATTCACGGATGAAAGACTTCGGCTTGTTGCTGAGATACCCACTTACCGGACCAGTCATAACAATTAGACATTAGGTTCGGTTGAAACTTACCAGTGAAATCTGGACAAGTCTTGTCTCCATTGTGACGGTATCATATAGACAAATATTTCTTCTAGTGTGACGGTAAATTCTGGACAACTGTTGTCTTCACTGTGACTATAAAATCTGGACAAGTAATGTCTACAGTGTGACGGCAAAATCAGGACAAACATGTTCTCCATCGTACGGTAAATTCTACACAATTGTTGTCTCCAGTGTGAAGATACAATCTCCACAATTATTGTCTCCAGTGTGACGGTAACATCTGGACAAGTGTCGTCACCACTGTCACGGTAAAATCTGGACAAATATTTTATCAACTGTGAAGGTAGAATCTGGATAAATTGTTCTCCACTGAGAAGGGGAAAATCTGGACAAGTCTCCAGAGTGACGGTAAAATCTGGACAAATATTTTATCAACTGTGAAGGTAAAATCTGGATAAATACTTCTCCATTGAGAAGGGAAAAATCTGGATAAGTCTCCACAGCAACGGTAAAATCTGGACAAGTCTCCACAGTGACGGTAAAATCTGGACAAGTCTCCACAGTGACGGTAAAATCTGGACAAGTATTGTTTCCACTGCCACGACAGAACCTGGACAAATATTATTTCCCTGTCACATCTAATTAGAAGCTCTTCAGTCTTCACGGAGCAGCTTCTCTTGCAAGGGACATCTACCGGAGTTTGTCTTCACACCACAGGTAACACAACTCTGCATACTGTTGACTTGTAAGCTATACTGAATTCATATTTGGCTGAAAATATTATCTTGATTTGTAAACTACACTGAATTAATATTTGGCTGAAATTAGTCCGCTAACTCGTAGACTATACTGAATTAATCTTCGGCTGAAATTACATTGCACAAAGTGAGTTCTACATTCATCTTGCGTGTATCCACCAGGCAGTTCAGTTGAGATAATCACCATTGCACTCCGGACACAGCCACGGGTGCTCCGATCTCCCCCGCCCTAAATCCACCAGTGTACGGTGACCACTCGCCCGATGTTGTTTGACCAGCCACCTTGCACCCTTGGGTAGCTTCTCCTCCCATTGACCCGCCTTCTTGCACACTTGGGATTTCTCCTCCATGGACACATCGATCTTGAATCCCCATGACTGCATTCTCTTAATGTCGCTTCATCCAGCTGGACGACTTGGTTAGGGTTGGCTTTCTTGTGGTGCTCATGATCATAGTACATCATGGTACTGCTCCCAAAGGGTGCAAGGGGTCTGGTCAAACAAAATCGGGCGAGTGGTCACCGTACACTGGTGAATTTAGGGCGGGGGAAATCGCTCTTTCTTTCTTCATTCGTCCATCATCTGCGAAATTTCATCTTTCATGCATTTCTTTTTTGCAATTCCATGTTTAGGTGAAATGATTTCTTTTGATGTCTGTTGAATTGATTCCCGCAACTTGTCCCATTGGTCATCTCTGTATTATCTCCGTGGCATTATATGTTTATATATATATATATATATATATATATATATATATATATAATATATATATATATATATATATATTATATATATATATATATATATATATATCATAGTCAGGTCTTAGTCAGATATGACTGAGCTACCGTATAACAGTAGACGGTACTACCTGGTTTCTGTTAGCGCCGAACGTTGGGCGGCGCTTACCAAACCCGACACCCCACATTGTGCCAACGGCTTCGGGCGGAAGAGCGCAATTGGGAGGGTACAAGCCTTACCCTGGTGCGAGGAAATGCAAGCTAAAGACAAAATTGTCATGGCAGGGCAGACCAGGCCCTAAGCCTTGGTTGGCGACTGGTCTAGGATCGAAGCTCCGACAGGCGGACAGTTAGAGCATTGCTTTGCTGATCCGGCAGCTTCTGCAGCTTGTCTTGTTCCAGATGTAGGGGTGTTACCTTTCCTCTGGAGTGAACTAGGCAGGCCGAGAGAGGGATCATGCTGCATGGGCAACACATGATCTCTATATTTTAGCCCAGGCTTTGTGCTATGGAGAGGCAATAACTCCATCCCTGGTCTTAACTGGTCTCGGAATCAAAGCGAGAGGCAACTGTTACGGGTTATAAGTCCTTGTCAGTTGGCGTAGACATGGGGCGCCACGCGTTGCCTCTGACGGTGGGAGACACCTATAGGTGTCACTGATCAGCTACCGCCCGCCTCAAGCTGGGCAGCCCCCAGCCAATTGGGTGCTGATCCGCCACAGCCTGCCTGCTTCAATGGGTGCTTGGGGCTAGGACAAAATCTGAATCGCAGGCTGTAAAACCAATGCACCAGGTACAAACAAAAATAAAAATAGAAACCTCAAGCTACGGCTTGCAACCTGGAACGTGAGAACCATGTGTCCAGGATTTTCCACTGACTTGACCAATATTGACGATGTGAGAAAAAACGGCTGTGATTGATGCCGAACTCAATCGTCTAAACATTGATATTGCTGGCCTGCAGGAGACTCGCCTCGCTGAGGAAGGGTCACTCAGGGAAAACAACTACACCTTTTTCTGGAAGGGTAGAGGGCAGGCAGAAAAAAGGCAACACGGTGTGGGCTTTGCAGTGAAGAATTCGCTACTGGGAATGATTGAAATTCCAGCAGGAGGAAATGAAAGACTATTATCCCTGCGCTTGGCAACCTCTTGTGGGTTTGCCACCATTATTACTGCATATGCACCGACACTCGATTCCTCTGATGATGTGAAGGATTCGTTCTATGAGGAGTTAGACTCCGTGATCAAGGCAGTTCCAAAATCTGACTACATTTATATGCTCGGTGATTTCAATGCTCGTGTGGGCAAGGACTCGAGTTCATGGCCAGTGTGCCTTGGAAAATACAACATCGGTCGCATGAATGAAAATGGGCAAAGGCTGCTGGAGCATTGCACCAGTAATGACCTATGTATTACAAACTCCTTTTTTTAAAACAAAAGAGATGCATAAGGTCACATGGAAAACATCCAAGATCCGGCCATTGGCACCAGCTGGACTTCATCATCACACGGAGACAACATCTGAACCATATATCATTGACTCGTAGTTACCACAGTGCTGACTGTGATACGGATCATTCTTTGGTTGTTGCAAGGGTTAGACTGTGACCAAAGAGAATCTACACAGCTAAAC
>JACEFZ010008644.1:0-11737 GCA_014155875.1 Cepaea nemoralis
ACCATTATTTTGGCGTTTCTCACCGGCGTGAATATGCTCTTAACTTTTAAAGGAAGCATAACACATATGCACCTCTCTAAACTAATGAATGCCGTAATTAGCCCAGTAACTCGGGTGAAGGTAATATGTGGCCAACCTCCAATTAGTAGATGAACTTCATTAGCAACGAATGGGATATCAGAATCTCTGACTGCGGGAGTAAAGCACAGATTACTAAACAAAAGACATAATAATGAACATAGATCAGAGATAGCCAAAGCTAGGAGGCTTATATTTATTGTATCCGAGAATCCTTGTTGGATAAAGATGATGCAGTTGATAACATTGCTTTGTATACCAAAAATTGTCGCTGTGTGACAAATGATGCCAAGAATAATGTACATGATAAACAAGAATATTTCGTCTTCAACAATAGATGTGGCTTGCTCCTGCCTGTTCCATAGTGTTGTGTCAATACTGGCGTTGGCCATGAAGATGGCGTCAGTCAGACTCTGAATTATAATATTATTTTTGGGGGGAAATAAAAATAAATGTGTTCATTAATTTTTAATGTATTCTTTTAGTGTAATAATATCAATTAAAACTCGGTGTGCACGATAATACTTCACTGATCCCACATAGGGAAAAGTGGCATAAGTCTTTCGAATTAGAAATGAATAAAAGGGTGTGGTGGGGGGGGGGGGGGGGACATGGAGTGAGCTGCGACCGATAGGAGGATGTCTTGTCTTGTTCGCATTCTCAGTGTGGCTGGGATTTTTTTTTTTTACGTCGACCTGCGATTCTAGGTTAATCCAGCCTAAAAATATGTATCAGTTCTGGAAATTAAAATAAAACTGAGTGCCGACTGGACCTTAAGAACTCGAGGCTAGCTCCATAAAACAGAAACGCGTCATGGTGTGCACACGTGTTATTTACTTGTTACGTACTTATGTCTTTACGTCTGAAGTATCCCATATTATAACACTTCAAACTCAACGGCAGTATCTCCATTGAACTGTCTTTTTCCGTTTTGTTATTAATACACATGTATCTAGGGTTGAGCGTAACTGCCGGTCATGTGGGTATGTGTTAAAATCTCCGTCTAAGAGGATTCTAAGAAATGGGCGTGGTCTCACAACTGCATTGTGCCTCAATTGGTACCAGAAATTGTCTTGAAAAATAATGGCGACCAGAGTTAAAATAACTACAAATCTCTTCGCGTCCCGATTGGACTATACAAATATAGGTTTTGCATCATATCCAAAACTCTTGGGGAGTATAAAGGTGGCCTTTACTGTTACTTACCGTATCCGTGGCTAAGCCGATACGGACGAAGTTCGTAATTCTGCATACCCGCGTTCGAAACACAGCTGTGGACGATTTGGCAGCTTATCGCCTTATGTTGGTTGTTTATGAACTTGTATGAGTGCCGGTCGTTCAGAAAGCAATAGCAAACTACTGGACGTAGACTTGTCCATGAATCATGAACAGCCAAAAATTATGGGGTTGACTGCTACGTCCTGTAAAGGACATGCAACTAGCTTTTTGTTTATTAATGTTACTTACAATATAAGATAACGTTCCAGGAGAGAAAATAACTGATAACAAATTCTATAAGAATGCGACATACTGTAGACATTCTCTGTGTTGCCCAGCATACTCAAATGGCTATTTTATTGATATCTTGGCAGCAGAAAGAGCAACTCTCTCTCTCTCTCTCTCTCTCTCTCTCTCTCTCTCTCTCTCTCTCTCTCTCTCTCTCTCTCTCTCTCTCTCTCTAATTGTTATAGTTTATGTTGTTGTTTCTGACATCCATTATTCCTTGTAAATCCAAGATCAACGAGCGAATGGATAGCTAGATTGCTCAAATGCTACTCTTGGTAAACGATACCATAATTTACAGAACAACCGCGGTTTGTGCATGGAATTCAGAAATAACGTATCATGTACGCATATCATTTCATTTCAAAATTGTTATTACCTGTCAAACGTCGTCATGTCGTAGTTTGTTGTGACATTTCGTACACAGAGCAAAGTAATTATCCGTTCTATGTGTCATTGTAGACATGTATGCAACTGGAACATATCCAGCTAAATAGTGCACATACTTGTTAACACAACATTGTTATTATTAAAGACATCCATGTATTAGTCATGTATAATTTGTGCATTATGATGATATCATAATAACCGACACAACGGAATAAATGCACTGGTTGTAGAAAGTGATACTGCGCGACTGAAATTGAATATTGGGAAGACTGAAGTAAAGATATCAGATGGTAATGGATCACGCCTAAATGTAGATTGGAGGTCTGTGTTGTTAGTTTTCAGCCAATATAAACATGGAAGTATCTAAGTCTTGTGATGTGGGGGGAGTCAGCGCGTTTTACAATTTCCCCACACGTCGAGTCGAGGGTGCGAAATCTACTGCAGACGATTTGGACGTAGACTGCCTTGCGTTGATTTAGATGATGTGGATGTATGACGTTAAAAAACTAATGGCGAACTACTGAATGTGACTAGTGAATCACAAACAGCAAAAATTTCTATAGTTGGTTGCCACGTCTTGCAAAGGAATTGCGCCTAACTTAACGCACATGGATAACATAAGTTCTGTGGTTTTACAAAATAATGCTGAATATATCATAGACAACCAACATAAATAATTTAACTATTCTGAACCAGCTTATCATACTCGTAAAATTCCTAATGAGACAGTAGTCAATTTGTATGTGTCTGTGTATGTATTGTGTAAAGGTGTGTGTGTGTGTGTGTGTGTGTGTGTGCGTGTGTGTGTGTGCGTGTGTGTGTGTGTGTGTGTGTGTGTGTGTGTGATGAGTGTATGGAATGAAGAGGGGAAACTATTTTATTAGAAATGAAAACCTCAAGCACGCAATGACGTGGGATGTTGTGAGGTTTTTTTGTGGGTTTATAGAGAATTACAGAAGTTCCAATGAGTGAAGTTCTATAAAGTATATCTCTCTATAAAAGATACAGGTTAGTAACAGCAAGTGTTGTCTAGAGGTATTGATATTTATTCTCGCATAACCCTTGTAGAGAAACCATTCAGAATTTTGGCTCATCGAGTACCCCCACTGTGAGAAATTAGACCTAAGTTAAGTTCTACACATAATTTTTTATTGATGATTTCTCTTCTAGGCCATATATATATATATATAGATCTTGGCAGTTAGCCACAGTAACCAATGAAAGCAGTTCTCTCATCTTCCAGCTGACTGTGCTCTGGTCGCCAACCTCATGTTTGATCTCTAATTATTTATTTCAAGTGACACAAGACACTTGGACAAATGATCACATTGACAATTGTACCATTGTAGTGAACATAACAACAACTGTATTTTACACTGGTTGAACAAGACAACATGAGAAGATCTGAACAACAGTTGGACAAACATTCACAAAGGATGATCACACCAACAGATTAGACAAGTCATACATCATGGAAGATACTTGACAACAACCACACAGAACTTTCACAATCTCTGTAACCAACCACAACAGTAGAGTAACAGTCACCATGAAGATGCTTGACACCAGTTGGACAAGACAACCACAGGGACATATATCTCAAAACTGTTCTCTTACAACTAATCTTTATTAATGTCTGATGAGGTCAAGTGAAGACTCAGGCTTCATATTCTGCCAACAATTTACATCTCAAATATGTTTATATGCAAATTATAGTGACATTATCTATGAAAACCCAAACACATCACTCAACATCCCCCCAGAAACATTAATCTAAAACAAACCCTCCTCCTTCATCAAGATACCATACACCACAACACTGTAATCATGCTATCACTTTTCCAACCGTCAAATGAGGAAAACACATGATAAACCTATAGCCGGGCACAAGTATAGGGACCTTCTGCTCCACTGGTCTGTTTAATCCTTTTAGCACCTATGATGGTGTTGGACAGCTCAGGTTGCAGTTCTCCCATAATGTTTATCCAGTTCAGGCTATTCCCCACTTTGACTAGTCCGAAGCAAGTGACAAACATGTCCTTCCGAAGGGTGAGTAGACTGTTCGCAAAGTTGATAGTTTGGGATTAGTTTTACTTTTCAGTAGATGAAGATCTAAAAACTATTATGTCCCATCATTCTTCTCTGCCAATCTATCTCCCACAAAAGGTTCTGATGTAACTGAATCACCACACCTAATTATCACTAATCCATTTTGAGAATTTGCTCTATTTATTAACTTATGCTCCTTTAGCTTTCAGCCAATATTAATAATAAGCTGTGATATAGTCTGCTCCAAGTGCACCTTTAATGTCCACTCTTAGCCAGTAGTGACATGCTGAAGACCAGGTGATCTCTCCTCCCAAGGTTTCTTCTTGAATTTCTCTTGAAGATATAGCCTGGAACATTTACAAAGAATAGAGAGTATCCCTGTCTTAGGCCTTTAATCAAGACTTTTCTTCAGTGCCATCTGTATAGGCCAGAATTAATGGATTCAGGCTGACCATTTGCAACCTGTTGTTCATGTGGTACTTTATGGAGTCTTATTTTTCAGCTGGAGTTGAAGCTAGAGCTCAGGACTTCCCTGGAGTTGTCCTGGTAATTGAAAGGCCTCCCCATCTTCCTCATTCTCTGTTAATAAACAAAGGCACAACATGTGTTTTACATCTATTGAACCATTGTCACAGTTATACAGTACTATCTCAGATTCAGAGAGGAATGGGAGGGGAAAAGGAGTGTGATATTCGAACACCCGCCTCTCACTGATGATGAAGTGCAATTTAATTGGGGGTTTGGGGTGATATCCTTTCTCCAGGTTCATCCCCAAAACCGTGAAGTCATAGGCACATACTCCTAATCAGAGGCAGCTTCACACAATTATCTTGTAAATTCTCACAATGAGTAGATCACAGGACCGGTGTACCATGAGAACAGACAGTGTGATTAAGCACCAAGAAATAGGCATTGTATGGCAGAAATCATGCACTAGAATTGCCTTCACATGTGGAATACACATAATGAAAGAAAACATGAATTTTCCCTGACAAATCGCATGAGCCTTCCCATGTATTCAGCTGACAGGACACTGTAGGTTATGCCACATATTGCTCCTCATTGGAATGTAGCTCATATAAACCTAAACTATTGTTGCAAAGGACCAGTGCATAACGTCAAAGAGAAACTGCATCCCAGGCAACTCTTTATGAGTGCTTTTGACAATTTTCCTGATCGTAATACTGTCACTAGACATTACATGGACTTTGTAATTTCTAAAGTGCAATGCAGTCCTGCAAACATGGATATAATAAGTGTCTTTACTTTTACAATTATGAGAAGTTAATTATATAATTATCATCTCATTCACTCAAACATTCTCAGCCATTATAAGGGAGAAATTTCATGCAGTATATAGCATCACACATTCTGAAACAAAGCTGCCAAAGGTAACTCTCAAGAGCAAGGTACAGTTTGGTTAAGAATGGTCATGATAGGCACTCAACGAATGTTCAGAGCGCACAAAGATTTTGCCATATGCATTGAGCGTGGTTTACAGTCATAAGCATATGCAAATCATCAAATCAGACAGACAATAGACATGGTAAGAATGTTTCACTGCGGTAGACATGACAGGTTTTGAGCGGCAGTTTTAGAGTCACTGTATACCGAAGTTCTGTCTTTTTTTAACATTTTCTCAAGAAAATACTCGGCCATTCGTCTCTCTCTCACTTCATCAGGTTTACACATAACATATTAAATGATTTAGGTACCTGGAGTGCAGATGACCACATCCTAAAGAATGCTTTTGGGCAAATTTTAACCACTGCATCTTGAACACGTCCTTACGGGATGGAATCAAGGCTTCGACTGGCGGGCTAATTATGTATTAAGGAGCGTTACCAGACCAAGGGTTACCCAATCAAATTGAGACCCCACCATTCATCTACCCTCTCTCGATCTAGAATCTACGATTCTATTTTTATTTAGGGTATCACGACGGCTTACGTGGTTAACTACTGAGTATTGAGAAATGTAAATGGACTGGGGATGCGAACGTCTGAAGACATCATGCTACAGATGTATGGAAAAAAGAAAAACACGAAGACAACGAGATGTGATGTTTGACACAATTAAACCACGGTACCGAAAGTTGTCAACCAACCAAGGGAAAGAGCCAAGTGAAGGAACCAAGTGAAAAAGTTAAGCGAAGGAACAAAGTGAAGGAACTAAGCTAAGGAACCAAGCTAAGGAACCAACTGAAGGAGCCAAATGAAGGAACCAGATGAAGGAAACAAGTGAAAGAGTCAACTGAAGGAACCAAATGATGGAACAAAATAAAGGAACAAACTGAAGGAACCAAGTGAAGGAACCAAATGAGGGAACAAAATAAAGGAACCAACTGAAGGAACCAAGTGAATAAGCAAAGGGAAGGAAATCAAGTGAATGAACCAAATGAAGGAGCCAAGTGAAGAAACCAAGAGAATAAGCAAAGGGAAGGAATCAAGTGAATGAACCAACTGAAGGAATTAAGTGAAGGAACCAAGTAAGCGTACCAAGTTAATGAACTAAGTGAAGGAACAAATGAAGGAATCAAGTGAACGTACGTAACAAGTGAAATAACCGTGTTAGGTTAGTGGTTAGCCGCTTGCCATCTGGCCAGGTTCGAATTCGCAACAATTTTAAGCAAATGTAAAAGTGTTCTAAGATGGACCAAGCCTAAAATATGTACCAAGGAATGTCTAGAGAAGAACAGGCGGCTGGTGTTATACTGACCATATCACCCCTGCAGGGATGATTTGATCTATCACGATATTCCTCGCATGCATGTACAAGGGTTCCGCACTTTTGACTTTTACAAGAATTGCCCATGCTTTTGAAGAAAGCAAATTATGGAGAAGCCTACATACCCAGGACAGTCGGCACAGCACTTGATGAAAGGACACTTTTACAAACCTTAAGCCGCGGCGCATTGGGATAATTATTCTATCCTCATATTTTATACCAGACGGTTCTCGATGGGTTATGTGTTCTCTGTCAAGCCGGCCGCCTGGACCCCAAATAAATTTCCTGGTAGCACATATAGCCTAGGTCCACATAGGACCCGATTTATTGTTACATTAACTCGGTGTATTTTTATGTATAAAAATCTAGTAGGAGAATCAAAAACATGACCATGGAGGCTGCAAGTAAGCGTGATACCCAGTGCCCTACCGTGTTATCAACAAATAGGTCTGCTTTTCAAATACTGTTAGATTTGTGTCGTCTTTTCTCTCGAAAGGGAAAATCTATAAATCTTATTTATAAATATTCTTCGAAAGAAAAGCTCGGTACTTTGGTTTGGGTCTGCATGTTTGTGATCAGGTTAAACAAACGAAAGTAGAAATAGCCAGATAACTAATCCAACATACTCAAACTAGACGATAGAGATCGTTAAGTGCCATCAGGCAAATAACGAGAGAGAGAAAAGAGAGAGAGGGGGAGAGAGAGAGATAGGGAGAGAGAGAGAAAAGAGAGAGAGAGAGAGGAAATAAAATAAGAAGAAATTTTGTAGTGAATACATGGAAATAATACTGTATCAAGAATTGCTAGGAAAAGATGGAGTCTTATTTAAGGAAACCTGAAAACTAACAGGCGATTTCAGACAGACATCGCTTGTAATAAGTGGCAGCATTTACACTATTTTAACAGGAAGTAAAGATATTCATGACAGATGAAAGAAACAAGGTGAAGAAATATACGAAGAAACGCAAAACACCTTAGATAAGATACATAAAAGTGACGAGAAAGAACCAGAGCAATTTATTAGAGGACATGCGATAAGCAAGCAATACGAAGACTGAAAATGTGAAGTCAGTAGGCTGCGACAACATTTCAATATAACTAATCCTGGCAGGAGGAGACGCGACGCGTGTGTACCTAACTATCAAGTACTAGTGTGGGAAATTATGTTATAATACATACAAAAGCTTACTTACTGATATACAGAACTGTCAAGGAGGGAGTTAACAGATATCAAAACAAATGGCAGTGTAATGATTATAGATAGCTTACTCACATACCTGAAAATAATCTATGACAGAAACGGGGGCTCTGGCAATGAAGGCAGCGGTAGGAATGGAGCAATGATTGAGTACACTCTTTACCGGTATCTGATGATTTCGGTGATTGAGTATCGTCTGGGAATGCTCACACTACTTCACTTTCAGTCTATAAAGCTAGAACACATACATAATGAGGCTGTGAGAATCATTTACTTTTCAAGGGGTACACCTATTATATGTGGGCAACATATACCGGCCCTGCCATCCATATATGACAGGTACATAGTGTTCTGTGTCAAGATGTAGCGCAGGGTCGTAGCCGACAGGAAGCATCTCCTGTATCAAGCTGTAGATGAAACAAAGTACATATCATGGAGACAAACAGGTCATGAGCTTGTAAGGTGAAGGCACAATATTCATGTGTGTGGAATTGACAGGATTGAAGTGGGAGATGAAGTGATCATAGTGATCCCTATCAAAGAAGTATCTCATAGAGTTATAGTTACACTTCAAATGTTTATTTGAACATTAGTTGTCTACGCAATTGTAGAATTTAATAAACAAAGAGCTTTTTGTTAGTTTAGTCTATGTAAGTTTAGTTTGTGCATTCACTGTTTCTATCACAGCTTAATGGTTTAATTCACTGATTCGATTAGGAGAGATGAGTTCCAGCCTTTATAATCATGAAACACTTCATTTTCCATTTTACTTTCCCGTTCTTATTAGTTTTGGGGAGGGGGGGGGGGGGTGACAGCTTTCCTCTCATTATCTCTGAATGACCCCTCCCTCAACCCGAAGTAACATTCATCATTGTGCAGACAATCTATGTGATAGAGAGTGTATGGCATTGGTCTTGTTTCCCGTACACATGTATCTACTGTGCTCGCCATAAATGAGGCGCTGGAACCTCTTGCCCCCGGGTAGATCGGGCCCATTAGCTATTACACCAGCCAATCTAGGAGATGGAAAGCTCCGATTATAAACCCCCAAGTTGAAGGCGGACCGACGTGCCGAGGACTGAATGGCCACGGGTGAGTTGTTCCTGAACGTGGAACGTCTGCTATGCGGGCGGGGCGGCGCCAGGCGTATGGACTCCTGAGGTGTATCCCCTGCCCCTTCCCTAGCAGGCAGGCTCTACTAGGGTGACCGCTCATTTGCTGCAACATCGAAACTTTGTGTATATGGTATTATTTAAACAAGGGAATCGTCGCCAGAGCTACGGAGCACGTGCTCTGCGATTGACACATCCTTCAATGCTAGCGAAGAGAGAGTGAGGAGGAGAAGACGAGGAAATGGTGTGAGAAGAAGGCATAGAAATACAAGGACAAGCGCCAGGAGAACAAGACGAAAAGTGGAGAGACTAGGTCTCAACCATGTAAGAGTGGGATATTGGAACTGTGGTAGCGCTAGGCAGAGAGGTCCTGTATTGGAGAGGCTAATATATGATTGTGATGTCCAAATGCTCCAGGAGCTAAATGCAGACAAATACCATTGGCCTGGGTACGCCAGTTATATAAACCCTACTGGGCAGATGAAACGTGGGCAAGGTCTGCTGGTGAAGGAAGGAGTGAAGCATGTGGTACTTGACTTGAGCCAGTGGAATCACAGTGCAAGAGAGGTCCATGGTATACAAATGGATATTGGGGGATTAAGTTGGAACATCATAAATGTATATGCCACAGTGGACTGTTTTGTTAGAAAGGAACACTGGGACTGGTTTAAGGAATTGGAGAAAATACCAGGTGATAGGCTACTCATATGTGGAGACTTCAATGCGAGGAACAGAGATTGGGACAGTAGTGGAGAAAACCGACAGGAAATTGCCCTTGCGGATGCCATGGTTGACTCCGATGTGGTCTGCATAAATTATGGTAGGCCGACTAGAATGGCAATGAGGCCTGGCGACGCGGACAAAGCTATTGACTTGGCACTTGTCTCCCAGTCATCAGTCCTTGATGTAAAGTGGACTGTTTTGAATGACCATGGGAGTGATCACATGCCATTCTCAGTCCTGATCTCTAAATCTAGGAAAGTTAAGGCTGGGAGAGCGCGCAAGACATTCCGGTATGAGTGGACCGACAGCCTTCATGGACGCCTCAGACCAGGGGCATGCAACAGGGCTGTTAAAAATCCTTTTTTGCATCCCCCATGGTGGACCTCAGAAATAGACCAGGCTTGGAAAGCAAAGAGAGCTGCAGTGAAGCAGCTAAGGAAAGTACGACAGACACCCAGAAGCTCACGAGAGGAAGTGGACACGGCGGAAAATGTCAAGAAAGACAAGGTGAAGGTTTTCAAGCGCTGTGCTGCAGAGGCCAAAAATACAAAATGGTAATATTTCATGAATGAGATTGGAGGTGACAAAACACTGCGAAAGTTCTGTAAACTGCACAGACAAATACAAAGAAAAGATCGGCCTATGACTGTGGGAACAATTTATATAGATGATGGTGTGCGCGTGACAACAGACACAGAGAAAGGGGAGGCGTTTCTCCAGAGATTTTTAGAGCAGACCAATCATGATGATGTGGACACCAGGGATGCAGTTAGAGAAGAGTTATCTGGCACCATAAAGAATATGCCTTATGAAGACATCATACGGGTTGAAGATGTTAAACATATTTTGAAAAAGGCAAACGACACGGCACCAGGGCTGGATGGGGTCAGGTATGGCCACTTGAAGGCTTTGAGCGATGTAGACCTGAAGGAGATGACCGACTGCTTTAACCAGAGCATTAGGACAGCATCAGTACCGCAGGATTGGGTACACAGTTATCTCATGCCTCACACAAAACAGTTCAAGGATCATTCAAAGCTTAGCTGCTTTAGGATCATCACCCATCAAAATACATTTGGGAAGGTTTTGGAGAAGATAGTCGCTGTCAAGCTGCAAGACCTTTTGGAAAGGGGGAAGCTTCTTCCAAGAGGCCTGCCTCTAGGGAGTTACAGGCCAGTAAAATATACCTGGTCAAATGCAGCCACTTTTACCTTTGACGTTTATGAGGGGTTACAGAGTAGACAAGAAACGATGGCGGTGGCGCTTGATCTCGAGGATGCGTAGTATAGTGTTCGATATGATATTTTGATGACCGCACTTATGGAGAAGGGGGTCAATCCTTGATTGGTGAACTGATTAGCGGCCGTCCTACATTCTCGTCGGATTGCTCTCCGTCTAGGCGCATGGACCTCGGAGCCACATATTTTAACCCCAGGGACTGCCACAGGGATCCGCAATCTCACCGGTGCTCTTTAACGTGTATACGAGCAACATTGCAAACTTAGAAGCACCAGGGGTTGGAAGGATACTAACATTTGCAGATGATATTCTTGCATATAGACAGGGGAGAGATATGAGAAAACAGCCCAGGAGCTACAGGCGACAGTTGACAAAGTGATTGACTGGTGCACTGAAATGGGTGCTGTCATCCACCCGGAAAAGGCAGCTGTTTTGTGGTGCTCTCTGGACAACAGGACTGTGAGAGCTGATGTTCCAAGCCTCACGATAGATGGTGGAAGCGCCAACAGAGAGAACAAACTGAAGTATCTGGGAATCACATTTAACAGGAGCCTGTCCTTCAAGGATCATGTGGAGATAGGGTTGCCAGACGTCCGGCAAAGAGAGGACATGTCCTCCTTTTTAGCCTAATGTCATCCGTCCGGCAGGCAAAGCTAAAAACATTTAAAATGCCCGGCTTTTTAAATATTTTATGTTATCATTTTTATGTATTGTTGTT
>JACEFZ010008645.1:0-101263 GCA_014155875.1 Cepaea nemoralis
AAAAGTTGTTTAAATAAAACCCAAAAAATTAATTTCCCAATAACCAAAAAAATGTTCCTTTAAAAACCCCCGTTTTCCTTTCAATAAAACCCCCAGAAAGTACGCTATTCCCCAATCCCCAGTAAATGAAAGTTTTACCCCCCAAAAAAAATTATCAGCTTTTCCCACTAAACCCCGGACACTAAAAATACCAAATAAATGTATCAGTATTCCAAAATCAACACACCAGAAGTTCCATTAAATAAAACGTAAATGTATCAGCTTTTCCCACATCAACACCATTGCCAAAATTTCAACACACCAGTAAATGTATCAGCTATTCCACAATCAACACACCAGTAAATGTATCAGCTATTCCACAATCAACACACCAGTAAATGTATCAGCTATTCCTACAATCAACACACCAGTAAAGTATCAGCTATTCTGACAATCAACACACCAGTAAATGTATCAGCTATCGACAATCAACACACCAGTAAATGTATCAGCTATTCGACATCAACACACCAGTAAATGTATCAGCTATTCCACAATCAACACACCAGTAAATGTATCAGCTATTCACAATCAACACACCAGTAAATGTATCAGCTATTCTGACAATCAACACACCAGTAAATGTATCAGCTATTCCACAATCAACACACCAGTAAATATATCAGCTATTCCACAATCAACACACCAGTAAATGTATCAGCTATTCCACAATCAACACACCAGTAAATATATCAGCTATTCCACAATCAACACACCAGTAAATGTATCAGCTATTCCACAATCAACACACCAGTAAATGTATCAGCTATTCCACAATCAACACACCAGTAAATGTATCAGCTATTCCACAATCAACACACCAGTAAATGTATCAGCTATTCCACAATCAACACACCAGTAAATGTATCAGCTATTCCACAATCAACACACCAGTAAATGTATCAGCTATTCCACAATCAACAGACAGTAAATGTATCAGCTATTCCACAATCAACACACCAGTAAATGTATCAGCTATTCCACAATCAACACACCAGTAAATGTATCAGCTATTCCACAATCAACACACCAGTAAATGTATCAGCTATTCCACAATCAACACACCAGTAAATGTATCAGCTATTCCACAATCAACACACCAGTAAATGTATCAGCTATTCCACAATCAACACACCAGTAAATGTATCAGCTATTCCACAATCAACACACCAGTAAATGTATCAGCTATTCCACAATCAACACACCAGTAAATGTATCAGCTATTCCACAATCAACACACCAGTAAATGTATCAGCTATTCCACAATCAACACACCAGTAAATGTATCAGCTATTCTGACATCAACACACCAGTAAATGTATCAGCTATTCCACAATCAACACACCAGTAAATGTATCAGCTATTCCACAATCAACACACCAGTAAATGTATCAGCTATTCCGACATCAACACACCAGTAAATGTATCAGCTATTCCACAATCAACACACCAGTAAATGTATCAGCTATTCCACAATCAACACACCAGTAAATGTATCAGCTATTCCACAATCAACACACCAGTAAATGTATCAGCTATTCCACAATCAACACACCAGTAAATGTATCAGCTATTCCACAATCAACACACCAGTAAATGTATCAGCTATTCCACAATCAACACACCAGTAAATGTATCAGCTATTCCACAATCAACACACCAGTAAATGTATCAGCTATTCCACAATCAACACACCAGTAAATGTATCAGCTATTCCACAATCAACACACCAGTAAATGTATCAGCTATTCCACAATCAACACACCAGTAAATGTATCAGCTATTCTGACATCAACACACCAGTAAATGTATCAGCTATTCCACAATCAACACACCAGTAAATGTATCAGCTATTCCACAATCAACACACCAGTAAATGTATCAGCTATTCCACAATCAACACACCAGTAAATGTATCAGCTATTCCACAATCAACACACCAGTAAATGTATCAGCTATTCTGACATCAACACACCAGTAAATGTATCAGCTATTCTGACATCAACACACCAGTAAATGTATCAGCTATTCCACAATCAACACACCAGTAAATGTATCAGCTATTCCACAATCAACACACCAGTAAATGTATCAGCTATTCCACAATCAACACACCAGTAAATGTATCAGCTATTCCACAATCAACACACCAGTAAATGTATCAGCTATTCCACAATCAACACACCAGTAAATGTATCAGCTATTCTGACATCAACACACCAGTAAATGTATCAGCTATTCTACAATCAACACACCAGTAAATGTATCAGCTATTCCACAATCAACACACCAGTAAATGTATCAGCTATTCCACAATCAACACACCAGTAAATGTATCAGCTATTCCACAATCAACACACCAGTAAATGTATCAGCTATTCCACAATCAACACACCAGTAAATGTATCAGCTATTCCACAATCAACACACCAGTAAATGTATCAGCTATTCCACAATCAACACACCAGTAAATGTATCAGCTATTCCACAATCAACACACCAGTAAATGTATCAGCTATTCCACAATCAACACACCAGTAAATGTATCAGCTATTCCACAATCAACACACCAGTAAATGTATCAGCTATTCCACAATCAACACACCAGTAAATGTATCAGCTATTCCACAATTAACACACCAGTAAATGTATCAGCTATTCTGACATCAATCAATCAATCAACCATGTGCCATGCCGGAAAGCGTGGGCGGTCATGACTCGCCATTTCACTCGATTACCAGTGTCGTGGATAAGCTCAGTGTTCCTGTCTCGTCCATGCCACGTGGCCAAGCTATCCAGGTATTTTCCTCTCGGTCTTCCTCTTGGTCTGTTCCCCTCTATCTTGCCAGTTGTCACTAAGTTCTCCAATCCATTTCTTCTCATAACATGTCCAAAAAATTTTGACTGTCTACGTCTAATTTCTCTAATCAGTCTACGATGTTCATTTGTCTCCTGTAGTACTTGGTCATTGGTTTTTCTGTCTGTCCATGGTATTCTTTGCATTTTCCTCAGAAACCACATTTCTGCAGCCATCAGATGCTTTTCAGCTTGACTGCTCATTGTTCGAGTTTCACATCCATACAAAAGAACAGGCTCTATGTATCCCCTCAACACTCTTTTTCTCGTTTCAATTGACATCTTTTTATTGGTCAGAATGTTTTTCATCTTGCTAAAGGCTACTTTCGACATGGCGATTCTTGTTCTAATCTCTTCAAGGCATCTCCCACCAGATGTTATAACTGTTCCAAGATAATTGTACCAATTCACTTGTTGAAGAATATTTCCATTTACTTGTATATTACATTGTGGCACTTCTTCCTTTCTACTGACGACCATAACCTGAGTCTTTTTACAATTTAATTCTAACCCCAGTTGCTCACTGTTTGCAACAACCGCATCTACTAATTGTTGCAGGTCCTGCGCATTGTCTGCAATTAATACTGTATCTGCATATCTAATGTTATTGATGTTTCGTCCTCCAATGCTGATTCCATTTATATCATCTACATTTCTGAAAATATTTTCACTGTACAGGGAAAAAAGATCTGGAGACATCACACATCCCTGCCTAACACCTCTCTTAATTGGCTGATACTGTCCCATTTCATTATCAATCCTTATTGCAGCTTGTTGTTTCTAATATATGTTTTTTTTCTCAACACACCAGTAAATGTATCAGCTATTCTGACATCAACACACCAGTAAATGTATCAGCTATTCTGACATCAACACACCAGTAAATGTATCAGCTATTCCACAATCAACACACCAGTAAATGTATCAGCTATTCTGACATCAACACACCAGTAAATGTATCAGCTATTCTGACATCAACACACCAGTAAATGTATCAGCTATTCCACAATCAACACACCAGTAAATATATCAGCTATTCTGACATCAACACACCAGTAAATGTATCAGCTATTCTGACATCAACACACCAGTAAATGTATCAGCTATTCCACAATCAACACACCAGTAAATATATCAGCTATTCCACAATCAATACACCAGTAAATATATCAGCTATTCCACAATAAATACACGAGTAAATATATCAGCTATTCCACAATCAACACACCAGTAAATGTATCAGCTATTCCACAATCAACACACCAGTAAATGTATCAGCTATTCCACAATCAACACACCAGTAAATGTATCAGCTATTCCACAATCAACACACCAGTAAATGTATCAGCTATTCCACAATCAATACACCAGTAAATATATCAGCTATTCCACAATCAATACACCAGTAAATATATCAGCTATTCCACAATCAATACACCAGTAAATGTATCAGCTATTCCACAATCAATACACCAGTAAATGTATCAGCTATTCCACAATCAACACACCAGTAAATGTATCAGCTATTCCACAATCAACACACCAGTAAATGTATCAGCTATTCCACAATCAACACACCAGTAAATGTATCAGCTATTCCACAATCAACACACCAGTAAATGTATCAGCTATTCTGACATCAACACACCAGTAAATGTATCAGCTATTCCACAATCAACACATCAAGAAATGTATCAGCTATTCCACAATCAACACACGCCAACATATTGCCCCTAATTATTGCACCAAATGCACATGACAACATGTTAACTAACTAATGACATGAACACACACAACACACACACCAAACTACAGCCAGCATGCAGCATGGTTCCAGGGGTCAGAAAGCAGCAACATGGAGACTTGTAGTGTAAGAGCTGTGGGAGCAGTGGGCTGAGCCACTGACATCTTAAAGCCCACAAGGAGTCCCAGTAACAAAGTGTCTAGAGATTGTGCTACAGGAGCAGTGGGCTGATCCACTGACATCTAGAAGCCCCATGAGTCCCAGTGACCCAGTGCTAAAGATTGTGCTACAGGAGCGGTGGGCTGATCCACTGACATCTAGAAGCCCCACAAGGAGTCCCAGTGTCTAGAGATTGTGCTACAGTAGCGGTGGGCTGATCCACTGACATCTAGAAGCCCCACAAGGAGTCCCAGTGACCCAGTGTCTAGAGATTGTGCTACAGGAGCGGTGGGCTGAGCCACTGACATCTAGAAGCCCCACAAGTAGTCCCAGTGACCCAGTGTCTAGAGATTGTGCTACAGGAGCAGTGGGCTGATCCACTGACATCTAGAAGCCCCACAAGGAGTCCCAGTGACCCAGTGTCTAGAGATTGTGCTACAAGAGCGGTGGGCTGATCCACTGACATCTAGAAGCCCCACAAGGAGTCTCAGTGACCCAGTGTCTAGAGATTGTGCTACAGGAGCGGTGGGCTGATCTACTGACATCTAGAAGCCCCACAAGGAGTCCCAGTGACCCAGTGTCTAGAGATTGTGTTATAGGAGCGGTGGGCTGATCCACTGACATCTAGAAGCCCCACAAGGAGTCCCAGTGACCCAGTGTCTAGAGATTGTGCTATAGGAGCGGTGGGCTGATCCACTGACATCTAGAAGCCCCACAAGGAGTCCCAGTGACCCAGTGTCTAGAGATTGTGCTACAGGAGCGGTGGGCTGATCCACTGACATCTAGAAGCCCCACAAGGAGTCCCAGTCTAGAGATTGTGCTACAGGAGCAGTGGGCTGATCCACTGACATCTAGAAGCCCCACAAGGAGTCCCAGTGACCCAGTGTCTAGAGATTGTGCTACAGGAGCGGTGGGCTGAGCCACTGACATCTAGAAGCCCCACAAGGAGTCCCAGTAACCCAGTGTCTAGAGATTGTGCTACAGGAGTGGAGGGCTGATCCACTGACATCTAGAAGCCCCACAAGGAGTCCCAGTGACCCAGTGTCTAGAGATTGTGCTACAGGAGCAGTGGGCTGATCCACTGACATCTAGAAGCCCCACAAGGAGTCCCAGTGACCCAGTGTCTAGAGATTGTGCTACAGGAGCGGTGGGCTGATCCACTGACATCTAGAAGCCCCCACAAGGAGTCCCAGTAACCCAGTGTCTAGAGATTGTGCTACAGGAGCGGTGGGCTGATCCACTGACATCTAGAAGCCCCACAAGGAGTCCCAGTGACCCAGTGTCTAGAGATTGTGCTACAGGAGTGGTGGGCTGATCCACTGACATCTAGAAGCCCCACAAGGAGTCCCAGTGACCCAGTGTCTAGAGATTGTGCTACAGGAGCGGTGGGCTGATCCACTGACATCTAGAAGCCCACAAGGAGTCCCAGTGACCCAGTGTCTAGAGATTGTGCTACAGGAGCGGTGGGATGATCCACTGACATCTAGAAGCCCCACAAGGAGTCCCAGTCTAGAGATTGTGCTACAGGAGCGGTGGGCTGATCCACTGACATCTAGAAGCCCCACAAGGAGTCCCAGTCTAGAGATTGTGCTACAGGAGTGGTGGGCTGATCCACTGACATCTAGAAGCCCCATGAGTCCCAGTGACCCAGTGTCTAGAGATTGTGCTACAGGAGTGGTGGGCTGATCCACTGACATCTAGAAGCCCCATGAGTCCCAGTGACCAAGTGTCTAGAGATTGTGCTACAGGAGCAGTGGGCTGATCCACTGACATCTAGAAGCCCCACAAGGAGTCCCAGTGACCCAGTGTCTAGAGATTGTGCTACAGGAGTGGTGGGCTGATCCACTGACATCTAGAAGCCCCATGAGTCCCAGTGACCCAGTGTCTAGAGATTGTGCTACAGGAGCGGTGGGCTGATCCACTGACATCTAGAAGCCCCATAAGGAGTCCCAGTGCTAAAGATTGTGCTACAGGAGCAGTGGGTTGATCCACTGACATCTAGACCCAGTGTGTATATAACACATGGATAACACATGTGTACCTACACTAGTATATATAACACATTGATAACACATGTGTACCTACACTAGCATATATAACACATTGATAACACATGTGTACCTATCCTAGTATATATAACACATTGATAACACATATGTACATACCCTAACATATATAACACATGTGTACCTACCCTAACATATCTAACACATTGATAACACATGTGTACCTACCCTAGCATATATAACACATTGATAACACATGTGTACCTACCCTAGCATATATAACACATTGATAACACATGTGTACCTACCCTAACATATCTAACACATTGATAACACATGTGTACCTACCCTAGCATATATAACACATTGATAACACATGTGTACCTACCCTAGCATATATAACACATTGATAACACATGTGTACCTACCCTAACATATCTAACACATTGATAACACATGTGTACCTACCCTAGCATATATAACACATTGATAACACATGTGTACCTACCCTAGCATATATAACACATTGATAACACATGTGTACCTACCCTAACATATATAACACATTGATAACACATGTGTACCTACCCTAGTATATATAACACATGTGTACCTACCCTAACATATCTAACACATTGATAACACATATGTACCTACCCTAGCATATATAACACATTGATAACACATATGTACCTACCCTAGTATATATAACACATTGATAACACATATGTACCTACCCTAACATATATAACACATATGTACCTACCCTAGCATATATAACACATTGATAACACATATGTACCTACCCTAGCATATATAACACATTGATAACACATGTATACCTACCCTAACATATATAACACATATGTACCTACCCTAGCATATATAACACATGTATACCTACCCTAACATATATAACACATATGTACCTACCCTAGCATATATAACACATGTGTACCTACCCTAACATATATAACACATTGATAACACATATGTACCTACCCTAACATATATAACACATTGATAACACATATGTACCTACCCTAGTATATATAACACATTGATAACACATATGTACCTACCCTAGTATATATAACACATTGATAACACATATGTACCTATCCTAGCATATATAACACATTGATAACACATGTGTACCTACCCTAACATATATAACACATTGATAACACATGTGTACCTACCCTAACATATATAACACATTGATAACACATATGTACCTATCCTAACATATATAACACATGTGTACCTACCCTAGCATATATAACACATTGATAACACATATGTACCTATCCTAGCATATATAACACATTGATAACACATGTGTACCTACCCTAACATATATAACACAGTGATAACACATATGTACCTACCCTAACATATATAACACATTGATAACACATATGTACCTACCCTAACATATATAACACATTGATAACACATGTGTACCTATCCTAACATATATAACACATTGATAACACATATGTACCTACCCTAACATATATAACACATTGATAACACATATGTACCTACCCTAGTATATATAACACATTGATAACACATATGTACCTACACTAGCATATATAACACATTGATAACACATGTGTACCTATCCTAGTATATATAACACATTGATAACACATATGTACCTACCCTAACATATATAACACATTGATAACACATATGTACCTACACTAGCATATATAACACATTGATAACACATATGTACCTACCCTAGTATATATAACACATTGATAACACATATGTACCTACACTAGCATATATAACACATTGATAACACATGTGTACCTACACTAGCATATATAACACATTGATAACACATGTGTACCTATCCTAGTATATATAACACATTGATAACACATATGTACCTACCCTAACATATATAACACATTGATAACACATGTGTACCTATCCTAACATATATAACGCATTGATAACACATATGTACCTACCCTAACATATATAATACATTGATAACACATATGTACCTACCCTAGTATATATAACACATTGATAACACATATGTACCTACACTAGCATATATAACACATTGATAACACATGTGTACCTATCCTAGTATATATAACACATTGATAACACATATGTACCTACCCTAACATATATAACACATTGATAACACATGTGTACCTACCCTAGTATATATAACACATTGATAACACAAGTGTACCTACCCTAACATATATAACACATTGATAACACATATGTACCTACCCTAACATATATAACACATTGATAACACATGTGTACCTATCCTAGCATATATAACACATTAACAACACATGTGTACCTACCCTTGTATATATAACACATTGATAACACATGTGTACCTATCCTAGCATATATAACACATTGATAACACATGTGTACCTATCCTAGCATATATAACAAATCAAGTGTACCTACCCAAGTCACAAAACAGTGTCCAACATCCTCTGGTATGGTTTCATATTTCTCTAGTTCTTTCAGGAAGACACTGAAATATAAAAACGTCAAATGACATCAGTTCCATGCATTCGGAATCAGTCAAGGCTCAGCTGGGTATCAGATGGTGCAGGGACTCATCTCTGCCTCTTTCTCATGACCTTAGAAACAGCTGTGTCTGTTGCAGAATGTGTCTCCAGCACAGACAAGTGGAGATGGAATCACATAGTTTCAGAATGTGTCTCCAGCACAGACAAGTGGAGAGGGAATCAAATAGTTTCAGAATGTGTCTCCAGCACAGACAAGTGAAGAGGGAATCAAATAGTTTCAGGATGTGTCTCCAGCACAGACAAGAGGAGATGGAATCACATAGTTTCAGAATGTGTCTCCAGCACAGACAAGTAGAGATGGAATCAAATAGTTTCAGAATGTGTCTCCAGCACAGACAAGTGAAGAGGGAATCAAATAGTTTCAGGATGTGTCTCCAGCACAGACAAGAGGAGATGGAATCACACAGTTGCAGGATGTGTCTCCAGCACAGACAAGTGAAGATGGAATCACATAGTTTCAGAATTCATCTCCAGCACAGACAAGTGGAGATGGAATCACATAGTTTCAGAATGTGTCTCCAGCACAGATAGTGGAGATGGAATCACATAGTTTCAGAATGTGTCTCTAGCACAGACAAATGGAGATGGAATCACATAGTTTCAGAATGTGTCTCCAGCACAGACAAGTGGAGATGGAATCACATAGTTTCAGAATGTGTCTCCAGCACAGACAAGTGGAGAGGGAATCAAATAGTTTCAGAATGTGTCTCCAGCACTGACAAGAGGAGATGGAATCACATAGTAGCAAGATGTGTCTCCAGCACAGACAAGTGAAGATGGAATCACATAGTTTCAGAATTCATCTCCAGCACAGACAAGTAGAGATGGAATCACATAGTTTCAGAATGTGTCTCCAGCACAGATAGTGGAGATGGAATGAAATAGTTTCAGAATGTGTCTCTAGCACAGACAAGTGGAGATGGAATCAAATAGTTTCAGAATGTGTCCCCAGCACAGACAAGTGAAGATGGAATCAAATAGTTTCAGAATGTGTCCCCAGCACAGACAAGTGGAGATGGAATCAAATAGTTTCAGAATGTGTCCCCAGCACAGACAAGTGAAGATGGAATCAAATAGTTTCAGAATGTGTCTCCAACACAGATAGTGGAGATGGAATTAAATAGTTTCAGATTGTGTCTCCAGCACAGACAAGTAGAGATGGAATCACACAGTTTCAGAATGTGTCTCCAGCACAGATAGTGGACATGGAATGAAATAGTTTCAGAATGTGTCTCCAGCACAGACAAGTGAAGATGGAATCAAATAGTTTCAGAATGTGTCTCCAGCACAGACAAGTGAAGATGGAATCAAATAGTTTCAGAATGTGTCTCCAGCACAGATAGTGGAGATGGAATTAAATAGTTTCAGATTGTGTCTCCAGCACAGACAAGTAGAGATGGAATCACACAGTTTCAGAATGTGTCTCGAGCACAAACAAGTGAAGATGGAATCATAGTTTCAGAGTGTGTCTCCAGCACAGACAAGTGGAGATGGAATCACATAGTTTCAGAATGTGTCTCCAGCACAGACAAGTGGAGATGGAATCAACTAGCTTCAGAATGTGTCTCCAGCACAGACAAGTGGAGATGGAATCAACTAGCTTCAGAATGTGTCTCCAGCACAGACAAGTGGAGAGGGAATCAAATAGTTTCAGAATGTGTCTCCAGCACTGACAAGAGGAGATGGAATCACATAGTAGCAGGATGTGTCTCCAGCACAGACAAGTGAAGATGGAATCACATAGTTTCAGAATTCATCTCCAGCACAGACAAGTAGAGATGGAATCACATAGTTTCAGAATGTGTCTCCAGCACATATAGTGGAGATGGAATGAAATAGTTTCAGAATGTGTCTCTAGCACAGACAAGTGGAGATGGAATCAAATAGTTTCAGAATGTGTCCCCAGCACAGACAAGTGAAGATGGAATCAAATAGTTTCAGAATGTGTCCCCAGCACAGACAAGTGGAGATGGAATCAAATAGTTTCAGAATGTGTCCCCAGCACAGACAAGTGAAGATGGAATCAAATAGTTTCAGAATGTGTCTCCAACACAGATAGTGGAGATGGAATTAAATAGTTTCAGATTGTGTCTCCAGCACAGACAAGTAGAGATGGAATCACACAGTTTCAGAATGTGTCTCCAGCACAGATAGTGGACATGGAATGAAATAGTTTCAGAATGTGTCTCCAGCACAGACAAGTGAAGATGGAATCAAATAGTTTCAGAATGTGTCTTCAGCACAGACAACTGAAGATGGAATCACATAGTTTCAGAATGTGTCTCCAGCACAGACAAGTGAAGATGGAATCACATAGTTTCAGAATGTGTCTCGAGCACAAACAAGTGAAGATGGAATCATAGTTTCAGAGTGTGTCTCCAGCACAGACAAGTGGAGATGGAATCACATAGTTTCAGAATGTGTCTCCAGCACAGACAAGTGGAGATGGAATCAACTAGCTTCAGAATGTGTCTCCAGCACAGACAAGTGGAGATGGAATCAACTAGCTTCAGAATGTGTCTCCAGCACAGACAAGTGGAGATGGAATCAACTAGCTTCAGAATGTGTCTCCAGCACAGACAAGTGGAGATGGAATCAACTAGCTTCATGAGAGCATCATGCCCTAAGAAACTCACTGCAAGTCATCCTATCCCTAGTGGCTCCCTACATGTCCCCCCCCCCTAGTGTGTTCAAGCCTGTCCCTACTTCTCTTCTGTACTTGGAAGAACCAGACAAACAGCTCGTATGTGACAATATCAATACTCACTCTTTATGGAATTCATAGATCTCGTCCATGTTGCTGAACACAACATGCTCCCTGCCAATGATACCCGTCGGCACATGGACATTGTGATCTGACATAGGTTTCATGTAGCTCTGGGGACAGAAAAAACACTTTTGTCTGACATAGGTTTCATGTGGCTCTGTGGACAGAAAAACACTGTTGTCTGACATAGGTTTCATGTGGCTCTGTGGACAGAAAAAACACTGTTGTCTGACATAGGTTTCATGTAGCTCTGTGGACAGAAAAACACTGAACTCACATAGCTATAGCTCTGTGGACAGAAAAACACTGAACTCACATAGGTATAGTTGTGTGAAGAGAACAATGTGGTATAGTAATGTTGGAATTGTATTTATCAACTGTCACCTAACATGGATGTCACAGCGCAGCCAGCAGGCATTGCCAGACATGCAGCACCTCACCCAGAAGGTGTTGAAGCATGTGGAAACAATGAGTCTGATATCACCATTCAGAGACGAGGACAATTACTGTGACCCTACAGATAGTTATCACACAAAGTTAAAATATATAGAATTTGCCTGAAATGTGATCGAACAGTTTGAATTACTACAATATCTGTAGTTATCTCAACAGCACACTGGTGCATCTTGAGGACGGGATGTCATTGACAAACTCTGTTCAACACGAGCGATGCTACATACAACTGAGTGTATGGGCGTACCTGTGGGTGGAAACATATGTTTGGCAATAGCCAAGCCAGCAGACACATGTCTAACCACTGCGCTGCTCCCAAGTCTGTAATACTGGAGGGCAAACAGAACACAAAACATGACCTGGAAGCATGACAACAGAAACACACACATACACACACGCACACAGAGGCAAACAATCCACCCTGGATCTTTATCAACAGACTAGAACATCAATATATTAGAAAACGAACAAAAATTTTCTTTTTAGGCTCTCTTTGTAGTCTGCCTGTATGTGTGTGTGTTTGAGCTTGTGTCACGAAGGCTATCACATGCTGTGTTTTATCTGTGTGATTGAGCTTGTGTCACGATGGCTAGTCACATGCTGTGTTTTATCTGTGTGTGCTTGAGCTTGTGTCACGAAGGCTATCACATGCTGTGTTTTATCTGTGTGTGATTGAGCTTGTGCCACGACGGCTAGTCACATGCTGTGTTTTATCTGTGTGTGTTTTAGCTTGTGCCGTGACGGCTAGTCACATGCTGTGTTTTATCTGAACTCCAGGATTGAAGGCTATCACATGCTGTGTTTTATCTGTGTGTGTTTGAGCTTGTGTCACGATGGCTAGTCACATGCTGTGTTTTATCTCTGTGTGTTTGAGCTTGTGCCACGATGGCTAGTCACATGCTGTGTTTTATCTGTGTGTGTTTGAGCTTGTGCCGTGACGGCTAGTCACATGCTGTGTTTTATCTTAACTCCAGGATCAGGTCGACAACAGCCAGCTCCCTCCTTCCATGCCACTGTAGACTCTGTCAGACTGAAGACTGTAAAGACAAGTCCACACAACGAGCGGAATAAGAATATCAATGAAGGAGGATTATGTGTACTTACATTGATACAAATCTCTAAATCTTTCACGTAGGTTCTCTCTGTCTGTAGCAGCTCTGCCATGATAAACCTGGAGAAGAATCAAGTGCATTGTTGTATTCCTACAATATACTACCACACGGATTGTACATTGTTGTATTTCTACAATATACTAACACAGAGATTGCACATTGTTGTATTTCTACAATAAACTAACACAGAGATTGTACATTGTTGTATTCCTACAATAAACTAACACAGAGATTGTACATTGTTATATTCCTACAATAAACACACACAGAGATTGTACATTGTTGTATTCCTACAATATACTAACACAGAGATTGTACATTGTTGTATTCCTACAATAAACTAACACAGAGACTACATTCATGTATTCCTACAATAGATGTACTATCCATCATCCTGAGCAAACAGACATCTCATCTCCTCCCGCAAAACATCACAAACTACTTGACGTTTCTCATGATATTCTCAACGACTCTCTCAAAAAAGCACAAACTATTTCATGTTTTCCATGATAATCTCAACTCCCTCAAAAAAGCGCACACTGTTTGATGTTTCTCATGATATTCTCAACAACTCCCTCAAAAAAAGCACAAACTATGTGATGTTTCTCATGATATTCTCAACGATTCCCTCGAAAAAGCACAAATTATTTCATGTTTTGCATGATATTCTCAACAACTCCCTCAAAAAAGCACAAACTAATTGATGTTTCTCATGATATTCTCAACAACTCCCTCACAACAATCACAAACTCCCTCAAAACAGGAGACTATTTTAATCAACTTTGTCTGCAACCAGACTCAATCCCAACACCGACCAAGTTATAGGTGGATAGCACACCTCTATGCCACTGTCTCCTGAGCTGAAGTACAAAGTAACACATCAGATCACACAAGAAGACATGCTGTCACACACACAACTCACTCTCTTCTCCTCGCAGACTTTCTCTTTTCTTCTGTGATTTCCTTGACTGCTCCAGTTTGCTCCAGTTTTTCTTCAATAGAAGAATCACTTTGCCTCTGCTCATCTTTCTCATTTTGCTGTGGGAAGACGCAAATGTCAAACTGGATCCAACAAAATGTGTCAATGAAATATAGTCAACAGCAACAACATATGTCAATGAAATCTAGTCAACGACAACAATGAAATGTGTGTGTTTGGTCATTCATTTGTTTGTTAGTTCATAGCTTGGTTATGCTGTCAGGCTCTGGTGTGTAGCCTCCTTGTTCCTTGTGAGATATGATGGAGGCAGATTGTTTGAGAGATAACAGAACAAACCTCTTGAGTGGTCAGACCCAGCTTGTTGTGTACGCATGATGGAGGTATTGTTGTGTAAACATGATTGAGGTAGATTGAGAGATGACAGAACAAACCTCTTGAGTGGTCAGACCAAGCTTGTTGTGATGGAGGTAGATTGTTTGAGAGATGACAGAAAAAAACCTCTTGAGTGGTCAGACCAAGCTTGTTGTGTACACATAATGGAGGTAGATTGTTGTGTACACATGTTGGAGGTAGATTGTTGTGTACACATGATGGAGGTAGATTGTTGTGTACATATGATGGAGATAGATTATTGTGTACATATGATGGAGGTAGCTTGTTGTGTACACATGATGGAGGTAGATTGTTGTGTACACATGATGGAGGTAGACTGTTGTGTACACATGATGGAGGTAGATTGTTGTGTACACATGATGGAGGTAGACTGTTGTGTACACATGATGGAGGTAGATTGTTGTCTACACATGATGGAGGTAGATTCTGTGAGAGATGACAGAACCAACCTCTTGAGTGGTCAGACCCAGTTTAGCCTGCAGCTGTGCCCGATACTTCTCCATGCGGGATGAGAAGAGCTTGTAGCGTTTGTCCACCATGGAGCACCACTCCATGATGCTGGTGGCATGGACATTTCCCTTGGTGACAAAGTCGTCTGCCAGGTGTAGCAACAGCTTGACGTTCTCCCTGGTCTCCTGCAACAGTAAACAGCAAACATGTCTGTAGCTGACATCACTTTTACAGTAGACAGAAAACATGTTTGTAGCTGACATCACTTTTACAGTAGACAGAAAACATGTTTGTAGCTGACATCACTTTTACAGTAGACAGAAAACATGTTTGTAGCTGACGACACTTTTATAGTAGACAGAAAACATGTTTGTAGCTGACAGCACTTTTACAGTAGACAGAAAACATGTTTGTAGCTGACGACACTTTTATAGTAGACAGAAAACATGTTTGTAGCTGACATCACTTTTACAGTAGACAGAAAACATGTTTGTAGCTGACAGCACTTTTACAGTAGACAGAAAACATGTTTGTAGCTGACGACACTTTTATAGTAGACAGAAAACATGTTTGTAGCTGACAGCACTTTTACAGTAGACAGAAAACATGTTTGTAGCTGACGACACTTTTATAGTAGACAGAAAACATGTTTGTAGCTGACAGCACTTTTACAGTAGACAGAAAACATGTTTGTAGCTGACGACACTTTTATAGTAGACAGAAAACATGTTTGTAGCTGACAGCACTTTTACAGTAGACAGAAAACATGTTTGTAGCTGACGACACTTTTATAGTAGACAGAAAACATGTTTGTAGCTGACATCACTTTTACAGTAGACAGAAAACATGTTTGTAGCTGACGAAACTTTTATAGTAGACAGAAAACATGTTTGTAGCTGACAGCACTTTTACAGTAGACAGAAAACATGTTTGTAGCTGACGACACTTTTATAGTAGACAGAAAACATGTTTGTAGCTGACATCACTTTTACAGTAGACAGAAAACATGTTTGTAGCTGACGACACTTTTATAGTAGACAGAAAACATGTTTGTAGCTGACAGCACTTTTACAGTAGACAGAAAACATGTTTGTAGCTGACGACACTTTTATAGTAGACAGAAAACATGTTTGTAGCTGACAGCACTTTTACAGTAGACAGAAAACATGTTTGTAGCTGACGACACTTTTATAGTAGACAGAAAACATGTTTGTAGCTGACATCACTTTTACAGTAGACAGAAAACATGTTTGTAGCTGACGACACTTTTATAGTAGACAGAAAACATGTTTGTAGCTGACAGCACTTTTACAGTAGACAGAAAATATGTTTGTAGCTGATGGCACTTTTATAGTAGACAGAAAACATGTTTGTAGCTGATGGCACTTTTATAGTAGACAGAAAACATGTTTGTAGCTGATGGCACTTTTATAGTAGATAGAAAACATATTTGTAGCTGACATCACTTTTATAGTAGACAGCAAACATGTTTGTAGCTGACAGTACTTTTACAGTAGACAGCAAACATGTTTGTAGCTGACAACACTTTTATAGTAGACAGCAAACATGTTTGTAGCTGAAATCACTTTTACAGTAGACAGAAAACATGTTTGTAGCTGACGACACTTTTATAGTAGACAGAAAACATGTTTGTAGCTGACAGTACTTTTATAGTAGACAGCAAACATGTTTGTAGCTGACAGCACTTTTATAGTAGACAGAAAACATGTTTGTAGCTGATGGCACTTTTATAGTAGACAGAAAACATGTTTGTAGCAGACAGCACTTTTACAGTAGACAGCAAACATGTTTGTAGCTGACAGCACTTTTACACAGCAGACATGTTTGTAGCTGATGGCAAATATCACATCTATACCCTACAGTAAATATTACATTTATAGCTCAGAGTAAATATCACATTTATAGCTGACAGCAAACATCACGCAAGTAAGGAACCTATGACAGGTCTAGCATACCGGTAGGGAGTTTACTTGATCCTAGAAAAACACCGCTCATGAATCATGGAGGTGATTGGAGGACAGGCACTATTCACAGGTGCTGGAACTTCAATTATCCCAAATGGCAACAACAAATATCACATCTATACCTTATAGTAAATATCATATTTATAACTTATAGGAAATATATTTATAACTTACAGTAAATATCACATTTATAGCTGACAGCAAATATCACATTTATAACATACAGGAAAGATCACATTTATAACTGACAGCAAATATCATATTTATAACAACAGTATATATATCTCATCCCCTAACCCAGGATGTGGGAGGTAGGGGTGTCATGACGGAAGCATCAGTAACCAACCTCCTCCAGCACTGTCTCTTTCCTCCGCTACCTTTGTGCACCCCCACCAGCCAGGAAGAAAGAACACCAAACATAACACACCTGACAGAACACACCAAACAGAACACATCTGATGTCACACACCAAACAGAACACATCTGATGTCACAAACCTTAGCCCTGTTCCTGAATTCATAATGCTCCTTCAAGAGGGCCTCAGTCTCACACTTATCAGATCCTAGGTTTGTGTGGGAAGCCAGGTAGGCCTCGCCGTAGTCATGGATCCACTCTAAAGCCTGTAACACAGAGCATCATCGTAGAATATCAAATAACTTATTTTATTCACTGCCAAGACTGACATGTTATGTCACCTGTTTATTCACTGTCAAGACTGACATGTCATGTCACCTCAGTTTATTCACTGCCAAGACTGACATGTCATGTCACCTCTGTTTATTCATTATTCTCATCCAATGACTTGTCTTTACAGATCTGTTCCCGATAACAGTCATGTGAAATGTCTCTCTGTCACATCTTAGATAATAGTCATGTGAAATGTCACTCTGTCACATCTTAGTTAATAGTCATGTGAAATGTCTCTCTGTCACATCTTAGATAATAGTCGTGTGAAATAATTCTGTCAAATATGAAGAAATTCACAGACAAGTCAGAACATTATGTAAGGAGGCAAAAGAAGCATGGCTTGAGGAAAAGTGCTCAGAAATTGAAAGCCAACACAACAGTCAAAATACCAAATTAGTGCACAAACGAATTCAGGAACTTACTAATAAAAGAACAAGTACATCAACAGGGTGTCTAAAAATTGAAGATGGCAAAATCATAATAGAAAAAGACCAGATTCTACAGGTATGGACAGATTATGTGAAACACCTTTATGATGATAACAGAGACGAACAGTATGATATTAGATTTAATAATGAAGGACCGCCAATTTTGGAGATGGAGGTTCGAAATGTTCTTAAGCATATGAAAGCTGGCAAGGCCCCCGGTGCAGATAACATCACAACAGAAATGATTAAAGCTTTAGAAGAATTTGGAATAGATCAAGTCACCAGACTGCTAAACACATTATATGATACTGGAGATATACCTCCTGAATTATGTAACTCTATATTTATTGCAATCCCAAAGAAATCAGGAACCTTGGAATGTGATCAACATAGAACAATTAGTATAATGAGTCACATCACAAAGATTTTGCTAAACATTATCATGCAAAGAATGAGGAAGAAGATACAACCTGAAATAGGGGAAGAACAATGCGGGTTTGTAGAAGGAAAGGGTACAGTAAATGCTGTGTATATGCTGCGAACAGTTATTGAACGTGCTATAGAAGTAAACAAGGATATAAATCTTTGCTTTATTGACTATACAAAGGCTTTTGATAGCGTTAGACATGTCAGCATGGTGGATATGCTTGCAGATCTACAAATTGATGGGAAAGACATTAGACTTATAAAAAACATATATTGGAAACAACAAGCTGCAATAAGGATTGATAATGAAGTGGGACAGTATCAGCCAATTAAGAGAGGTGTTAGGCAGGGATGTGTGATGTCTCCAGATCTTTTTTCCCTGTACAGTGAAAATATTTTCAGAAATGTAGAGGATATAAATGGAATCAGCATTGGAGGACGAAACATCAATAACATTAGATATGCAGATGATACAGTATTAATTGCAGACAATGCGCAGGACCTGCAACAATTAGTAGATGCGGTTGTTGTACACAGTGAGCAACTGGGGTTAGAATTAAATTGTAAAAAGACTCAGGTTATGGTCGTCAGTAGGAAGGAAGAAGTGCCACAATGTAATATACGAGTAAATGGAAATATTCTTCAACAAGTGAATCGGTACAATTATCTTGGAACAGTTATAACATCTGATGGGAGATGCCTTGAAGAGATTAGAACAAGAATCGCCATGGCGAAAGTAGCCTTTAGCAAGATGACAAACATTCTGACCAATAAAAAGATGTCAATTGAAACGAGAAAAAGAGTGTTGAGGGGATACATAGAGCCTGTTCTTTTGTATGGATGTGAAACTTGGACAATGAGCAGTCAAGCTGAAAAGCATCTGATGGCTGCAGAAATGTGGTTTCTGAGGAAAATGCAAAGAATACCATGGACAGACAGAAAAACCAATGACCAAGTACTACAGGAGACAAATGAACATCGTAGACTGATTAGAGAAATTAGACGTAGACAGTCAAAATTTTTTGGACATGTTATGAGAAGAAATGGGTTGGAGAACTTAGTGACAACTGGCAAGATCGAGGGGAACAGACCAAGAGGAAGACCGAGAGGAAAATACCTGGATGGCTTGGCCACATGGCATGGACGAGACAGGAACACTGAGCTGATCCATGACACTGGTGATCGAGTGAAATGGCGAGTCATGACCGCCCACGCTTTCCGGCATGGCACATGATTGATTGATTGAAATGTCTCTCTGTCATATATTTGATAACAGTCGTGTGAAATGTCTCTCTGTCACATCTTAGATAACAGTTGCTCCCCCGATGTGTCTCCACTTTGCCGCGGTGGGGGAGCTTGAGTGTCCCACCGACCCCAAGCGCTGTGACAATGGATATAAACTACATATTGGACAGCTCTTGGGATAGGGACCAGACTAAGAGAGACACAACCTGCTGCTCTGCAGGTAGACTGAGGATAGCAATCAGATTTTAAACTCAAGCGCACGAAGCCACAAACTTGGTCCAGACACTTACACAAAGGCCTCCATCTGAGAGATTTAGCTGAATGCCTCTAAGCTACTACCCTTGGATGAGTGAGCCGGGCCGAAAACTCACCTACCGAAATACGGAGGTGAGGTACTGAGCACGCTACATGCCCAGTTCAGATACCTGTCCGAAGGCTCTCAGCTGGGGGATATGAGGGATCCCGAATGAGAGGATCGCCCATTTCTCGCTCACTGCTGTACGGAGGTAAGGTGCTGAGCCGGCAGCACATGTAGCCTACCTCGTGAGCAAGTACAAAAAGATTGAAGAAGTGCCCCAGTCGAATGAAAGGCTACGAAAACTGACTGTATCTAACTCATAGAGAGTGTAGACAAAGGTGGAAAAACAAAGTGGAAAAATGTCTCAATAACACGAAATGGAACACACGGCTAGCGAATCCATTGCGAAGTCTGAAGCGAAAGCTTACCTAGTGGATGTCGCCTGCAGACTGACCGTTCCTGGTGTGTGATTTAGCGACCAGTGGCAAGCGAGATGCCCAACACATGGAAGTGAGGAACTAAAGCAGCCATGAGCAGGACGAGGCAACTCCTTGGGTGAGCCCAGTCTCAGAGCAATATGTGCCGGCTCTGCAATTATGGAAGCCTCCTTGGATAGCCTTGGATAGGCCCATGGTCTGCCCCTGCCTTCCCTTGAGGGTTAACCGTGATGTTGATGATCGTTCTATCTTGACCAGCTGAGATGTGGGCGACATCCCAACAATAAGTCCAACGTGCCTTGAAACCCGAGGAAGGCTAACCTCATTAAAAAATGCCTGCTGAAGTCGGAAGTGCCGTCCTACGGGTGGCAAACTAAAAATTGGCACTATGCAACTACGTCCGAGTGAAATGTCTCGTCCGAATGTCTCTGGTGCTAGGAACAGCTCTGACTACCTAGTTTCCGAATGCCGCTCTTGTTCGGAACAGCTCTGACTAGGTAGATTCCCGAATGTTTGTCGTGCCTGAAACAGCTCTGACGAGCGCAACGACAAGCACATGTCCGAAAACTCGCTGAGTGGATACCGTCTGCAGACCAGCCTGGTTTGTGCGGGAACGGCCCAGGGCGAATGAAATGCCCAATATATTGAAGTGAGAAATTAAAGCAGCCATGAGCAGGACGTGACGATTCCCTCGGTGAGCCCAGCACCAGAGCGTTATGTGTCGGCTCTGCAATTATGGAAGCCACCCAGGATGGCGGAAAATGCTATGGACTGTCCCTGCCTTCATTTGAGGGATGACCGTGCAGTCTTCGACTGTTCCAACTTGACCAGCTGGACGGTGGACAGTACCACAAAAGTGAGAGTCTCCCAGGAATGCTAACCTGGTCAAAAATGCACGCTAAAAGTCGGATGTGTTGGCCTAAGGGTTTCAACCCAAGGGTGCCTAACCAGACACATCACATCTGAAAAAACACTCCGAATGAACGCAAAGAAGAAGAAGAAGATAACAGTTGTGTGAAATGTGTCTCTCTGTCAAATCTTAGATAACAGTCGTGTGAAAAGTCTCTCTGTCACATCTTAGATAAGTTGTGTGAAATGTCTCTCTCTGTCACATCTTAGATAACAGTCTTGTGAAATGTCTCTCTGTCACATCTTAGATAACAGTCATGTGAAATGTCTCTCTGTCACATCTTAGATAACAGTCATGTTAAATGTCTCTCTCTCTCTGTCACATCTTAGATAACAGTCGTGTGAAAAGTCTCTCTGTCACATCTTAGATAACAGTCGTGTGAAAAGTCTCTCTGACACATCTTAGATAACAGTTGTGTGAAATGTCTCTCTGTCACATCTTAGATAACAGTCGTGTGAAATATCTGTCTGTCACAAGCTTGTGTTGCTGTCATGTGTACATGATCTGTCATATCTTAGATCCACGTACACTGTAGTCCTCCTCTTCTCCACACAGCTCTCTCAATCCTTATCTGTCACCCTCACAATCATTATCTGTCACCCTCACAATCATTATCCGTCACACTCTCAATCATTATCCGTCACAGACATGTATGTGGGGGAATACACATTTAATGTGACTCCTGTGGAGACATGATGAGATGATGTAAGAAACCTTGTGCATGTCAGTACATAAGAAGACAATGTTAAATAGCCTTGGCCTAATGCTGATTATAGCTAAGGAAAGACGACAAGGCATTAGAAACAACAGAGGTTATGTATGGGTTATTCTCTTCAAGAATGAGAGATACAATATCTACATGTTTGGATGCCTTACTCACATTTAGAGTCAGAATGGCTCTACAACAAGCGATGAGGGACAAGGGACACATTGGACCGACACTCCTTTCCCCTTCTCCTTTTGTTGTTTGTATTGTTGTTTGTAATTGTGTTGTAAACATTTTACCATACCACACTAGGTTAATGCTCGTGTTGTATTCTTTGTCATCCATTTCTATAGATAATAGCGAGTGGTGGTTGGATTGTTGGACATTCCACCAACCCGGAAACTGGGTAATCAGCCGGAAAGTGATAAATGGCAACCTGTCCTAACCATAGTCTGGATCTAGAAAAACATCAATGTTGACTGCTACGTTTATCCGCTGCCTAGCCAGCGAAAGACCTGTTGAAGAGAGACACTCAGCGATTGATAGTCCTACTTCTGTCAGGATATCCAGGATGGATCTCTGTATTTAATTGTCCATCAAGATAAATGGATATTCAAAATACACCGACAACAGCGTATCGTCTACTTTTACGTCTGGGAGATACCGCCTGGTACACCATCAATCCGCGACATTCCCAGTTTCCTGTTCAGGATTGAATAATCCGTCAATCAGTCATACAGCGGCAGAATCAACACCAAGTTCTAGATACGAACACCAACTCAAATAAATGGGAAGAGACACTGAAACAACATAAGCCAGTATAAACAAGGTACCAACTTAATATCAACTGAATAACCCTGAAATAAGCCAGATCAACTCCAGATCTCAGACCGGAACACCATCAAGAAGACCATATGAAAGAAGCTAGTGGAGTAAATGCCTCTACGCATGCAACAAAAAGAATTATCTGATTGTTAGCGACTCCCAGTTGTGTGTTGGAGTTAATATTCTTCAGTTCCATGCCTGCAGCAGATCAATCCTGGAAATATTTCCAGATGAAACAAATGAATGACTCGCAGCATTGTATGTCTACACTGAAATGAAAATACTGAATCAGAACTCTTTGCTGGTCCCATGTCCCATGCTAGCCTAAATGCCATCAACTGTGGAATAGGTTATAGACTGGTGACTAGATGGGTGAAAAATCTTTGTGAACATAATTGAGATTCGGATATTAGAAGCCGAGAAGCTGAAAGGTCGGCATCCTTTTCATCGGATATGGTGATATAGGGAAGACCCTTGGTCCAAGACTCATGGTGCATCTCCTGAAGGTATGACCAACCCAGGCCTCAATTTCACAATGGCACCGAGCTACTTGCAAACCAAGTATTCTTGAATTCAGCCCCAGGAAGGGAATATGTGCTTGTGTATAATTCTATTCTTGGATTATGGATTAATAAATATTCACCAGCCAACTTCAGTGGGCATAATATAAGTAGAAAATGACTGAGTACATTTATTTCTGCCCGGATAAATATGGACATTACCTGCTTCGCACTGGAGAAGAATAACCGACAGCAACACCTAAGGAAATAGACTGTAATTAAATAATTAATTTAATTATTAGAACTAGTGGCTTCTATATGTGCTTTTTCCCATGCCATGGATGTAAAAGGTCAGTAGCTTTTTTTCAATGAAGGTTGTGGTTTTGGTTGAGTACTCTGACACCATCTCATTATTTTTAAATATGAGAATTGTAACTGGTGTCGGAAACAATTGTTTATATGTTTGGGTTTTATGAACTTAGACCATTGTTTACTTTACTGATATACAGTGAGTCAATGATATAGAACCAATCAGTGGTTGTCGTGTTGTTTGTAATAACATTGTTTCTTTCTTGGGACAATGTGGGTAATGTGTTTTTGTCATATTGAAAATCATTCCCATGCCTGTTCTGGAAATTCAGTGCGGTCATTACAAATTATATGTATATTGGTTACTACAGATCTTGATTTAATGCCTGAACTGTTTGTCAAAAATTGTTGATGTTTACGTCAAGTCCAGTGTGATGTATGTTCAACTGTGGTTGTTTTATATGTTGTAAACAATCAATGTCTTCTAGCACTATATAAACTTTAGAGGGTGATGAAGTGGGAAGGGAAACCTACACACAGATGCCATTGTTTCAAGGATTGAAGTGTTTTCTCCTGGTATTTGTGGTAAATATCCCTGATCACCTTGCATTCTAACAGTGACCAGAGAATCAACTAAATCCCCTAGACACTTTTAACAAAATATTCTCTTAGATTAAAATCCACATCCCACAGAGGTTGTGAGAAAGTTGTACACGACATTTAAAACGGAGAGAGGAAAGCCACCCAGCTCTGACAACACCATGTTAGAAGACACTTTGGCAGATGTTGTGACTGAAATAATAACAGATTTCTACATATTTATGAAATAAGAGATTTCTACATGATATTTGTGGAGAGAAGCTTCTGCCACTGACCTGCTTGGCACTTTGTTCAAACAAAACAAACTGGTGGCACTGCTCCAGCTTTCTCTTCTTGGAGGTCCAGTACTCCAGGACCAGGTTCTCCTGATGTAGCAGCTTGGTCAGTGTGGCTGGGGACACAAGAAGTGCATTCTGTCCTCAGTCATGTGCTTCTCTGTCTCCTGTACTGAGGTATTCTTAGACATAGGTGAAGGGTCAGGTGAAGGTCATGTAGCAGATAGTCACCAAGTCTACAATGATAAGCTGTCATATACACAAGATCATCAAGTCTACAATGATAAGCTGTCATATACACAAGATCAGCAAGTCTACAATGATAAGCTGTCATATACACAAGATCAGCAAGTCTACAATGATAAGCTGTCATATACACAAGATCACCAAGTCTACAATGATAAGCTGTCATATACACAAGATCAGCAAGTCTACAATGATAAGCTGTCATATACACAAGATCATCAAGTCTACAATGATAAGCTGTCATATACACAAGATCAGCAAGTCTACAATGATAAGCTGTCATATACACAAGATCAGCAAGTCTACAATGATAAGCTGTCATATACACAAGATCAGCAAGTCTACAATGATAAGCTGTCATATACACAAGATCACCAAGTCTACAATGATAAGCTGTCATATACACAAGATCAGCAAGTCTACAATGATAAGCTGTCATATACACAAGATCAGCAAGTCTACAATGATAAGCTGTCATATACACAAGATCAGCAAGTCTACAATGATAAGCTGTCATATACACAAGATCACCAAGTCTACAATGATAAGCTGTCATATACACAAGATCACCAAGTCTACAATGATAAGCTGTCATATACACAAGATCAGCAAGTCTACAATGATAAGCTGTCATATACACAAGATCATCAAGTCTACTACAATGATAAGCTGTCATATACACAAGATCATCAAGTCTACAATGATAAGCTGTCATATACACAAGATCAGCAAGTCTACAATGATAAGCTGTCATATACACAAGATCAGCAAGTCTACAATGATAAGCTGTCATATACACAAGATCATCAAGTCTACAATGATAAGCTGTCATATACACAAGATCAGCAAGTCTACAATGATAAGCTGTCATATACACAAGATCAGCAAGTCTACAATGATAAGCTGTCATATACACAAGATCATCAAGTCTACTACAATGATAAGCTGTCATATACACAAGATCATCAAGTCTACAATGATAAGCTGTCATATACACAAGATCAGCAAGTCTACAATGATAAGCTGTCATATACACAAGATCACCAAGTCTACAATGATAAGCTGTCATATACACAAGATCACCAAGTCTACAATGATAAGCTGTCATATACACAAGATCAGCAAGTCTACAATGATAAGCTGTCATATACACAAGATCAGCAAGTCTACAATGATAAGCTGTCATATACACAAGATCAGCAAGTCTACAATGATAAGCTGTCATATACACAAGATCACCAAGTCTACAATGATAAGCTGTCATATACACAAGATCAGCAAGTCTACAATGATAAGCCTGTCATATACACAAGATCAGCAAGTCTACAATGATAAGCTGTCATATACACAAGATCACCAAGTCTACAATGATAAGCTGTCATATACACAAGATCAGCAAGTCTACAATGATAAGCTGTCATATACACAAGATCACCAAGTCTACAATGATAAGCTGTCATATACACAAGATCATCAAGTCTACAATGATAAGCTGTCATATACACAAGATCAGCAAGTCTACAATGATAAGCTGTCATATACACAAGATCATCAAGTCTACAATGATAAGCTGTCATATACACAAGATCATCAAGTCTACAATGATAAGCTGTCATATACACAAGATCATCAAGTCTACAATGATAAGCTGTCATATACACAAGATCACCAAGTCTACAATGATAACCTGTCATATACACAAGATCAGCAAGTCTACAATGATAAGCTGTCATATACACAAGATCATCAAGTCTACAATGATAAGCTGTCATATACACAAGATCACCAAGTCTACAATGATAACCTGTCATATACACAAGATCAGCAAGTCTACAATGATAAGCTGTCATATACACAAGATCAGCAAGTCTACAATGATAAGCTGTCATATACACAAGATCAGCAAGTCTACAATGATAAGCTGTCATATACACAAGATCAGCAAGTCTACAATGATAAGCTGTCATATACACAAGATCACCAAGTCTACAATGATAAGCTGTCATATACACAAGATCAGCAAGTCTACAATGATAAGCTGTCATATACACAAGATCAGCAAGTCTACAATGATAAGCTGTCATATACACAAGATCAGCAAGTCTACAATGATAAGCTGTCATATACACAAGATCAGCAAGTCTACAATGATAAGCTGTCATATACACAAGATCACCAAGTCTACAATGATAAGCTGTCATATATACACAGATCACAAGTCTACAATGATAAGCTGTCATATACACAAGATCAGCAAGTCTACAATGATAAGCTGTCATATACACAAGATCAGCAAGTCTACAATGATAAGCTGTCATATACACAAGATCAGCAAGTCTACAAGATAAGCTGTCATATACACAAGATCAGCAAGTCTACAATGATAAGCTGTCATATACACAAGATCAGCAAGTCTACAATGAATAAGCTGTCATATACACAAGATCAGCAAGTCTACAATGATAAGCTGTCATATACACAAGATCATCAAGTCTACAATGATAAGCTGTCATATACACAAGATCAGCAAGTCTTACACTTGATAAGCTGTCAATACACAAGATCAGCAAGTCTACAATGATAAGCTGTCATATACACAAGATCAGCAAGTCTACAATGATAAGCTGTCATATACACAAGATCAGCACTAGTCTACAATGATAAGCTGCTCATATACACAAGATCAGCAAGTTCTACAATGATAAGCTGTCATATACACAAGATCAGCAAGTCTACAATGATAAGCTGCATAGTACACAAGATCAGCAAGTCTACAATGATAAGCTGTCATATACACAAGATCAGCAAGTCTACAATGATAAGCTGTCATATACACAAGATCAGCAAGTCTACAATGATAAGCTGTCATATACACAAGATCAGCAAGTCTACAATGATAAGCTGTCATATACACAAGATCAAGCAAGTCTACAATGATAAGCTGTCATATACACAAGATCAGCAAGTCTACAATGATAAGCTGTCATATACACAAGATCACCAAGTCTACAATGATAAGCTGTCATATACACAAGATCATCAAGTCTACAATGATAAGCTGTCATATACACAAGATCATCAAGTCTACAATGATAAGCTGTCATATACACAAGATCAGCAAGTCTACAATGATAACTGTCATATACACAAGATCAGCAAGTCTACAATGATAAGCTGTCATATACACAAGATCAGCAAGTCTACAATGATAAGCTGTCATATACACAAGATCATCAAGTCTACTACAATGATAAGCTGTCATATACACAAGATCAGCAAGTCTACAATGATAAGCTGTCATATACACAAGATCAGCAAGTCTACAATGATAAGCTGTCATATACACAAGATCAGCAAGTCTACAATGATAAGCTGTCATATACACAAGATCATCAAGTCTACAATGATAAGCTGTCATATACACAAGATCAGCAAGTCTACAATGATAAGCTGTCATATACACAAGATCAGCAAGTCTACAATGATAAGCTGTCATATACACAAGATCAGCAAGTCTACAATGATAAGCTGTCATATACACAAGATCAGCAAGTCTACAATGATAAGCTGTCATATACACAAGATCAGCAAGTCTACAATGATAAGCTGTCATATACACAAGATCAGCAAGTCTACAATGATAAGCTGTCATATACACAAGATCATCAAGTCTACAATGATAAGCTGTCATATACACAAGATCAGCAAGTCTACAATCTGATAAGCTGTCATATACACACGATATCAGCAAGTCTACAATGATAAGCTGTCATATACACAAGATCAGCAAGTCTACAATGATAAGCTGTCATATACACAAGATCAGCAAGTCTACAATGATAAGCTGTCATATACACAAGATCATCAAGTCTACAATGATAAGCTGTCATATACACAAGATCATCAAGTCTACAATGATAAGCTGTCATATACACAAGATCATCAAGTCTACAATGATAACCTGTCATATACACAAGATCAGCAAGTCTACAATGATAACCTGTCATATACACAAGATCAGCAAGTCTACAATGATAAGCTGTCATATACACAAGATCAGCAAGTCTACAATGATAAGCTGTCATATACACAAGATCATCAAGTCTACAATGATAACCTGTCATATACACAAGATCAGCAAGTCTACAATGATAACCTGTCATATACACAAGATCAGCAAGTCTACAATGATAAGCTGTCATATACACAAGATCAGCAAGTCTACAATGATAAGCTGTCATATACACAAGATCAGCAAGTCTACAATGATAAGCTGTCATATACACAAGATCATCAAGTCTACAATGATAAGCTGTCATATACACAAGATCAGCAAGTCTACAATGATAAGCTGTCATATACACAAGATCATCAAGTCTACAATGATAACTGTCATATACACAAGATCAGCAAGTCTACAATGATAAGCTGTCATATACACAAGATCAGCAAGTCTACACAATGATAAGCTGTCATATACACAAGATCATCAAGTCTACAATGATAAGCTGTCATATACACAAGATCAGCAAGTCTACAATGATAGCTGTCATATACACAAGATCAGCAAGTCTACAATGATAAGCTGTCATATACACAAGATCAGCAAGTCTACAATGATAAGCTGTCATATACACAAGATCAGCAAGTCTACAATGATAAGCTGTCATATACACAAGATCAGCAAGTCTACAATGATAACTGTCATATACACAAGATCATCAAGTCTACAATGATAAGCTGTCATATACACAAGATCACAAGTCTACAATGATAAGCTGTCATATACACAAGATCAGCAAGTCTACAATGATAAGCTGTCATATACACAAGATCAGCAAGTCTACAATGATAAGCTGTCATATACACAAGATCAGCAAGTCTACAATGATAAGCTGTCATATACACAAGATCACAAGTCTACAATGATAAGCTGTCTATACACAAGATCAGCAGTCTACAATGATAAGCTGTCATATACACAAGATCAGCAAGTCTACAATGATAAGCTGTCATATACACAAGATCAGCAAGTCTACAATGATAAGCTGTCATATACACAAGATCAGCGTCTACAATGAAAGCTGTCATATACACAAGATCAGCAAGTCTACAATGATAAGCTGTCATATACACAAGATCAGCAAGTCTACAATGATAAGCTGTCATATACACAAGATCAGCAGTCTACAATGATAAGCTGTCATATACACAAGATCATCAAGTCTACAATGATAAGCTGTCATATACACAAGATCAGCAAGTCTACAATGATAAGCTGTCATATACACAAGATCAGCAAGTCTACAATGATAAGCTGTCATATACACAAGATCAGCAAGTCTACAATGATAAGCTGTCATATACACAAGATCAGCAAGTCTACAATGATAAGCTGTCATATACACAAGATCATCAAGTCTACAATGATAAGCTGTCATATACACAAGATCATCAAGTCTACAATGATAAGCTGTCATATACACAAGATCAGCAAGTCTACAATGATAAGCTGTCATATACACAAGATCAGCAAGTCTACAATGATAACCTGTCATATACACAAGATCAGCAAGTCTACAATGATAAGCTGTCATATACACAAGATCATCAAGTCTACAATGATAAGCTGTCATATACACAAGATCAGCAAGTCTACAATGATAAGCTGTCATATACACAAGATCAGCAAGTCTACAATGATAAGCTGTCATATACACAAGATCATCAAGTCTACAATGATAAGCTGTCATATACACAAGATCAGCAAGTCTACAATGATAAGCTGTCATATACACAAGATCATCAAGTCTACAATGATAAGCTGTCATATACACAAGATCATCAAGTCTACAATGATAACTGTCATATACACAAGATCAGCAAGTCTACAATGATAAGCTGTCATATACACAAGATCAGCAAGTCTACAATGATAAGCTGTCATATACACAAGATCAGCAAGTCTACAATGATAAGCTGTCATATACACAAGATCACAAGTCTAACAATGATAAGCTGTCATATACACAAGATCAGCAAGTCTACAATGATAAGCTGTCATATACACAAGATCAGCAAGTCTACAATGATAAGCTGTCATATACACAAGATCATCAAGTCTACAATGATAAGCTGTCATATACACAAGATCATCAAGTCTACAATGATAAGCTGTCATATACACAAGATCAGCAAGTCTACAATGATAAGCTGTCATATACACAAATCACCAAGTCTACAATGATAAGCTGTCAATATACACAAGATCACCAAGTCTACAATGATAAGCTGTCATATACACAAGATCACCAAGTCTACAATGATAAGCTGTCATATACACAAGATCACCAAGTCTACAATGATAAGATGTCATATACACAAGATCAGCAAGTCTACATGATAAGCTGTCATATACACAAGATCAGCAAGTCTACAATGATAAGCTGTCATATACACAAGATCATCAAGTCTACAATGATAAGCTGTCATATACACAAGATCAGCAAGTCTACATGATAAGCTGTCATATACACAAGATCATCAAGTCTACAATGATAAGCTGTCATATACACAAGATCAGCAAGTCTACAATGATAAGCTGTCATATACACAACAAGATCAGCAAGTCTACAATGATAAGCTGTCATATACAGGAAAAACTGAAACACAAGATCAGCAAGTCTACATGATAAGCTGTCATATACACAAGATCAGCAAGTCTACAATGATAAGCTGTCATATACACAAGATCAGCAAGTCTACAATGATAAGCTGTCATATACAAACAAGATCCAGCAAGTCTACAATGATAAGCTGTCATATACACAAGATCAGCAAGTCTACAATGATAAGCTGTCATATACACCAAGATCAACAGGTCTACAATGATAAGCTGTCATACACAAGTACAACACAAGAGAATATCAGCAAGTCTACAATGATAAGCTGTCATATACACAAGATCATCAAGTCTACAATGATAAGCTGTCATATACACAAGATCAGCAAGTCTACAATGATAAGCTGTCATATACACAAGATCATCAAGTCTACAATGATAACCTGTCATATACACAGATCAGCAGTCTACAATGATAACCTGTCATATACACAAGATCAGCAGTCTATCTACAATGATAAAGCCTGTCATACCTACACAAGATCAGCAAGTCTACAATGATAAGCTGTCATATACACAAGATCATCAAGTCTACCATGATAACCTGTCATATACACAAGATCAGCAAGTCTACAATGATAACCTGTCATATACACACAAGATCAGCAAGTCTACAATGATAAGCTGTCATATACACAAGATCAGCAAGTCTACAATGATAAGCTGTCATATACACAAGATCAGCAAGTCTACAATGATAAGCTGTCATATACACAAGATCATCAAGTCTACAATGATAAGCTGTCATATACAACAAGATCAGCAAGTCTACAATGATAGCTGTCATATACACAAGATCAGCAAGTCTACAATGATAAGCTGTCATATACACAAGATCAGCAAGTCTACAATGATGAGCTGTCATATACACAAGATCAGCAAGTCTACAATGATAAGCTGTCATATACACAAGATCAGCAAGTCTACAATGATAAGCTGTCATATACACAAGATCATCAAGTCTACAATGATAAGCTGTCATATACACAAGATCACAAGTCTACATGATAAGCTGTCATATACACAAGATCAGCAAGTCTACAATGATAAGCTGTCATATACACAAGATCAGCAAGTCTACAATGATAAGCTGTCATATACACAAGATCAGCAAGTCTAACAATGATAAGCTGTCATATACACAAGAATCAGCAAGTCTACAATGATAAGCTGTCATATACACAAGATCACAAAGTCTACAATGATAAGCTGTCATATACACAAGATCATCAAGTCTACAATGATAAGCTGTCATATACACAGATCAGCAAAGTCTACAATGATAAGCTGTCATATACACAAGATCAGCAAGTCTACAATGATAAGCTGTCATATACACAAGATCAGCAAGTCTACAATGATAAGCTGTCATATACACAAGATCAGCAAGTCTACAATGATAAGCTGTCATATACACAAATCAGCAAGTCTACAATGATAAGCTGTCATATACAAAGACACAGATCTCAGTCTACAATGATAAGCTGTCATATACACAAGATCAGCAAGTCTACATGATAAGCTGTCATATACACAAGATCAGCAGTCTACAATGAATACCTGTCATATACACAAGATCAGCAAGTCTACATGATAAGCTGTCATATACACAAGATCATCAAGTCTACAATGATAAGCTGTCATATACACAAGATCAGCAAGTCTACAATGATAAGCTGTCATATACACAAGATCAGCAAGTCTACAATGATAAGCTGTCATATACACAAGATCATCAAGTCTACAATGATAAGCTGTCATATACACAAGATCAGCAAGTCTACAATGAATAAGCTGTCATATACACAAGATCATCAAGTCTACAATGATAAGCTGTCATATACACAAGATCATCAGTCTAAATGATAAGCTGTCATATACACAAGATCAGCAAGTCTACAATGAAAGCTGTCATATACACAAGATCAGCAAGTCTACAATGATAAGCTGTCATATACACAAGATCAGCAAGTCTACAATGATAAGCTGTCATATACACAAGATCAGCAAGTCTACTACATGATAAGCTGTCATATACACAAGATCAGCAAGTCTACAATGATAAGCTGTCATATACACAAGATCAGCAAGTCTACAAGATAAGCTGTCATATACACAAGATCATCAAGTCTACAATGATAAGCTGTCATATACACAAGATCATCAAGTCTACAATGATAAGCTGTCATAATACACAATATCAGCATATCAGCAAGTCTACAATGATAAGCTGTCATATACACAAGATCACCAAGTCTACAATGATAAAGCTGTCATTACACAAGATCAACAAGTCTACAATGATAAGCTGTCATATACACAAGATCACCAGTCTACAATGATAAGCTGTCATATACACAAGATCACCAAGTCTACAATGATAAGCTGTCATATACACAAGATCAGCAAGTCTACAATGATAAGCTGTCATATACACAAGATCAGCAAGTCTACAATGATAAGCTGTCATATACACAAGATCATCAAGTCTACAATGATAAGCTGTCATATACACACTAAGATCAGCTAGTCTACAATGATAAGCTGTCATATACAACAGATCAGCAAGTCTACAATGATAAGCTGGTCATATACACAAGATCAGCAAGTCTACAATGATAAGCTGTCATATACACACAAGATCACAAGTCTACAATGATAGCTGTCATATACACAAGATCATCAAGTCTACAATGATAAGCTGTGTCATATACACAAGATCAGCAAGTCTACAATGATAAGCTGTCATATACACAAGATCAGCAAGTCTACAATGATAAGCTGTCATATCACAATCAGCAAGTCTACAATGATAAGCTGTCATATCACAAAATCCAAATCTACAATGATAACTGTCATATACACAAGATCACAAATCTACAATTAAACTGTCATATACACAAGATCCAAGTCTACAATGATCTGTCATATACACAAATCACAAGTCTACAAAGATAAGCTGTCATATACACAAAATCAGCAAGTCTACATGATAGCTGTCTATACACAAATCACAAGTCTACAATGTAAACTGTCATATACACAAGATCAGCAAGTCTACAAAGATAAACTGTCATATACACAAATCAGCAAGTCTACAATGTAAGCTGTCATATACACAAATCAGCAATCTACAATGATAACTGTCTATACACAAGATCACAAGTCTACAAAGATAAGCTGTCATATACACAAATCACAAGTCTACAATGATAAGCTGTCATATACACAAGATCACAAGTCTACAATGAAAAGCTGTCAATACACAAGATCACAAGTCTACAATGATAAGCTGTCATATACACAAGATCACAAGTCTACAATGATAACTGTCATATACACAAGATCAGAAAGTCTACAATGATAAGCTGTCATATACACAGATCAGCAAGTCTACAATGATAGCTGTCATATACACAAGATCACAAGTCTACAATGATAAGCTGTCATATACACAAGATCAGCAAGTCTACAATGATAAGCTGTCATATACACAAGATCAGCCAGTCTACAATGATAAGCTGTCATATACACAAGATCAGCAAGTCTCTGTTGCCAAGTGGTTATGACGCTTTCCTCGCGCCCCCCAAGGTTGTGGATTAGATTCAAGGCTACGACATTCGGTTAATGAGTACCTTTGTTTAGCCTCCTGGGAGTTGTCGCTGGATCTACGGAGTTCATGTTTTGTGTGAGGCTTTCGCAGGCCACCATGTGGAAAGAGACAGAGTCATATGGGACAAAATCCAGTGCAATGAAGTTGATCCTCTAGTCTAGTTAGTTAGTCAACAGATCATCCTCATTGCACATCAAACCATTCAGTCCATAAGTGCTCGGATCCTCTCCTCAGCAAATCCCGCAGCGTGTAGCGGCTCACAACACTAGTTCTGTGTTGGTTTATTACTATGTTTGGATTCCTGCATAGTGTTCTTGTTTGGCCACGCCTCTTTTAACTTGATGTTCTCGCAGCCTGACCATGGTTGTAGATTCCCAGTCATCGCTTGGTTCTCGTAAACGACTTACTTCTCGTAGAGCATTCAGAATGTTTGCCTGGTCCATGGCTCGTCCGCCTACCACAGTAACCTTACCTGCAAGCCTGTCAGCCTGCTCATTTCCATGTAAATCCGCATGCCCTGGCACGAAGATGAAACTATTCTTTACCAGCCCAGACCACTCCAGAGACAACAACCACTTTCTTTGGACCCACCCCATCTCTATCTTCCTGAGCATACTCATTGAGTCGCTAAGGACACATGCTTGAGTGAATGTCTGTGTCTCGAGCCATGTTATTGCTTTACTTACTGCCATGACTTCCATAGTCAGGCTACTTATGGTCAAAGCAAAAGCACCAGAATCTTCCTTCACAAACTCTCCCTCCGGCCTGGGCCGTAAAGGCCCATGAACTTCTCACTCGTTGAATGATCGAACCATCCATGTAAATGACAGCATCATCCTCTAAAAACTTTTCAAAGATCGTAGCCTATACTTCCACCTTCACTGCAACTGGATTGTCTTGTCTGCATTTCCTGTCTAGTTGGATGCAAACTGAAAAGGATGTACCGAACTCTGTTGGCACTTGTCCCATTCCTTGCCAGATTCCAAGTCCTCAAGTGAACACACCTGCTGAAGAATGTCTTTGGCTTGACCCATCCGTGACTTTCCTGTTTTTAACCTGCTGCCCTTGACCTTCTTAATTTCTCTATGCAGTGGATGTGAGAGCGTATTTCTGTACACATCATCACTGCCATATGAGCTGGACTGAGTCAGTCCTGGCCACTCTGTGCTATCTACTGTACCAGGAGGCTGAGCCTAGCCCACAACTATGCTGGCAGGACAACAGGGGCCACTGCTGGGGGATGACACTGTACTGACCACAAACTGTACAATGTATGACACAGGTAAACACCAACTGAGCTTCACATAAACAGACATTGTGGGAGGTCAAGAGACTGTCTTCAGACTGTCTGAGGTGTGAGACATGAGTTTATCATTGTAGCATTCATGAGGTGGTATCTGAGGTATCAGACTGTCTGAGGTGTGAGACATGAGTTTATCATTGTAGAATTCATGAGGTGGTATCTGAGGTATCAGACTGTCTGAGGTGTGAGACATGAGTTTATCATTGTAGCATTCATGAGGTGGTATCTGAGGTATCAGACTGTCTGAGGTGTGAGACATGAGTTTATCATTGTAGCATTCATGAGGTGGTATCTGAGGTATCAGACTGTCTGAGGTGTGAGACATGAGTTTATCATTGTAGCATTCATGAGGTGGTATCTGAGGTATCAGACTGTCTGAGGTGTGAGACATGAGTTTATCATTGTAGCATTCATGAGGTGGTATCTGAGGTATCAGACTGTCTGAGGTGTGAGACATGAGTTTATCATTGTAGCATTCATGAGGTGGTATCTGAGGTATCAGACTGTCTGAGGTGTGAGACATGAGTTTATCATTGTAGCATTCATGAGGTGGTATCTGAGGTATCAGACTGTCTGAGGTGTGAGACATGAGTTTATCATTGTAGAATTCATGACGTGGTATTTGAGGTATCAGACTGTCTGAGGTGTGAGACATGAGTTTATCATTGTAGCATTCATGAGGTGGTATCTGAGGTATCAGACTGTCTGAGGTGTGAGACATGAGTTTATCATTGTAGCATTCATGAGGTGGTATCTGAGGTATCAGACTGTCTGAGGTGTGAGACATGAGTTTATCATTGTAGCATTCATGAGGTGGTATCTGAGGTATCAGACTGTCTGAGGTGTGAGACATGAGTTTATCATTGTAGCATTCATGAGGTGGTATCTGAGGTATCAGACTGTCTGAGGTGTGAGACATGAGTTTATCATTGTAGCATTCATGAGGTGGTATCTGAGGTATCAGACTGTCTGAGGTGTGAGACATGAGTTTTATCATTGTAGCATTCATGAGGTGGTATCTCTGAGGTATCAGACTGTCTGAGGTGTGAGACATGAGTTTATCATTGTAGCATTCATGAGGTGGTATCTGAGGTATCAGACTGTCTGAGGTGTGAGACATGAGTTTATCATTGTAGCATTCATGAGGTGGTATCTGAGGTATCAGACTGTCTGAGGTGTGAGACATGAGTTTATCATTGTAGCATTCATGAGGTGGTATCTGAGGTATCAGACTGTCTGAGGTGTGAGACATGAGTTTATCATTGTAGCATTCATGAGGTGGTATCTGAGGTATCAGACTGTCTGAGGTGTGAGACATGAGTTTATCATTGTAGCATTCATGAGGTGGTATCTGAGGTATCAGACTGTCTGAGGTGTGAGACATGAGTTTATCATTGTAGCATTCATGAGGTGGTATCTGAGGTATCAGACTGTCTGAGGTGTGAGACATGAGTTTATCATTGTAGCATTCATGAGGTGGTATCTGAGGTATCAGACTGTCTGAGGTGTGAGACATGAGTTTATCATTGTAGCATTCATGAGGTGGTATCTGAGGTATCAGACTGTCTGAGGTGTGAGACATGAGTTTATCATTGTAGCATTCATGAGGTGGTATCTGAGGTATCAGACTGTCTGAGGTGTGAGACATGAGTTTATCATTGTAGCATTCATGAGGTGGTATCTGAGGTATCAGACTGTCTGAGGTGTGAGACATGAGTTTATCATTGTAGCATTCATGAGGTGGTATCTGAGGTATCAGACTGTCTGAGGTGTGAGACATGAGTTTATCATTGTAGCATTCATGAGGTGGTATCTGAGGTATCAGACTGTCTGAGGTGTGAGACATGAGTTTATCATTGTAGCATTCATGAGGTGGTATCTGAGGTATCAGACTGTCTGAGGTGTGAGACATGAGTTTATCATTGTAGCATTCATGAGGTGGTATCTGAGGTATCAGACTGTCTGAGGTGTGAGACATGAGTTTATCATTGTAGCATTCATGAGGTGGTATCTGAGGTATCAGACTGTCTGAGGTGTGAGACATGAGTTTATCATTGTAGCATTCATGAGGTGGTATCTGAGGTATCAGACTGTCTGAGGTGTGAGACATGAGTTTATCATTGTAGCATTCATGAGGTGGTATCTGAGGTATCAGACTGTCTGAGGTGTGAGACATGAGTTTATCATTGTAGCATTCATGAGGTGGTATCTGAGGTATCAGACTGTCTGAGGTGTGAGACATGAGTTTATCATTGTAGCATTCATGAGGTGGTATCTGAGGTATCAGACTGTCTGAGGTGTGAGACATGAGTTTATCATTGTAGCATTCATGAGGTGGTATCTGAGGTATCAGACTGTCTGAGGTGTGAGACATGAGTTTATCATTGTAGCATTCATGAGGTGGTATCTGAGGTATCAGACTGTCTGAGGTGTGAGACATGAGTTTATCATTGTAGCATTCATGAGGTGGTATCTGAGGTATCAGACTGTCTGAGGTGTGAGACATGAGTTTATCATTGTAGCATTCATGAGGTGGTATCTGAGGTATCAGACTGTCTGAGGTGTGAGACATGAGTTTATCATTGTAGCATTCATGAGGTGGTATCTGAGGTATCAGACTGTCTGAGGTGTGAGACATGAGTTTATCATTGTAGCATTCATGAGGTGGTATCTGAGGTATCAGACTGTCTGAGGTGTGAGACATGAGTTTATCATTGTAGCATTCATGAGGTGGTATCTGAGGTATCAGACTGTCTGAGGTGTGAGACATGAGTTTATCATTGTAGCATTCATGAGGTGGTATCTGAGGTATCAGACTGTCTGAGGTGTGAGACATGAGTTTATCATTGTAGCATTCATGAGGTGGTATCTGAGGTATCAGACTGTCTGAGGTGTGAGACATGAGTTTATCATTGTAGCATTCATGAGGTGGTATCTGAGGTATCAGACTGTCTGAGGTGTGAGACATGAGTTTATCATTGTAGCATTCATGAGGTGGTATCTGAGGTATCAGACTGTCTGAGGTGTGAGACATGAGTTTATCATTGTAGCATTCATGAGGTGGTATCTGAGGTATCAGACTGTCTGAGGTGTGAGACATGAGTTTATCATTGTAGCATTCATGAGGTGGTATCTGAGGTATCAGACTGTCTGAGGTGTGAGACATGAGTTTATCATTGTAGCATTCATGAGGTGGTATCTGAGGTATCAGACTGTCTGAGGTGTGAGACATGAGTTTATCATTGTAGCATTCATGAGGTGGTATCTGAGGTATCAGACTGTCTGAGGTGTGAGACATGAGTTTATCATTGTAGCATTCATGAGGTGGTATCTGAGGTATCAGACTGTCTGAGGTGTGAGACATGAGTTTATCATTGTAGCATTCATGAGGTGGTATCTGAGGTATCAGACTGTCTGAGGTGTGAGACATGAGTTTATCATTGTAGCATTCATGAGGTGGTATCTGAGGTATCAGACTGTCTGAGGTGTGAGACATGAGTTTATCATTGTAGCATTCATGAGGTGGTATCTGAGGTATCAGACTGTCTGAGGTGTGAGACATGAGTTTATCATTGTAGCATTCATGAGGTGGTATCTGAGGTATCAGACTGTCTGAGGTGTGAGACATGAGTTTATCATTGTAGCATTCATGAGGTGGTATCTGAGGTATCAGACTGTCTGAGGTGTGAGACATGAGTTTATCATTGTAGCATTCATGAGGTGGTATCTGAGGTATCAGACTGTCTGAGGTGTGAGACATGAGTTTATCATTGTAGCATTCATGAGGTGGTATCTGAGGTATCAGACTGTCTGAGGTGTGAGACATGAGTTTATCATTGTAGCATTCATGAGGTGGTATCTGAGGTATCAGACTGTCTGAGGTGTGAGACATGAGTTTATCATTGTAGCATTCATGAGGTGGTATCTGAGGTATCAGACTGTCTGAGGTGTGAGACATGAGTTTATCATTGTAGCATTCATGAGGTGGTATCTGAGGTATCAGACTGTCTGAGGTGAGACATGAGTTTATCATTGTAGCATTCATGAGGTGGTATCTGAGGTATCAGACTGTCTGAGGTGTGAGACATGAGTTTATATCATTGTAGCATTCATGAGGTGGTATCTGAGGTATCAGACTGTCTGAGGTGTGAGACATGAGTTTATCATTGTAGCATTCATGAGGTGGTATCTGAGGTATCAGACTGTCTGAGGTGTGAGACATGAGTTTATCATTGTAGCATTCATGAGGTGGTATCTGAGGTATCAGACTGTCTGAGGTGTGAGACATGAGTTTATCATTGTAGCATTCATGAGGTGGTATCTGAGGTATCAGACTGTCTGAGGTGTGAGACATGAGTTTATCATTGTAGCATTCATGAGGTGGTATCTGAGGTATCAGACTGTCTGAGGTGTGAGACATGAGTTTATCATTGTAGCATTCATGAGGTGGTATCTGAGGTATCAGACTGTCTGAGGTGTGAGACATGAGTTTATCATTGTAGCATTCATGAGGTGGTATCTGAGGTATCAGACTGTCTGAGGTGTGAGACATGAGTTTATCATTGTAGCATTCATGAGGTGGTATCTGAGGTATCAGACTGTCTGAGGTGTGAGACATGAGTTTATCATTGTAGCATTCATGAGGTGGTATCTGAGGTATCAGACTGTCTGAGGTGTGAGACATGAGTTTATCATTGTAGCATTCATGAGGTGGTATCTGAGGTATCAGACTGTCTGAGGTGTGAGACATGAGTTTATCATTGTAGCATTCATGAGGTGGTATCTGAGGTATCAGACTGTCTGAGGTGTGAGACATGAGTTTATCATTGTAGCATTCATGAGGTGGTATCTGAGGTATCAGACTGTCTGAGGTGTGAGACATGAGTTTATCATTGTAGCATTCATGAGGTGGTATCTGAGGTATCAGACTGTCTGAGGTGTGAGACATGAGTTTATCATTGTAGCATTCATGAGGTGGTATCTGAGGTATCAGACTGTCTGAGGTGTGAGACATGAGTTTATCATTGTAGCATTCATGAGGTGGTATCTGAGGTATCAGACTGTCTGAGGTGTGAGACATGAGTTTATCATTGTAGCATTCATGAGGTGGTATCTGAGGTATCAGACTGTCTGAGGTGTGAGACATGAGTTTATCATTGTAGCATTCATGAGGTGGTATCTGAGGTATCAGACTGTCTGAGGTGTGAGACATGAGTTTATCATTGTAGCATTCATGATGTGTATCTGAGGTATCAGACTGTCTGAGGTGTGAGACATGAGTTTATCATTGTAGCATTCATGAGGTGGTATCTGAGGTATCAGACTGTCTGAGGTGTGAGACATGAGTTTATCATTGTAGCATTCATGAGGTGGTATCTGAGGTATCAGACTGTCTGAGGTGAGACATGAGTTTATCATTGTAGCATTCATGAGGTGGTATCTGAGGTATCAGACTGTCTGAGGTGTGAGACATGAGTTTATCATTGTAGCATTCATGAGGTGGTATCTGAGGTATCAGACTGTCTGAGGTGTGAGACATGAGTTTATCATTGTAGCATTCATGAGGTGGTATCTGAGGTATCAGACTGTCTGAGGTGTGAGACATGAGTTTATCATTGTAGCATTCATGAGGTGGTATCTGAGGTATCAGACTGTCTGAGGTGTGAGACATGAGTTTATCATTGTAGCATTCATGAGGTGGTATCTGAGGTATCAGACTGTCTGAGGTGAGACATGAGTTTATCATTGTAGCATTCATGAGGTGGTATCTGAGGTATCAGACTGTCTGAGGTGTGAGACATGAGTTTATCATTGTAGCATTCATGAGGTGGTATCTGAGGTATCAGACTGTCTGAGGTGTGAGACATGAGTTTATCATTGTAGCATTCATGAGGTGGTATCTGAGGTATCAGACTGTCTGAGGTGTGAGACATGAGTTTATCATTGTAGCATTCATGAGGTGGTATCTGAGGTATCAGACTGTCTGAGGTGTGAGACATGAGTTTATCATTGTAGCATTCATGAGGTGGTATCTGAGGTATCAGACTGTCTGAGGTGTGAGACATGAGTTTATCATTGTAGCATTCATGAGGTGGTATCTGAGGTATCAGACTGTCTGAGGTGTGAGACATGAGTTTATCATTGTAGCATTCATGAGGTGGTATCTGAGGTATCAGACTGTCTGAGGTGTGAGACATGAGTTTATCATTGTAGCATTCATGAGGTGGTATCTGAGGTATCAGACTGTCTGAGGTGTGAGACATGAGTTTATCATTGTAGCATTCATGAGGTGGTATCTGAGGTATCAGACTGTCTGAGGTGTGAGACATGAGTTTATCATTGTAGCATTCATGAGGTGGTATCTGAGGTATCAGACTGTCTGAGGTGTGAGACATGAGTTTATCATTGTAGCATTCATGAGGTGGTATCTGAGGTATCAGACTGTCTGAGGTGTGAGACATGAGTTTATCATTGTAGCATTCATGAGGTGGTATCTGAGGTATCAGACTGTCTGAGGTGTGAGACATGAGTTTATCATTGTAGCATTCATGAGGTGGTATCTGAGGTATCAGACTGTCTGAGGTGTGAGACATGAGTTTATCATTGTAGCATTCATGAGGTGGTATCTGAGGTATCAGACTGTCTGAGGTGTGAGACATGAGTTTATCATTGTAGCATTCATGAGGTGGTATCTGAGGTATCAGACTGTCTGAGGTGTGAGACATGAGTTTATCATTGTAGCATTCATGAGGTGGTATCTGAGGTATCAGACTGTCTGAGGTGTGAGACATGAGTTTATCATTGTAGCATTCATGAGGTGGTATCTGAGGTATCAGACTGTCTGAGGTGTGAGACATGAGTTTATCATTGTAGCATTCATGAGGTGGTATCTGAGGTATCAGACTGTCTGAGGTGTGAGACATGAGTTTATCATTGTAGCATTCATGAGGTGGTATCTGAGGTATCAGACTGTCTGAGGTGTGAGACATGAGTTTATCATTGTAGCATTCATGAGGTGGTATCTGAGGTATCAGACTGTCTGAGGTGTGAGACATGAGTTTATCATTGTAGCATTCATGAGGTGGTATCTGAGGTATCAGACTGTCTGAGGTGTGAGACATGAGTTTATCATTGTAGCATTCATGAGGTGGTATCTGAGGTATCAGACTGTCTGAGGTGTGAGACATGAGTTTATCATTGTAGCATTCATGAGGTGGTATCTGAGGTATCAGACTGTCTGAGGTGTGAGACATGAGTTTATCATTGTAGCATTCATGAGGTATCTGAGGTATCAGACTGTCTGAGGTGTGAGACATGAGTTTATCATTGTAGCATTCATGAGGTGGTATCTGAGGTATCAGACTGTCTGAGGTGTGAGACATGAGTTTATCATTGTAGCATTCATGAGGTGGTATCTGAGGTATCAGACTGTCTGAGGTGTGAGACATGAGTTTATCATTGTAGCATTCATGAGGTGGTATCTGAGGTATCAGACTGTCTGAGGTGTGAGACATGAGTTTATCATTGTAGCATTCATGAGGTGGTATCTGAGGTATCAGACTGTCTGAGGTGTGAGACATGAGTTTATCATTGTAGCATTCATGAGGTGGTATCTGAGGTATCAGACTGTCTGAGGTGTGAGACATGAGTTTATCATTGTAGCATTCATGAGGTGGTATCTGAGGTATCAGACTGTCTGAGGTGTGAGACATGAGTTTATCATTGTAGCATTCATGAGGTGGTATCTGAGGTATCAGACTGTCTGAGGTGTGAGACATGAGTTTATCATTGTAGCATTCATGAGGTGGTATCTGAGGTATCAGACTGTCTGAGGTGTGAGACATGAGTTTATCATTGTAGCATTCATGAGGTGGTATCTGAGGTATCAGACTGTCTGAGGTGTGAGACATGAGTTTATCATTGTAGCATTCATGAGGTGGTATCTGAGGTATCAGACTGTCTGAGGTGTGAGACATGAGTTTATCATTGTAGCATTCATGAGGTGGTATCTGAGGTATCAGACTGTCTGAGGTGTGAGACATGAGTTTATCATTGTAGCATTCATGAGGTGGTATCTGGGTATCAGACTGTCTGAGGTGTGAGACATGAGTTTATCATTGTAGCATTCATGAGGTGGTATCTGAGGTATCAGACTGTCTGAGGTGTGAGACATGAGTTTATCATTGTAGCATTCATGAGGTGGTATCTGAGGTATCAGACTGTCTGAGGTGTGAGACATGAGTTTATCATTGTAGCATTCATGAGGTGGTATCTGAGGTATCAGACTGTCTGAGGTGTGAGACATGAGTTTATCATTGTAGCATTCATGAGGTGGTATCTGAGGTATCAGACTGTCTGAGGTGTGAGACATGAGTTTATCATTGTAGCATTCATGAGGTGGTATCTGAGGTATCAGACTGTCTGAGGTGTGAGACATGAGTTTATCATTGTAGCATTCATGAGGTGGTATCTGAGGTATCAGACTGTCTGAGGTGTGAGACATGAGTTTATCATTGTAGCATTCATGAGGTGGTATCTGAGGTATCAGACTGTCTGAGGTGTGAGACATGAGTTTATCATTGTAGCATTCATGAGGTGGTATCTGAGGTATCAGACTGTCTGAGGTGTGAGACATGAGTTTATCATTGTAGCTTTCATGAGGTGGTATCTGAGGTATCAGACTGTCTGAGTGTGAGACATGAGTTTATCATTGTAGCATTCATGAGGTGGTATCTGAGGTATCAGACTGTCTGAGGTGTGAGACATGAGTTTATCATTGTAGCATTCATGAGGTGGTATCTGAGGTATCAGACTGTCTGAGGTGTGAGACATGAGTTTATCATTGTAGCATTCATGAGGTGGTATCTGAGGTATCAGACTGTCTGAGGTGTGAGACATGAGTTTATCATTGTAGCATTCATGAGGTGGTATCTGAGGTATCAGACTGTCTGAGGTGTGAGACATGAGTTTATCATTGTAGCATTCATGAGGTGGTATCTGAGGTATCAGACTGTCTGAGGTGTGAGACATGAGTTTATCATTGTAGCATTCATGAGGTGGTATCTGAGGTATCAGACTGTCTGAGGTGTGAGACATGAGTTTATCATTGTAGCATTCATGAGGTGGTATCTGAGGTATCAGACTGTCTGAGGTGTGAGACATGAGTTTATCACTGTAGCATTCATGAGGTGGTATCTGAGGTATCAGACTGTCTGAGGTGTGAGACATGAGTTTATCATTGTAGCATTCATGAGGTGGTATCTGAGGTATCAGACTGTCTGAGGTGTGAGACATGAGTTTATCATTGTACATTCATGAGGTGGTATCTGAGGTATCAGACTGTCTGAGGTGTGAGACATGAGTTTATCATTGTAGCATTCATGAGGTGGTATCTGAGGTATCAGACTGTCTGAGGTGTGAGACATGAGTTTATCATTGTAGCATTCATGAGGTGGTATCTGAGGTATCAGACTGTCTGAGGTGTGAGACATGAGTTTATCATTGTAGCATTCATGAGGTGGTATCTGAGGTATCAGACTGTCTGAGGTGTGAGACATGAGTTTATCATTGTAGCATTCATGAGGTGGTATCTGAGGTATCAGACTGTCTGAGGTGTGAGACATGAGTTTATCATTGTAGCATTCATGAGGTGGTATCTGAGGTATCAGACTGTCTGAGGTGTGAGACATGAGTTTATCATTGTAGCATTCATGAGGTGGTATCTGAGGTATCAGACTGTCTGAGGTGTGAGACATGAGTTTATCATTGTAGCATTCATGAGGTGGTATCTGAGGTATCAGACTGTCTGAGGTGTGAGACATGAGTTTATCATTGTAGCATTCATGAGGTGGTATCTGAGGTATCAGACTGTCTGAGGTGTGAGACATGAGTTTATCATTGTAGCATTCATGAGGTGGTATCTGAGGTATCAGACTGTCTGAGGTGTGAGACATGAGTTTATCATTGTAGCATTCATGAGGTGGTATCTGAGGTATCAGACTGTCTGAGGTGTGAGACATGAGTTTATCATTGTAGCATTCATGAGGTGGTATCTGAGGTATCAGACTGTCTGAGGTGTGAGACATGAGTTTATCATTGTAGCATTCATGAGGTGGTATCTGAGGTATCAGACTGTCTGAGGTGTGAGACATGAGTTTATCATTGTAGCATTCATGAGGTGGTATGAGGTGTGAGACATGAGTTTATCATTGTAGCATTCATGAGGTGGTATCTGAGGTATCAGACTGTCTGAGGTGTGAGACATGAGTTTATCATTGTAGCATTCATGAGGTGGTATCTGAGGTATAGACTACTGTCTGAGGTGTGAGACATGAGTTTATCATTGTAGCATTCATGAGGTGGTATCTGAGTATCAGACTGTCTGAGGTGTGAGACATGAGTTTATCATTGTAGCATTCATGAGGTGGTATCTGAGGTATCAGACTGTCTGAGGTGTGAGACATGAGTTTATCACTGTAGCATTCATGAGGTGGTATCTGAGGTATCAGACTGTCTGAGGGTGTGAGACATGAGTTTATCATTGTAGCATTCATGACGTGGTATTTGAGGTATCAGACTGTCTGAGGTGTGAGACATGAGTTTATCATTGTACATTCATGAGTGGTATCTGAGGTATCAGACTGTCTGAGGTGTGAGACATGAGTTTATCATTGTAGCATTCATGAGGTGGTATCTGAGGTATCAGACTGTCTGAGGTGTGAGACATGAGTTTATCATTGTAGCATTCATGAGGTGGTATCTGAGGTATCAGACTGTCTGAGGTGTGAGACATGAGTTTATCATTGTAGCATTCATGAGGTGGTATCTGAGGTATCAGACTGTCTGAGGTGTGAGACATGAGTTTATCATTGTAGCATTCATGAGGTGGTATCTGAGGTATCAGACTGTCTGAGGTGTGAGACATGAGTTTATCATTGTAGCATTCATGAGGTGGTATCTGAGGTATCAGACTGTCTGAGGTGTGAGACATGAGTTTATCATTGTAGCATTCATGAGGTGGTATCTGAGGTATCAGACTGTCTGAGGTGTGAGACATGAGTTATCATTGTAGCATTCATGAGGTGGTATCTGAGTATCAGACTGTCTGAGGTGTGAGACATGAGTTTATCATTGTAGCATTCATGAGGTGGTATCTGAGGTATCAGACTGTCTGAGGTGTGAGACATGAGTTTATCATTGTAGCATCATGAGGTGGTATCTGAGGTATCAGACTGTCTGAGGTGTGAGACATGAGTTTATCATTGTAGCATTCATGAGGTGGTATGAGGTGTGAGACATGAGTTTATCATTGTAGCATTCATGAGGTGGTATCTGAGGTATCAGACTGTCTGAGGTGTGAGACATGAGTTTATCATTGTAGCATTCATGAGGTGGTATCTGAGGTATCAGACTGTCTGAGGTGTGAGACATGAGTTTATCATTGTAGCATTCATGAGGTGGTATCTGAGGTATCAGACTGTCTGAGGTGTGAGACATGAGTTTATCATTGTGCATTCATGAGGTGGTATCTGAGGTATCAGACTGTCTGAGGTGTGAGACATGAGTTTATCATTGTAGCATTCATGAGGTGGTATCTGAGGTATCAGACTGTCTGAGGTGTGAGACATGAGTTTATCATTGTAGCATTCATGAGGTGGTATCTGAGGTATCAGACTGTCTGAGGTGTGAGACATGAGTTTATCATTGTAGCATTCATGAGGTGGTATCTGAGGTATCAGACTGTCTGAGGTGTGAGACATGAGTTTATCATTGTAGCATTCATGAGGTGGTATCTGAGGTATCAGACTGTCTGAGGTGTGAGACATGAGTTTATCATTGTAGCATTCATGAGGTGGTATCTGAGGTATCAGACTGTCTGAGGTGTGAGACATGAGTTTATCATTGTAGCATTCATGAGGTGGTATCTGAGGTATCAGACTGTCTGAGGTGTGAGACATGAGTTTATCATTGTAGCATTCATGAGGTGGTATCTGAGGTATCAGACTGTCTGAGGTGTGAGACATGAGTTTATCATTGTAGCATTCATGAGGTGGTATCTGAGGGATCAGACTGTCTGAGGTGTGAGACATGAGTTTATCATTGTAGCATTCATGAGGTGGTATCTGAGGTATCAGACTGTCTGAGGTGTGAGACATGAGTTTATCATTGTAGCATTCATGAGGTGGTATCTGAGGTATCAGACTGTCTGAGGTGTGAGACATGAGTTTATCATTGTAGCATTCATGAGGTGGTATCTGAGGTATCAGACTGTCTGAGGTGTGAGACATGAGTTTATCATTGTAGCATTCATGAGGTGGTATCTGAGGTATCAGACTGTCTGAGGTGTGAGACATGAGTTTATCATTGTAGCATTCATGAGGTGGTATCTGAGGTATCAGACTGTCTGAGGTGTGAGACATGAGTTTATCATTGTAGCATTCATGAGGTGGTATCTGAGGTATCAGACTGTCTGAGGGGGTGAGACATGAGTTTATCATTGTAGCATTCATGAGGTGGTATCTGAGGTATCAGACTGTCTGAGGTGTGAGACATGAGTTTATCATTGTAGCATTCATGAGGTGGTATCTGAGGTATCAGACTGTCTGAGGTGTGAGACATGATTTTTTCATTGTAGCATTCATGAGGTGGTATCTGAGGTATCAGACTGTCTGAGGTGTGAGACATGAGTTTATCATTGTAGCATTCATGAGGTGGTATCTGAGGTATCAGACTGTCTGAGGTGTGAGACATGAGTTTATCATTGTAGCATTCATGAGGTGGTATCTGAGGTATCAGACTGTCTGAGGTGTGAGACATGAGTTTATCATTGTAGCATTCATGAGGTGGTATCTGAGGTATCAGACTGTCTGAGGTGTGAGACATGAGTTTATCATTGTAGCATTCATGAGGTGGTATCTGAGGTATCAGACTGTCTGAGGTGTGAGACATGAGTTTATCATTGTAGCATTCATGAGGTGGTATCTGAGGTATCAGACTGTCTGAGGTGTGAGACATGAGTTTATCATTGTAGCATTCATGAGGGGGTATCTGAGGTATCAGACTGTCTGAGGTGTGAGACATGAGTTTATCATTGTAGCATTCATGAGGTGGTATCTGAGGTATCAGACTGTCTGAGGTGTGAGACATGAGTTTATCATTGTAGCATTCATGAGGTGGTATCTGAGGTATCAGACTGTCTGAGGTGTGAGACATGAGTTTATCATTGTAGCATTCATGAGGTGGTATCTGAGGTATCAGACTGTCTGAGGTGTGAGACATGAGTTTATCATTGTAGCATTCATGAGGTGGTATCTGAGGTATCAGACTGTCTGAGGTGTGAGACATGAGTTTATCATTGTAGCATTCATGAGGTGGTATCTGAGGTATCAGACTGTCTGAGGTGTGAGACATGAGTTTATCATTGTAGCATTCATGAGGTGGTATCTGAGGTATCAGACTTCTGAGGTGTTTTAGGACAGATTTTCATTTTTGGACAGAGGTGGGATCTGAGGTATCAGACTGTCTGAGGTGTGAGACATGAGTTTATCATTGTAGCATTCATGAGGTGGTATCTGAGGTATCAGACTGTCTGAGGTGTGAGACATGAGTTTATCATTGTAGCATTCATGAGGTGGTATCTGAGGTATCAGACTGTCTGAGGTGTGAGACATGAGTTTATCATTGTAGCATTCATGAGGTGGTATCTGAGGTATCAGACTGTCTGAGGTGTGAGACATGAGTTTATCATTGTAGCATTCATGAGGTGGTATCTGAGGTATCAGACTGTCTGAGGTGTGAGACATGATTTATCATTGTAGCATTCATGAGGTGGTATCTGAGGTATCAGACTGTCTGAGGTGTGAGACATGAGTTTATCATTGTAGCATTCATGAGGTGGTATCTGAGGTATCAGACTGTCTGAGGTGTGAGACATGAGTTTATCATTGTAGCATTCATGAGGTGGTATCTGAGGTATCAGACTGTCTGAGGTGTGAGACATGAGTTTATCATTGTAGCATTCATGAGGTGGTATCTGAGGTATCAGACTGTCTGAGGTGTGAGACATGAGTTTATCATTGTAGCATTCATGAGGTGGTATCTGAGGTATCAGACTGTCTGAGGTGTGAGACATGAGTTTATCATTGTAGCATTCATGAGGTGGTATCTGAGGTATCAGACTGTCTGAGGTGTGAGACATGAGTTTATCATTGTAGCATTCATGAGGTGGTATCTGAGGTATCAGACTGTCTGAGGTGTGAGACATGAGTTTATCATTGTAGCATTCATGAGGTGGTATCTGAGGTATCAGACTGTCTGAGGTGTGAGACATGAGTTTATCATTGTAGCATTCATGAGGTGGTATCTGAGGTATCAGACTGTCTGAGGTGTGAGACATGAGTTTATCATTGTACATTCATGAGGTGGTATCTGAGGTATCAGACTGTCTGAGGTGTGAGACATGAGTTTATCATTGTAGCATTCATGAGGTGGTATCTGAGGTATCAGACTGTCTGAGGTGTGAGACATGAGTTTATCATTGTAGCATTCATGAGGTGGTATCTGAGGTATCAGACTGTCTGAGGTGTGAGACATGAGTTTATCATTGTAGCATTCATGAGGTGGTATCTGAGGTATCAGACTGTCTGAGGTGTGAGACATGAGTTTATCATTGTAGCATTCATGAGGGGGTATCTGAGGTATCAGACTGTCTGAGGTGTGAGACATGAGTTTATCATTGTAGCATTCATGAGGTGGTATCTGAGGTATCAGACTGTCTGAGGTGTGAGACATGAGTTTATCATTGTAGCATTCATGAGGTGGTATCTGAGGGATCAGACTGTCTGAGGTGTGAGACATGAGTTTATCATTGTAGCCCTTCATGAGGTGGTATCTGAGGTATCAGACTGTCTGAGGTGTGAGACATGAGTTTATCATTGTAGCATTCATGAGGTGGTATCTGAGGTATCAGACTGTCTGAGGTGTGAGACATGAGTTTATCATTGTAGCATTCATGAGGTGGTATCTGAGGTATCAGACTGTCTGAGGTGTGAGACATGAGTTTATCATTGTAGCATTCATGAGGTGGTATCTGAGGTATCAGACTGTCTGAGGTGTGAGACATGAGTTTATCATTGTAGCATTCATGAGGTGGTATCTGAGGTATCAGACTGTCTGAGGTGTGAGACATGAGTTTATCATTGTAGCATTCATGAGGTGGTATCTGAGGTATCAGACTGTCTGAGGTGTGAGACATGAGTTTATCATTGTAGCATTCATGAGGTGGTATCTGAGGTATCAGACTGTCTGAGGTGTGAGACATGAGTTTATCATTGTAGCATTCATGAGGTGGTATCTGAGGTATCAGACTGTCTGAGGTGTGAGACATGAGTTTATCATTGTAGCATTCATGAGGTGGTATCTGAGGTATCAGACTGTCTGAGGTGTGAGACATGAGTTTATCATTGTAGCATTCATGAGGTGGTATCTGAGGTATCAGACTGTCTGAGGTGTGAGACATGAGTTTATCATTGTAGCATTCATGAGGTGGTATCTGAGGTATCAGACTGTCTGAGGTGTGAGACATGAGTTTATCATTGTAGCATTCATGAGGTGGTATCTGAGGTATCAGACTGTCTGAGGTGTGAGACATGAGTTTATCATTGTAGCATTCATGAGGTGGTATCTGAGGTATCAGACTGTCTGAGGTGTGAGACATGAGTTTATCATTTTAGCATTCATGAGGTGGTATCTGAGGTATCAGACTGTCTGAGGTGTGAGACATGAGTTTATCATTGTAGCATTCATGAGGTGGTATCTGAGGTATCAGACTGTCTGAGGTGTGAGACATGAGTTTATCATTGTAGCATTCATGAGGTGGTATCTGAGGTATCAGACTGTCTGAGGTGTGAGACATGAGTTTATCATTGTAGCATTCATGAGGTGGTATCTGAGGTATCAGACTGTCTGAGGTGTGAGACATGAGTTTATCATTGTAGCATTCATGAGGTGGTATCTGAGGTATCAGACTGTCTGAGGTGTGAGACATGAGTTTATCATTGTAGCATTCATGAGGTGGTATCTGAGGTATCAGACTGTCTGAGGTGTGAGACATGAGTTTATCATTGTAGCATTCATGAGGTGGTATCTGAGGTATCAGACTGTCTGAGGTGTGAGACATGAGTTTATCATTGTAGCATTCATGAGGTGGTATCTGAGGTATCAGACTGTCTGAGGTGTGAGACATGAGTTTTTTCATTGTAGCATTCATGAGGTGGTATCTGAGGTATCAGACTGTCTGAGGTGTGAGACATGAGTTTATCATTGTAGCATTCATGAGGTGGTATCTGAGGTATCAGACTGTCTGAGGTGTGAGACATGAGTTTATCATTGTAGCATTCATGAGGTGGTATCTGAGGTATCAGACTGTCTGAGGTGTGAGACATGAGTTTATCATTGTAGCATTCATGAGGTGGTATCTGAGGTATCAGACTGTCTGAGGTGTGAGACATGAGTTTTTTCATTGTAGCATTCATGGGTGGTATCTGAGGTATCAGACTGTCTGAGGTGTGAACATGAGTTTATCATTGTAGCATTCATGAGGTGGTATCTGAGGTATCAGACTGTCTGAGGTGTGAGACATGAGTTTATCATTGTAGCATTCATGAGGTGGTATCTGAGGTATCAGACTGTCTGAGGTGTGAGACATGAGTTTATCATTGTAGCATTCATGAGGGGGGTATCTGAGGTATCAGACTGTCTGAGGTGTGAGACATGAGTTTATCATTGTAGCATTCATGAGGTGGTATCTGAGGTATCAGACTGTCTGAGGGGGTGAGACATGAGTTTATCATTGTAGATTTTATGAGGGGGTATCTGAGGTATCAGACTGTCTGAGGTGTGAGACATGAGTTTATCATTTTAGCATTTATGAGGTGGTATCTGAGGTATCAGACTGTCTGAGGTGTGAGACATGAGTTTATCATTGTAGCATTCATGAGGGGGTATTGAGGTATCAGACTGTCTGAGGTGTGAGACATGAGTTTTCATTGTAGAAAATTCCCTAGGGGTATTTTGAGGTATCAAACTGTCTGAGGGTGAGACATGAATTTTTCATTTGTAGCCAAATTTCATGAGGTGGTATCTGAGGTATCAGACTGTCTGAGGTGTGAGACATGAGTTTTTCATTGTAGCATTCATGAGGTGGTATCCCGAGGTATCAGACTGTCTGAGGTGTGAGACATGAGTTTATCATTGTAGCATTCATGAGGTGGTATCTGAGGTATCAGACTGTCTGAGGTGTGAGACATGAGTTTATCATTGTAGCATTCATGAGGTGGTATCTGAGGATCAGACTGTCTGAGGTGTGAGACATGAGTTTATCATTGTAGCATTCATGAGGTGGTATCTGAGGCTGTCTCTTATAGACTGTCTGAGGTGTGAGACATGAGTTTATCATTGTAGCATTCATGAGGTGGTATCTGAGGTATCAGACTGTCTGAGGTGTGAGACATGAGTTTATCATTGTAGCATTCATGAGGTGGTATCTGAGGTATCAGACTGTCTGAGGTGTGAGACATGAGTTTATCATTGTAGCATTCATGAGGTGGTATCTGAGGTATCAGACTGTCTGAGGTGTGAGACATGAGTTTATCATTGTAGCATTCATGAGGTGGTATCTGAGGTATCAGACTGTCTGAGGTGTGAGACATGAGTTTATCATTGTAGCATTCATGAGGTGGTATCTGAGGTATCAGACTGTCTGAGGTGTGAGACATGAGTTTATCATTGTAGCATTCATGAGGTGGTATCTGAGGTATCAGACTGTCTGAGGTGTGAGACATGAGTTTATCATTGTAGCATTCATGAGGTGGTATCTGAGGTATCAGACTGTCTGAGGTGTGAGACATGAGTTTATCATTGTAGCATTCATGAGGTGGTATCTGAGGTATCAGACTGTCTGAGGTGTGAGACATGAGTTTATCATTGTAGCATTCATGAGGTGGTATCTGAGGTATCAGACTGTCTGAGGTGTGAGACATGAGTTTATCATTGTAGCATTCATGAGGTGGTATCTGAGGTATCAGACTGTCTGAGGTGTGAGACATGAGTTTATCATTGTAGCATTCATGAGGTGGTATCTGAGGTATCAGACTGTCTGAGGTGTGAGACATGAGTTTATCATTGTAGCATTCATGAGGTGGTATCTGAGGTATCAGACTGTCTGAGGTGTGAGACATGAGTTTATCATTGTAGCATTCATGAGGTGGTATCTGAGGTATCAGACTGTCTGAGGTGTGAGACATGAGTTTATCATTGTAGCATTCATGAGGTGGTATCTGAGGTATCAGACTGTCTGAGGTGTGAGACATGAGTTTATCATTGTAGCATTCATGAGGTGGTATCTGAGGTATCAGACTGTCTGAGGTGTGAGACATGAGTTTATCATTGTAGCATTCATGAGGTGGTATCTGAGGTATCAGACTGTCTGAGGTGTGAGACATGAGTTTATCATTGTAGCATTCATGAGGTGGTATCTGAGGTATCAGACTGTCTGAGGTGTGAGACATGAGTTTATCATTGTAGCATTCATGAGGTGGTATCTGAGGTATCAGACTGTCTGAGGTGTGAGACATGAGTTTATCATTGTAGCATTCATGAGGTGGTATCTGAGGTATCAGACTGTCTGAGGTGTGAGACATGAGTTTATCATTGTAGCATTCATGAGGTGGTATCTGAGGTATCAGACTGTCTGAGGTGTGAGACATGAGTTTATCATTGTAGCATTCATGAGGTGGTATCTGAGGTATCAGACTGTCTGAGGTGTGAGACATGAGTTTATCATTGTAGCATTCATGAGGTGGTATCTGAGGTATCAGACTGTCTGAGGTGTGAGACATGAGTTTATCATTGTAGCATTCATGAGGTGGTATCTGAGGTATCAGACTGTCTGAGGTGTGAGACATGAGTTTATCATTGTAGCATTCATGAGGTGGTATCTGAGGTATCAGACTGTCTGAGGTGTGAGACATGAGTTTATCATTGTAGCATTCATGAGGTGGTATCTGAGGTATCAGACTGTCTGAGGTGTGAGACATGAGTTTATCATTGTAGCATTCATGAGGTGGTATCTGAGGTATCAGACTGTCTGAGGTGTGAGACATGAGTTTATCATTGTAGCATTCATGAGGTGGTATCTGAGGTATCAGACTGTCTGAGGTGTGAGACATGAGTTTATCATTGTAGCATTCATGAGGTGGTATCTGAGGTATCAGACTGTCTGAGGTGTGAGACATGAGTTTATCATTGTAGCATTCATGAGGTGGTATCTGAGGTATCAGACTGTCTGAGGTGTGAGACATGAGTTTATCATTGTAGCATTCATGAGGTGGTATCTGAGGTATCAGACTGTCTGAGGTGTGAGACATGAGTTTATCATTGTAGCATTCATGAGGTGGTATCTGAGGTATCAGACTGTCTGAGGTGTGAGACATGAGTTTATCATTGTAGCATTCATGAGGTGGTATCTGAGGTATCAGACTGTCTGAGGTGTGAGACATGAGTTTATCATTGTAGCATTCATGAGGTGGTATCTGAGGTATCAGACTGTCTGAGGTGTGAGACATGAGTTTATCATTGTAGCATTCATGAGGTGGTATCTGAGGTATCAGACTGTCTGAGGTGTGAGACATGAGTTTATCATTGTAGCATTCATGAGGTGGTATCTGAGGTATCAGACTGTCTGAGGTGTGAGACATGAGTTTATCATTGTAGCATTCATGAGGTGGTATCTGAGGTATCAGACTGTCTGAGGTGTGAGACATGAGTTTATCATTGTAGCATTCATGAGGTGGTATCTGAGGTATCAGACTGTCTGAGGTGTGAGACATGAGTTTATCATTGTAGCATTCATGAGGTGGTATCTGAGGTATCAGACTGTCTGAGGTGTGAGACATGAGTTTATCATTGTAGCATTCATGAGGTGGTATCTGAGGTATCAGACTGTCTGAGGTGTGAGACATGAGTTTATCATTGTAGCATTCATGAGGTGGTATCTGAGGTATCAGACTGTCTGAGGTGTGAGACATGAGTTTATCATTGTAGCATTCATGAGGTGGTATCTGAGGTATCAGACTGTCTGAGGTGTGAGACATGAGTTTATCATTGTAGCATTCATGAGGTGGTATCTGAGGTATCAGACTGTCTGAGGTGTGAGACATGAGTTTATCATTGTAGCATTCATGAGGTGGTATCTGAGGTATCAGACTGTCTGAGGTGTGAGACATGAGTTTATCATTGTAGCATTCATGAGGTGGTATCTGAGGTATCAGACTGTCTGAGGTGTGAGACATGAGTTTATCATTGTAGCATTCATGAGGTGGTATCTGAGGTATCAGACTGTCTGAGGTGTGAGACATGAGTTTATCATTGTAGCATTCATGAGGTGGTATCTGAGGTATCAGACTGTCTGAGGTGTGAGACATGAGTTTATCATTGTAGCATTCATGAGGTGGTATCTGAGGTATCAGACTGTCTGAGGTGTGAGACATGAGTTTATCATTGTAGCATTCATGAGGTGGTATCTGAGGTATCAGACTGTCTGAGGTGTGAGACATGAGTTTATCATTGTAGCATTCATGAGGTGGTATCTGAGGTATCAGACTGTCTGAGGTGTGAGACATGAGTTTATCATTGTAGCATTCATGAGGTGGTATCTGAGGTATCAGACTGTCTGAGGTGTGAGACATGAGTTTATCATTGTAGCATTCATGAGGTGGTATCTGAGGTATCAGACTGTCTGAGGTGTGAGACATGAGTTTATCATTGTAGCATTCATGAGGTGGTATCTGAGGTATCAGACTGTCTGAGGTGTGAGACATGAGTTTATCATTGTAGCATTCATGAGGTGGTATCTGAGGTATCAGACTGTCTGAGGTGTGAGACATGAGTTTATCATTGTAGCATTCATGAGGTGGTATCTGAGGTATCAGACTGTCTGAGGTGTGAGACATGAGTTTATCATTGTAGCATTCATGAGGTGGTATCTGAGGTATCAGACTGTCTGAGGTGTGAGACATGAGTTTATCATTGTAGCATTCATGAGGTGGTATCTGAGGTATCAGACTGTCTGAGGTGTGAGACATGAGTTTATCATTGTAGCATTCATGAGGTGGTATCTGAGGTATCAGACTGTCTGAGGTGTGAGACATGAGTTTATCATTGTAGCATTCATGAGGTGGTATCTGAGGTATCAGACTGTCTGAGGTGTGAGACATGAGTTTATCATTGTAGCATTCATGAGGTGGTATCTGAGGTATCAGACTGTCTGAGGTGTGAGACATGAGTTTATCATTGTAGCATTCATGAGGTGGTATCTGAGGTATCAGACTGTCTGAGGTGTGAGACATGAGTTTATCATTGTAGCATTCATGAGGTGGTATCTGAGGTATCAGACTGTCTGAGGTGTGAGACATGAGTTTATCATTGTAGCATTCATGAGGTGGTATCTGAGGTATCAGACTGTCTGAGGTGTGAGACATGAGTTTATCATTGTAGCATTCATGAGGTGGTATCTGAGGTATCAGACTGTCTGAGGTGTGAGACATGAGTTTATCATTGTAGCATTCATGAGGTGGTATCTGAGGTATCAGACTGTCTGAGGTGTGAGACATGAGTTTATCATTGTAGCATTCATGAGGTGGTATCTGAGGTATCAGACTGTCTGAGGTGTGAGACATGAGTTTATCATTGTAGCATTCATGAGGTGGTATCTGAGGTATCAGACTGTCTGAGGTGTGAGACATGAGTTTATCATTGTAGCATTCATGAGGTGGTATCTGAGGTATCAGACTGTCTGAGGTGTGAGACATGAGTTTATCATTGTAGCATTCATGAGGTGGTATCTGAGGTATCAGACTGTCTGAGGTGTGAGACATGAGTTTATCATTGTAGCATTCATGAGGTGGTATCTGAGGTATCAGACTGTCTGAGGTGTGAGACATGAGTTTATCATTGTAGCATTCATGAGGTGGTATCTGAGGTATCAGACTGTCTGAGGTGTGAGACATGAGTTTATCATTGTAGCATTCATGAGGTGGTATCTGAGGTATCAGACTGTCTGAGGTGTGAGACATGAGTTTATCATTGTAGCATTCATGAGGTGGTATCTGAGGTATCAGACTGTCTGAGGTGTGAGACATGAGTTTATCATTGTAGCATTCATGAGGTGGTATCTGAGGTATCAGACTGTCTGAGGTGTGAGACATGAGTTTATCATTGTAGCATTCATGAGGTGGTATCTGAGGTATCAGACTGTCTGAGGTGTGAGACATGAGTTTATCATTGTAGCAATGATGGCCAGCCTTTACACATGAGTATCAGTCACCGTTACACCACACTCACACACACCCACACACAACACTGACACACACACACACACACACATACACACACATACACACGTGTACAGCACACGTGTACAGAGACATGATGGACATGCATTTCATTACTCTTCATTTCACCCACTGCTTCATTACATTAAGTAACCCCAATGCCCAATTACATAAGTAACCACAGCTCCATTACATTAAGTAACCCACTGTACATTACATTAAGTAACCCCACCACAGCTACATGATTGTTTGATTGATTTAGGAATCGAAATCACAGCATCGGGATTCCCATAATTGCTCCGTCCCCATCTCTAGCAGCCAATGAAGAGTTCCAACACTAATAGTACCAGTAGCAATCTGATTATAAAGTCCATCTCACCTTTCCTTTGAGCGTTGAGCTGTCGGCCAGATCCCTTCGTCACTCCTCGTTGTCTCATTCTTGCCAGACCATGGTAATCCAATTTGCTCCTCCGAGGTGGTGCAACGTGCTCCCACAAGGCTGCAACCACGTCTGCCTTGTCATGTATCAATACTCCACCAAGTTCTGCAGAGCCAGCCAATCTGTCCTGCCTGTTCATTTCCCAGCACACCGGCATGCCCCGGAGAAAAGATCCAGGCGATGCTTGTCACCCGTGACCTCCGAAGCGAAGCAGGCCACTCCACACGAAGCCTGCCCGTCCTCACCCTCATCAGCATGCTTTCTGAGTCAGTTACACTCACGATGTGTGTGTGTGTGTGTGTGTCGTATTCTCCATCCAGCGGAGAGCCGCAGTGACGCCTCCACCTCCATTCTTAAGCTGGATGTTGTGGTATCATATGCCAGGCTCTCCTGCCCCAAACATCGACCATTAGCTTTGGCTATGAACCCCTAGCCACTTCTCTCACCTCTTGACACCGAACCATCTGTGTAGATAATCACATCACTCGAGTGAGCATTGTCCTGAATTAGTTGCGGGATTCCACTTCCGTGGCCCCTGCTGGCCACTCCCTGCACTCCCGGCTTAATGTGATTATAAACTCTGCACAAGTCTGACTGCTCCGCTGGCACTCTGACCCACTCCCTCCTCCACGCCCTAATGTTCTCCAGGGGGCACACCGTTCTGATCGTATCCTCCGCCTGAGCCATCCATGATTTTCCTTCTAGCAGTCCTGACCTTAACTGCGTCCAGCGCCTCATGCGTGGTGGTCTGTGTCTGCAGCTACTCTGAGGTATGCCTTCGCCTGCAATCAACTGAGCCTACCTGCAACAGTCGGCAAACCAAGGAATGTAACGCATACACACTACTGGGGTGTCTCTGGTGCATCCCAGAATGACCCGCATAGCTTCGTTCTGTATGCGCTCTAACTTCACCAGCTGACTCTCTGAGACAGCGAGCAGACCTAGTCCATAATTAATTACTGAGAGGATCAAGTGCTGGTATAGTGTGAAACCCACAGCTACATTACATTAAGTAACCCACAGCTACATTACATTAAGTAACCCACTGCTACATTACATTAAGTAACCCACTGCTACATTACATTAAGTAACCCACTGCTCCTTACATAAGTAACCCACTGCTACATTACATTAAGTAACCCATGCTACATTACATTAAGTAACCCACGCTACATTACATTAAGTAACCACTGCTACATTACATTAAGTAACCCACTGCTACATTACATTAAGTAAACCACTGCTCCATTACATTAAGTAACCCATTGCTACATTACATTAAGTAGCCCACTGCTACATTACAATAAGTAACCCACTGCTACATTACATTAAGTAACCCACTGCTACATTACATTAAGTAACCCACTGCTACATTACATTAAGGAACCCACTGCTACATTACATTAAGTAACCCACTGCTACATTACATTAAGTAACCCACTGCTACATTACATTAAGTAACCCACTGCTACATTACATTAAGTAAACCACTGCTACATTACATTAAGTAACCCACTGCTACATTACATTAAGTAAACCACTGCTACATTACATTAAGTAACCCACTGCTACATTACATTAAGTAACCCACTGCTACATTACATTAAGTAACCCACTGCTACATTACATTAAGTAACCCACAGCTACATTACATTAAGTAACCCACTGCTACATTACATTAAGTAAACCACTGCTCCATTACATTAAGTAACCCACTGCTACATTACATTAAGTAACCTATTGCTACATTACATTAAGTAACCCACTGCTACATTACATTAAGTAACCCACTGCTACATTACATTAAGTAACCCACTGCTACATTACATTAAGTAACCCACTGCTCCATTACATTAAGTAACCCACTGCTACATTACATTAAGTAACCCACTGCTACATTACATTAAGTACCCACTGCTACATTACATTAAGTAACCCACTGCTACATTACATTAAGTAACCCACTGCTACATTACATTAAGTAACCCACTGCTACATTACATTAAGTAAACCACTGCTACATTACATTAAGTAAACCACTGCTCCATTACATTAAGTAACCCACTGCTACATTACATTAAGTAACCCACTGCTACATGCACATTAATTAACCCACTGTTCCATTACATTAAGTAACCCACTGCTACATTACATTAAGTAACCCATTTCTCCATGTACATTAAGTGACCCATTGATTCATGCTCCACCTGCTCAAAGAACACCAACAAGAACCTACCTTTGACCCGTTGCTCCGGGCTGCCAAATTTCATCTGTGCACCCAGGAAGTGCAAGTTCCTGGTGACATACTTGAGAAATGTTTCAGCCGTTCTCCTGGCCAGAGTACATGCCTGAGTAGACAAACAGGCATAAACATACACATACATTTACAGAATATCTGAATGGACAAACATCCAGACACATACATATTTACAGAATACCTGGTTAAATAAATTACATAAACAGGTGTACAGATATATATTTACAGAATACTTTAATAGACAAACATCTGTACAAATACATATATTTACAGAATACTTTAACAGACAAACATCCATACAGATACATATATATTTACAGAATACTTGAATGGACAAACATCTGTACAAATACATATATTTACAGAATACTTTAATAGACAAACATCTGTACAAATACATATATTTACAGAATACTTTAACAGACAAACATCCATACAGATACATATATATTTACAGAATACTTGAATGGACAAACATCTGTACAGATACGTATACATTTACAGAATAACTGGTTAAATACACAGGTGTACAGATACGTATATATTTACAGAATACATGGTTAAATAAACAGGTGTACAGATACGTATACATTTACAGAATAACTGGTTAAATAAACAGGTGTACAGATACGTATATATTTACAGAATAACTGGTTAAATAAACAGGTGTACAGATACGTATATATTTACAGAATACTTGAATGGACAAACATCTGTACAGATACGTATATATTTACAGAATACATGGTTAAATAAACAGGTGTACAGATACAGATATATTTACAGAATACTTGGTTAAATAAACAGGTGTACAGATACATATATATTTACAGAATACTTGGTTAAATAAACAGGTGTACAGATACGTATACATTTACAGAATACTTGGTTAAATAAACAGGTATACAGATACGTATACATTTACAGAATACTTGGTTAAATAAACAGGTATACAGATATGTATATATTTACAGAATAACTGGTTAAATAAACAGGTGTACAGATACGTATATATTTACAGAATAACTGGTTAAATAAACAGGTGTACAGATACGTATACATTTACAGAATAACTGGTTAAATAAACAGGTGTACAGATACGTATATATTTACAGAATAACTGGTTAAATAAACAGGTGTACAGATACGTATATATTTACAGAATACTTTGTTAAATAAACAGGTGTACAGATACGTATATATTTACAGAATACTTGAATGGACAAACATCTGTACAGATACGTATATATTTACAGAATACATGGTTAAATAAACAGGTGTACAGATACAGATATATTTACAGAATACTTGGTTAAATAAACAGGTGTTAGTTAGTTAGTTAGTTAGTCGACAGATCATCCTCGTTGCACATCGGACCATTCAGTCCATAAGTGCTCGGATCCCCTCCTCAGCAAATCCCGCAGCGTGTAGCGGCTAACGACGCCAGTTCTGTGTTGGTTTATCAATCTTCTTGGCTTCCTGCGTAGTGTTCTTGTTTGGCCACCCCTCTTTTAATTGCTGCTCTCGCAGTCTGGCCATGTTGTAGATTCACAGTCATCACTTGGTTCTTGCAAAAGTCTCACTTCTCGTAGAGCATTCAGAATGTCAGCCTGGTCCATGGCGCGTCCGCCCTCCACAGTAGCCTCACCTGCGAGCTTGTCAGCCCGCTCATTTCCTTGTACTCCCGCATGACCTGGCACGAAGATGAAATTAATCTTTGCCAGCCGAGACCGCTCCAGAGGCAGCAACCATTCTCTTCGGATCGACCCCTCCTCTATCCTCTTGATCATGTTCATTGAGTCGCTAAGGAAACAAGCCCTAGTGAATGTCTGTGTCTCGAGCCAAACAGGTGTACAGATACATATATATTTACAGAATACTTGGTTAAATAAACAGGTGTACAGATACGTATATATTTACAGAATAACTGGTTAAATAAACAGGTGTACAGATACGTATATATTTACAGAATATGTGGTTAAATAAACAGGTGTACAGATACGTATATATTTACAGAATAAGTGGTTAAATAAACAGGTGTACAGATACGTATATATTTACAGAATAACTGGCTAAATAAACAGATGTACAGATACGTATATATTTACAGAACACTAGGTTAAATAAATTTAAAAAACAGGTGCACAGATACGTATATATTTTTACAGAATACTTGGTTAAATAAACAGGTGTATAGATACGTATATATTTACAGAATAACTGGCTAAATAAACAGGTGTACAGATACGTATATATTTACAGAATACTTGAATGGATACACACACAAAGAAAACTCTCAGCCACCAAAAGCAAACATTTCAACCAAACCAATGTCTCCATCAACCAACAACACGTAATCAACAAGAACATGGTAGCAGCCCTACCCTGAGGAAAGCACAACAAGAACATGGTAGCAGCCCTACCCTGAGGAAAGCACAACAAGAACATGGTGGTAGCCCTACCCTGAGGAAAGCACAACAAGAACATGGTAGCAGCCCTACCCTGAGGAAAGCACAACAAGAACATGGTGGCAGCCCTACCCTGAGGAAAGCACAACAAGAACATGGTGGTAGCCCTACCCTGAGGAAAGCACAACAAGAACATGGTGGCAGCCCTACCCTGAGGAAAGCACAACAAGAACATGGTGGCAGCCCTACCTGAGGAAAGCACAACAAGAACATGGTGGCAGCCCTACCCTGAGGAAAGCACAACAAGAACATGGTGGCAGCCCTACCCTGAGGAAAGCACAACAAGAACATGGTGGTAGCCCTACCCTGAGGAAAGCACAACAAGAACATGGTGGCAGCCCTACCCTGAGGAAAGCACAACAAGAACATGGTGGCAGCCCTACCCTGAGGAAAGCACAACAAGAACATGGTGGCAGCCCTACCCTGAGGAAAGCACAACAAGAACATGGTGGCAGCCCTACCCTGAGGAAAGCACAACAAGAACATGGTGATAGCCCTACCCTGAGGAAAGCACAACAAGAACATGGTGAAGCCCTACCCTGAGGAAAGCACAACAAGAACATGGTGGCAGCCCTACCCTGAGGAAAGCACAACAAGAACATGGTGGCAGCCCTACCCTGAGGAAAGCACAACAAGAACATGGTGGCAGCCCTACCCTGAGGAAAGCTTCCTTCTGCTCATTGTGCTTGTTGATCAGCTGCATCAGATAGATGGCCTTGGCCTGTGTGGTTGTGATGCCAGTCTTCTCACTGTTGCACCAGTCCTCGTCCCGTTTATAATCCCTGTCCAAGGACTCCAGCACGGACCACACCTGCAGACGGGATCAATCACACAACAGTCTAGGTCCAGCATCCATCTGTGACAAGGACTCATGCTGTCACCTTGCCTGTCCTACAACTCAACAATTTCACATTAGCTCTATGGCTACAAGTCATCCCTTAACGATACATTTACCAGGAATAGCTCACCTGTTCTACAACTCAACAATTTCACATTAGCTGTATGGTTACAAATCATCTCTTAACTATACATTGACCAGGAACAGCTCACCTGTTCTACAACTCAACAATTTCACATTAGCTGTATGGTTACAAATCATCTCTTAACTATACATTGACCAGGAACAGCTCACCTGTTCTACAACTCAACAATTTCACATTACGTATACAGCTGCAGTTGGTGATGTGCTAGAGACCACCGATTGTTGATGTTTAATGTCTGTAGTATTTGTTTTAATGATCCCATGTTTGTTTGAACATCAGTTGTCCCTGAAGCTGGAGTTGATTTGATGAATAAAGAGTTTTGGTGTTGTTCTTGATTTGTCTGTTTAGAGTAAGTTTAATTTGTACATTTGCTATTGCTACCACAGCCTAATAGTCCCATTCATTGTCTGGGCATGAAAATAAATAATAGTTCAGTACCCTGTCTCCAGAATACTGAATCTTCTTCTTTATTCCTTTCCCTTTTCTTGTGATTCAAAACACGGCGGCGCTGGGTTTTTTCGAAAAAGATATAGGAGCCGGTCGTTCAGAAAGCAATGGCAAACTACTGAACGTAAAATTTGCCCAGGAATCACGAACAGCGAAAATGCCGGGGTTGACTGCTATGTCCTGTGAAGGAAATGGAATTTTTTTTTTTTTTTTCTTGTGACTTGGGGGCGGTGAGAGGTTTTCTCTCTTTCTACTCTTTTTCTCCTCTTTGGCTCAAACGTGGTCAGCATTATGCTCTCTTCCTCAAATCACCTTAAAAAGTCTCTTTTGTCTTCTCGGCTTCATTTATAGAGTTACAAGTTATGCCACACTATATTTGCAGACAGACAAATTCTATCCTGTAAACAGCTCACTAAGAGTGATGCGCTGTGTGAGTTTAAATTCAAAAACACAACGAGCATGAGGAAACACAAAGGCAGCACATTTGACTTGAAGGTGACACACAGACCAGGAGGACAGCCCACCTGCTCAGCGGTCTTGTACCAGTTTGTGGAGGCCATGACCAGCTTCTGTCGCTCCTCAGCGTGGTACATCAGCTGCTGCCAGGCCAAGGTCACGTTCTCTGCGATGGCGCGCACCAACTCCGCGTTGTAGTGCTGCTGGTGCAGCATGACCTCGGCTCTCTGCGTCACAGTCACCACAGAGAAGTGGGTTTTCTGAAACAACACACCAGTGTCCCAGGTGATTAGTCTCTCTCATGGATTACCATATCTGGTGACAGTTTACGTAAGCTCTGTGATTCTTCCATGAAATATGTAAACTAGGAAATATAGTGACATAGCTTTTTTTATCTCACACACACATACAATACACATACACAATAGGACAAATAGATCTCACTGCAGGCATTGAAACGTGCTTCATCTTTACTTGAACTGTTTAATATCATATGTGTGTGTTACAGTTTGAAATTATATATGTGTATAATGTGTTTTCACATATCACGTGTGTAATATAGCTGATCACTCTGGGGTGTAGACATTTCTCACTGTCTTCCATGTCCAGGGACCTTCCTCAGCTTCATTACAGAGAAGAGGAACAGGCGTGGTGGCTTTCATCACAATCAACATCAACTGAGCCACACTGGGATGTTTCATCACAATCAACATCAACTGAGCCACACTGGGATGTTTCATCACAATCAACATCAACTGAGCCACACTGCGATGTTTCATCACAATCAACATCAACTGAGCCACACTGGGATGTTTCATCACAATCAACATCAACTGAGCCACACTGCGATGTTTCATCACAATCAACATCAACTGAGCCACACTGCGATGTTTCATCACAAACAACATCAACTGAGCCACACTGCGATGTTTCATCACAAACAACATCAACTGAGCCACACTGCAATGTTTCATCACAATCAACATCAACTGAGCCACACTGCGATGTTTCATCACAATCAACATCAACTGAGCCACACTGCGATGTTTCATCACAAACAACATCAACTGAGCCACACTGGGATGTTTCATCACAATCAACATCAACTGAGCCACACTGGGATGTTTCATCACAATCAACATCAACTGAGCCACACTGGGATGTTTCATCACAATCAACATCAACTGAGCCACACTGCGATGTTTCATCACAATCAACATCAACTGAGCCACACTGCGATGTTTCATCACAAAAACATCACTTGAGCCACACTGCGATGTTTCATCACAATCAACAGTCTCTGAGCCACACTGCAATGTTTCATCACAATCAACATCAACGAGCCACACTGCGATGTTTCATCACAAACAACTATCAACTGAGCACACTGCGATGTTTCATCACAATCAACATCAACTGAGCACACTGCGATGTTCATCACAATTCATCCACTGAGCCACACTGCAATGTTTCATCACAATCAACATCAACTGAGCCACACTGCAATGTTTCATCACAATCACATCAACTGAGCCACACTGCGATGTTTCATCACAATCAACATCAACTGAGCCACACTGCGATGTTTCATCACAATCAACATCAACTGAGCCACACTGCAATGTTTCATCACAATCAACATCAACTGAGCCACACTGCAATGTTTCATCACAATCAACATCAACTGAGCCACACTGCAATGTTCCATCAAGCCTATGGATTAGAACATCTACTTGTGGCAGGCATTTTTTTTTATATTGCCGTCTTTTGCCTTGGACTGTACCACCCAGTCCACCCACGAGACAGCAGAATGTTGGGTCTCATTTAGTCCTATCAGTTGACATTGGACTGTCTACCAATGAGACAGCACCAGAATGTTGTGTCTCATTTAGTCCACTCCCTACCAGTTGACCTTGGACTATCTACCAATGAGACAGCACCAGAATTTTGTGTCCATTTAGTCCATTCCCTACCAGTTGACCTTGGACTGTCTACCAATGAGACAGCACCACAATTTTGTATCTCATTTAATCCACTCCCTAATAGTTGACCTTGGACTGTCTACCAATGAGACATGAGACAATACCAGAATTTTGTGTCCAATTTAGTCCACTCCCTAATAGTTGACCTTGGACTATCTACCAATGAGAAAGCAGAATGTTGTTCCTCATTTCATCCACTCCCTACCAGCCAACCTATCTGACTGGGAGACCCTGCCTGTATCCACAACACCATCAACATGACCCCTGGGACATGACCTGGGACATGACATGTCTGACTGGAAGACCCTGCCAGTATCCACAGGACCTTCAGCATGACCCATGTATCACTGGGGCATGCAGGCCTCTCTACAATCACAAATGAAGCCCCAGAAGAAGTGTGTTGTGGTGGCTGTGAGGAAGTGTGTTGTGGTGGCTGTCAGGAAGTGTGTTCGTGATGGCTGTGAAGAAGTGTGTTGTGATGGCTGTGAAGAAGTGTGTTGTGGTGGCTGTGAAGAAGTGTGTTGTGATGGCTGTGAAGAAGTGTGTTGTGGTGGCTGTGAAGAAGTGTGTTGTGGTGGCTGTAAATATTCTAACAGAAAGACAACAAGCACATGGCGATGACCTGACCTCTATGGCAATCATAAACTGATCATGCTCCTGCTTCATCTGCTCAGCCTCCACTAGAGAGTTTGGACACATGAAACTGTCCGTCAGCATGGACTCGCCGTTACGCACCCACAATATCACCTGAAACATTTAGTTACATATCAATGGCTTAGGACCAACAAAACAGATACTGTATGTGACATGATATATCTGAAACATTCAATCAGATTTCCATGACTGACCAACAAAACACGTACTGGATGTGATTGAAACATTCAGTCAGATTGCCATGACTGATCAACAAAATGCATAGCGGAAAAATCTAAACATGATTTTAAGGTATCTCTACATCCCAATTCAGAAGAGGATAGACTAGACTAGACTGCAGAGTATCTCTACATCCCTGGGTAGAAGAGGAAAGACTTAAAAAGACTATAAGATACATCTTCATCCCAGGGTAGAAGAGGAAAGACTAAAACAGATTGTAAGGTACCTCTACATGAGTACAGACAATCAATGAATGACGGCAGATGCTAGGCACAAAAGCCACCTACCTGCCTGGCTTCTATCTCAAAGTTACGTAGATGAACACACTGCTGCAACCTGGCCCTCTTCTGCTCGCCCAACCCTTCCAGGTCAATCTGCCGTTCGTTGAGGTACTCCAGCAAAACACTGATCCGGTTTCGTTGCTTCGCGATCGCTGTCACCCATCACCTGCAGGTTGCACAGAACATTCATACATTCAGCTGACTATCCATAGAACATTCATACATTCAGCTGTCTATACATAGAACATTCATACATTCAGCTGACTATTCACAGAACATGCATACATTCAGCTGACTATTCACAGAACATGCATACATTCAGCTGACTATACACAGAACATTCATACATTCAGCTGACTATACACAGAACATTCATACATTCAGCTGACTATTCACAGAACATTCATACATTCAGCTGACTATACACAGAACATTCAGCTGACCCAACACAGAACATTCATACATTCGGCTGACTATACACAGAACATTCATACATTCAGCTGACTCCACACAGACCATTCATACACTCACTTGACTCTACACAGAACATTCATACATTCAGCTGACTCAACAAAAGAACATTCATACATTCAGTTGACCCAACACAGAACATTCATACATTCAGTTGACCCAACACAGAACATTCATACATTCAACTAACTCTACACAGACCATTCATACATTCAGTTGACTCTACACAGAACATTCATACATTCAGCTGACGAAACAAAGAACATTCATACATTCAGCTGACCTAACACAGAACATTCATACATTCAGTTAACCCAACACATAACATTCATACACATTGATCTGACTCAACAAAGAACATTCATACACAATGAGCTGTCTCAACTAAGAACATTCACACATTGAGCTGACTCTACACAGAACATACATACACATTGAGCTGACTCTACACAGAACATACATACACATTGAGCTGACTCTATACAGAACATACATACACATTCAGCTGACTCTACACAGAACATACATACACATTCAGCTGACTCTACACAGAACATACATACACATTCAGCAGACTCTTCACAGAACATACATACACATTGAGTTGACTCTACACAGAACATACATACACATTGAGCTGACTCTACACAGAACATACATACACATTCAGCTGACTCTACACAGAACATGTGTATACATTCGGCTGTCTCTACAACATCAACTCAGAGATTCTAGATGAAAGATGCCATGTATCACACGGCTGTATCTCACCCAGCGCTTCCTTGTTGCTGTTGCTGCCATGCAAGAGGTCATGAGGTAACCCCTAAGCATTAGAGCATTAGTTTGGAATATATACTGACTCCGTGACACATGACTAGATGTTGGCCTTGATGACTGACACGCAACTTACTGATAGTTTGGCTTGAGGTGTCATCTGAGAAAGTACAGTTTGATTGTTCTGAATGTAAATTTGTTTACCAGACAAGACAGAGAGAGGGAGAGAGAGAGAGAGAGAGGGACAGAGAGACAGAGAGAGGGAGAGAGAGAGAGAGAGAGGGAGAGTCATCCCTGCGCTAGACTAGGTTAGGATCACAGACAAACAAACAAGAACACAGAGAACACACACACAGTCTGGACAACAACCAAGAACACCAAGAACACACACAGCCTGGCAAACAACCAAGAACATTGAGAACACACACAGCCTGGCAAACAACCAAGAACACTGAGGACACACACAGCCTGGCAAACAACCAAGAACATTGAGAACACACACAGTCTGGCAAACAACCAAGAACATTGAGAACACACACAGCCTGGCAAACAACCAAGAACACTGAGGACACACACAGCCTGGCAAACAACCAAGAACACTGAGGATACACACACACACAAAGAGCCTGGCAAATAACCAAGAACACAGAGGACACACACACTGCCTGGCAGACAAGAACACTGATCACTGCCAGCATCTCTGACCTGAGCTAGCTCCTGGCCCCGCTGTATCAGTTCGTAGGTGCAGTTCTGGACGTGCCTGACACTCTCGTTGTGCATCTGCAGCAGCTGCTCGGCCTGGCTGCCATCAGTGATCATCTCCGCATGTTGAAGCTCTTCACAGAGCAGCTCTAGCTGTGAGGACACCTTGGTGGTCAGACAGAACACAGACATCTTAGCTCACACACATGTTCATCTACCAGGACACGTCATGTCACTACACAGAACACAGACATCTTAGCTCACACACATGTTCATCTACCAGGACACGTCATGTCACTACACAGAACACAGACATCTTAGCTCACACACATGTTCATCTACCAGGACACGTCATGTCACTACACAGAACACAGACATCTTAGCTCACACACATGTTCATCTACCAGGACACGTCATGTCACTACACAGAACACAGACATCTTAGCTCACACACATGTTCATCTACCAGGACACCGTCATGTCACTACACAGAACACAGACATCTTAGCTCACACACATGTTCATCTACCAGGACACGTCATGTCACTACACAGAAACACAGACATCTTAGCTCACACACATGTTCATCTACCAGGACACGTCATGTCACTACACAGAACACAGACATCTTAGCTCACACACATGTTCATCTACCAGGACACGTCATGTCACTACACAGAACACAGACATCTTAGCTCATACACATGTTCATCTACCAGGACACGTATGTCACTACACAGAACAGAGATATATGTCATCTACAATAGTAGCTAGTGCTGTAGGAATGTACAGTGTTTGGTCTTTGCATATACTAGAATACAGTATATAAATATGGGCTGACCAGCTCCCTTTCAGAGCACCTTGTCCTCCCTGGAAATAACACAAGAAGGGACGTATACATCTAGTCCTGATCCCAAGTGCAACATTGTGACAAGGATGGACCAGACATACAAGATGTTTCATCAACAACATACATCACTGTAAACATCTCATCCCAACTGTAACATTGTGACAAGGATGGACCAGACAGAACAAGATGTTTCATCAACAACATACATCACTGTAAACATCTGATCCCAACTGTAACATTGTGACAAGGATGGACCAGACAGAACAAGATGTTTCATCAACAACATACATCACTGTAACATCTGATCCCAACTGTAACATTGTGACAAGGATGGACCAGACAGAACAAGATGTTTCATCAACAACATACATCACTGTAAACATCTGATCCCAACTGTAACAATGTGACAAGGATGGACCAGACAGAACAAGATGTTTCATCAACAACATACATCACTGTAAACATCTCATCCCAACTGTAACATTGTGACAAGGATGGACCAGACATACAAGATGTTTCATCAACAACATACATCACTGTAAACATCTCATCCCAACTGTAACATTGTGACAAGGATGGACCAGACAGAACAAGATGTTTCATCAACAACATACATCACTGTAAACATCTGATCCCAACTGTAACATTGTGACAAGGATGGACCAGACAGAACAAGATGTTTCATCAACAACATACATCACTGTAAACATCTGATCCCAACTGTAACATTGTGACAAGGATGGACCAGACAGAACAAGATGTTTCATCAACAACATACATCACTGTAAACATCTGATCCCAACTGTAACAATGTGACAAGGATGGACCAGACAGAACAAGATGTTTCATCAACAACATACATCACTGTAAACATCTCATCCCAACTTTAACATTGTGACAAGGATGGACCAGACAGAACAAGATGTTTCATCAACAACATACATCACTGTAAACATCTGATCCCAGGTGTAACATTGTGACAAGGATGGACCAGACACAACAAGATGTTTCATCAACAATATACGTCACTGTAAACATCTGATCACAAGTGTAACATTGTGACAAGGATGGACCAGACAGAACAAGATGTTTCATCAACAACATACGTCACTGTAAACATCTGATCACAAAAGCTGCATGTGTCAGGCTTCACACACAAATAAATATCTCTGTAAGAATGTGAGCACCACAACCAGATGTCAGACTGCACACACAACACACATCTATCACACACCCTTATGGTATCTCTCTCAAACATGTCCATCTATCACTCACCTCCATGGTATCTCTCTCAAACATGTCCATCTATCACTCACCTCCATGGTATCTCTCTCAAACATGTCCATCTATCACTCACCTCCATGGTGTCTCTCTCAAACATGTCCATCTATCACTCACCTCCATGGTACCTCTCTCAAACATGTCCATCTATCACTCACCTCTATGGTATCAAACCCAAGCATGTCCATCTATCACTCACCTCCATGGCATCCCTCTCAAACACCTGTAACTGCAGACAGATGTCCAGCTTCATCTTCCTGGCTGCCCACAGATCCTCCAACTGACTTCTGCTCTCATTCAGCTGGTTCAGAACACCTGCAATGGCACATAACCAACAAATTCAATCTTAAAACATGGTCACAAATAACTAAACAGTGGAATCAAACACACGGCCACTCCACTGACAGGTGACGGCACTACATGCTAAACTATCAAACCCCAACTGTTTATATTTGTCCGATTTAATGTGTGAGATACGACAATGAGCATTAGACTTCTTTCTGTAACTGTGAGACATTATGTCATCTAAATCTTTCTGTAACTGTGATACATTATTTCATCTCAAGTAACAAATCTTTCTGTAACTGTGAGACATTATGTCATCTCTAGTAACAAATCTTTCTGTTAATGGGACATTATGTCATCTCTAGTAACAAATATTTCTGTAACTGTGAGACATTATGTCGTCTCTAATAACAAATCTTTCTGTAACTGTGGGACTTTATGTCATCTCTAGTAACAAATATTTCTGTAACTGTGGGACATTTTGTCATCTCTAGTAACAAATATTTCTGTAACTGTGAGACATTATGACATCTCTAGTAACAAATCTTTCTGTAACTGAGAGACATTATGATCTTTCTAGTAACAAATCTTTCTGTAACTGTGAGACATTAAGTCATCTCTAGTAACAAATTAAATCTCTTTCTGTAAATGAGAGACAAATTACTTAAATTGAACATCTCTAACCAGAAAACAGAATGTGTGCAATTTTTTACTGTAAATGTGAGACAGAAGATGTCATGAGAAAATCGCTAACAACGAACAAAATGAACGAACGAACAAACTTTATTTTAAAAGGGTAACAACAAAAGACGAGGTGTATCAAATGTATTTCTGTAAATGTGAGATCACCATCATCATCACTAAATGCCTTGCTAGCTGGCACAGGTGACCATGATCCTCCACATCTCACAGTCTAGACAGATCCCAGCCCAGATAACATGGTCTATCAACCCATGATTTGTTCCTCTAACTGGCACAGGTGACCACGCTCCTCCACATCTCACAGTCAGATCCAAGATAACATGGTCTATCAACCCATGATTTGTTCCTCTAACTGGCACAAGTGACCACACTCCTCCACATCTCACAGTCAGATCCCAGCCCAGATAACATGGTCTATCAACCCATGATTTGTTCCTCTAACTGGCACAGGTGACCACACTCCTCCACATCTCACAGTCAGATCCCAGCCCAGATAACATGGTCTATCAACCCATGATTTGTTCCTCTAACTGGCACAAGTGACCACACTCCTCCACATCTCACAGTCAGATCCCAGCCCAGATAACATGGTCTATCAATCCATGATTTGTTCCTCTAACTGGCACAGGTGACCACACTCCTCCACATCTCACAGTCAGATCCCAGATAACATGGTCTATCAACCCATGATTTGTTCCTCTAACTGCACAAGTGACCACACTCCTCCACATCTCTACAGTCAGATCCCAGCCCAGATAACATGGGTCTATCAACCCATGATTTGTTCCTCTAACTGGCACAGGTGACCACGCTCCTCCACATCTCACAGTCAGATCCCAGATAACATGGTCTATCAACCCATGATTTGTTCCTCTAACTGGCACAAGTGACCACACTCCTCCACATCTCACAGTCAGATCCCAGCCCAGATAACATGGTCTATCAACCCATGATTTGTTCCTCTAACTGGCACAGGTGACCACGCTCCTCCACATCTCACAGTCAGATCCCAGATAACATGGTCTATCAACCCATGATTTGTTCCTCTAACTGGCACAAGTGACCACACTCCTCCACATCTCACAGTCAGATCCCAGCCCAGATAACATGGTCTATCAATCCATGATTTGTTCCTCTAACTGGCACAGGTGACCACACTCCTCCACATCTCACAGTCAGATCCCAGCCCAGATAACATGGTCTATCAATCCATGATTTGTTCCTCTAACTGGCACAGGTGACCACACTCCTCCACATCTCACAGTCAGATCCCAGATAACATGGTCTATCAACCCATGATTTGTTCCTCTAACTGGCACAAGTGACCACACTCCTCCACATCTCACAGTCAGATCCCAGCCCAGATAACATGGTCTATCAACCCATGATTTGTTCCTCTAACTGGCACAGGTGACCACGCTCCTCCACATCTCACAGTCAGATCCCAGATAACATGGTCTATCAACCCATGATTTGTTCCTCTAACTGGCACAAGTGACCACACTCCTCCACATCTCACAGTCAGATCCCAGCCCAGATAACATGGTCTATCAACCCATGAGTAGATTTGTTCCTCTAGCACAGTGGTTCTCAACCTTTTTTGGCCTGTGCCCCCCTTCACCATATTTTCAGAACGTCATTCCCCCCTTTCATATTTCCTATCTAAAAATCCCCCAACCCCTACACAGTATACGTAAAAATGGAAGGTAAATTTAATAGCATATACTAAAACAAGTCTAGACATTCACATAAAACATGATTTGTGGGTCTACTTACTTTATAAAATGAATTTTAGAAGGATGAGACATACATAACTGCAAAGTATGAAGGGAAAAACAATATCAAGTAATCGGTTCTTGTATTAATGTGATCTTGAAATGGTCTTCATTCCCCCCCCCCCTGGAAACCCTAAAATTCCCCCCTGGGGGGGGGGGGGGGAATTCTAAAAAGGTTGAGAACCACTGCTCTAGCAGTTCTGCCAGGGCAGTGAACTGATGGCCAACTGTTTGCAATTCTCATCCGCCATGCAATGTTTATCATGTGCAGCTTACTCACCCTCATCTGAGAAGGACAGATATTTGATTTAACTACCCAAGAGGTCAGGGGTCACATGACATCAACAGAAACAAACAATTTTACAGAAACACACCCAGCACCATGCCAGGAGACCCTGAGCCCGAGGCAGACAAGGGAACCCCTGAGCCTGGCCTGAATCCAGGTGACAGAGATGGAAGCTTGGCATAACCTCTAGTGATGGAAGCTTGGCATAACCTCTAGTGATGGAAGCTTGGCATAACCTCTAGTGATGGAAGCTTGGCACAACCACTAGTGATGGAAGCTTGGCATAACCTCTAGTGATGGAAGCTTGGCACAACCACTAGTGATGGAAGCTCGGCACAACCACTAGTGATGGAAGCTTGGCACAACCACTAGTGATGGAAGCTTGGCACAACCATTAGTGATGGAAGCTTGGCACAACCACTAGTGATGGAAGCTCGGCACAACCACTAGTGATGGAAGCTCGGCATAACCTCTAGTGATGGAAGCTTGGCACAACCACTAGTGATGGAAGCTTGGCACAACCACTAGTGATGGAAGCTTGGCATAACCTCTAGTGATGGAAGCTTGGCACAACCACTAGTGATGGAAGCTTGGCATAACCTCTAGTGATGGAAGCTTGGCACAACCACTAGTGATGGAAGCTCGGCATAACCTCTAGTGATGGAAGCTTGGCATAACCTCTAGTGATGGAAGTTTGGCACAATCACTAGTGATGGAAGCTTGGCACAATCACTAGTGACGGAAGCTTGGCACAACCACTAGTGATGGAAGCTTGGCACAATCACTAGTGATGGAAGCTTGGCACAATCACTAGTGACGGAAGCTTGGCACAACCACTAGTGATGGAAGCTTGGCACAATCACTAGTGATGGAAGCTTGGCACAACCACTAGTGATGGAAGCTTGGCACAACCACTAGTGATGGAAGCTTGGCACAACCACTAGTGATGGAAGCTTGGCACAACCACTAGTGATGGAAGCTTGGCACAATCACTAGTGATGGAAGCTTGGCACAATCACTAGTGATGGAAGCTTGGCACAACCACTAGTGATGGAAGCTTGGCACAATCACTAGTGATGGAAGCTTGGCACAATCACTAGTGATGGAAGCTTGGCACAACCACTAGTGATGGAAGCTTGGCATAACCTCTAGTGACGGAAGCTTGGCACAACCACTAGTGATGGAAGCTTGGCACAACTACTAGTGACGGAAGCCTAGTGACGGAAGCTTGGCATAACCTCTAGTGACGGAAGCTTGGCATAACTTCTAGTGACGGAAGCTCGGCATAACCTCTAGTGATGGAAGCTCGGCACAGCCACTAGTGATGGAAGCTCGGCATAACCTCTAGTGACGGAAGCTCGACACAGCCACTAGTGACAGAAGCTTGGCACAACCACTAGTGACGGAAGCTTGGCACAACCACTAGTGACGGAAGCTTGGCACAACCACTAGTGACGGAAGCTTGGCATAACCACTTACCTTCTATATGTTTGTAGTCAGCACTGTGCCCCGTCTTGTCCGTCTCCATGGAAATGATCCTGCAAAATGTCAGTGCAATCCACATCATATGTGTGAAGTCACATCACAAGTATCAAGTTATGTCATATGTATCAAGTCACATCATATGTATAAAGTCACATCACAAATATCAAGTCATGTCATATGTATCAAGTCACATCATATGTATTAAGTCATGTCATACATATGAAATCACATCACAAGTATCAAGTCATATAATAAGTATCAAGACAAGTATAAATTTACATCATACATATCAAGTCATGTCATTTGCTCAAGTCACATATGTATCAAGTCACATCATATGTATTAAGTCATGTCACAAATATCAAGTCATGTCATATGTATCAAGTCACATCATATGTATTAAGTCATGTCGCAAGAATCAAGTTGCCCCAACAACCCACCAACATACCTGAGTTGCACCAACAATCAATACACTCACCTGAGTTGCCCCAACAATCAATACACTCACCTGAATAACTCCAACAATCAATACACTCACCTGAGCTGCTCCAACAATCCACCAACTCACCTGAGCTGCTCCAACAATCCACAAACTTACCTGAGTTTCCCCAACAATCCACCAACTCACCTGAGCTGCTCCAACAATCCACAAACTTACCTGAGTTTCCCCAACAATCCACAAACTTACCTGAGTTTCCCCAACAATCCACCAACTCACCTGAGCTGCTCCAACAATCCACCAACTCCTCTGAGCTGCTCCAACAATACACCAACTCACCTGAAGTGCCCCAACAATTCACTAACTCACCTGAGCTGCTCCAACAATCCACCAACTCCCCTGAGCTGCTCCAACAATCCACCAACTCACCTGAATAACTCCAACAATCAATACACTCACCTGAATTGCCCCAACAATCCAGCAACTCACCTGAGTTGCTCCAACAAGGACTCGCCCTCGCCCACAGTGTTGATGGCAGCTTCTACAGTGGTCTCCCTCTGCTGGTTAAACTGGGCTAGCAAGTGCTCCGCCCCCTCAACATTGTCCGACAACTCGGTACTCTGAAGCTCTGTGTGCAAATCTTCCAACCAATTTGTCAACTGAAAACACACAACACGCAGTAAAGGGTATATTTACAAAGTGTTTACTTCAAATGCTGTGTTTTGTATCATGTTTGAAACAATGTATTCCTTTAGTGAATTTAAAGATAGAAGTCACGAACAAAATGTTGCATGATTTATTGCCTGGCATACTTTGCTGCATCTCATCAGGTGCATAATGCAAGTGAATATAATATACAAAGTGAACAAATGAATTAAACTTTGGTTGAAATACTAGAAACACATTTTATAATGTTCATGTTTGCATATTCAACGTGTATGGGTCTCATAGGTGGCAAAATGGGATCCCACTGAAGGTTAACTGAATCTTCCTGTTTTGATGTAAGCCGTGGTAGCACAGTGGCTAGACACTTGGCCGTTGAATCTTCCTGTTTTGATGTAAGCCATGGTCGCAAGGTAGATAGACACTTGGCTGTTGAATCTTCCTGTTTTGATGTAAGCCATGGTCGCAAGGTAGATAGACACTTGGCTGTTGAATCTTCCTGTTTTGATGTAAGCCGTAGTCGCAAGGTGGCTAGACACTTGGCTGTTGAATCTTCCTGTTTTGATGTAAGCCGTAGTCGCAAGGTGGCTAGACACTTGGCTGTTGAATCTTCCTGTTTTGATGTAAGCCATGGTAGCACAGTGGCTAGACACTTGGTTGTTGAATCTTCCTGTTTTGATGTGAGCCATGAAAGCACAGTGGCTAGACACTTGGTTGTTGAATCTTCCTGTTTTGATGTAAGCCATGGTAGCACAGTGGCTAGGCACTTGGTTGTTAAATCTTCCTGTTTTGATGTGAGCTGTGGTAGCACTGTGGCTGGACACTTGGCTGTTGAATCTTACTGTTTTGATGTAAGCTGTGGTAGTGAGGTGGCTAGACACTTGGCTGTTGAATCTTCCTGTTTTGATGTAAGCTGTGGTAGTGAGGTGGCTAGACACTTGGCTGTTGAATCTTCCTGTTTTGATGTAAGCTGTGGTAGCACAGCAGCTAGACACTTGGCTGTTAAATCTTCCTGTTTTGATGTAAGCCATAGTCACGAGGTGGCTAGACACTTTGTTGTTGAATCTTCCTGTTTTGATGTAAGCCATGATCATGAGGTGGCTAGACACCTGGCTGTTGAATCTTCCTGTTTTGATGTAAGCCATGATCATGAGGTGGCTAGACACCTGGCTGTTTAATCTTCCTGTTTTGATGTAAGCCATGATCATGAGGTGGCTAGACACCTGGCTGTTTAATCTTCCTGTTTTGATGTAAGCCATGATCATGAGGTGGCTAGACACTTGGTTGTTGAATCTTCCTGTTTTGATGTAAGCCATGAAAGCACAGTGGCTAGGCACTTGGTTGTTAAATCTTCCTGTTTTGATGTGAGCTGTGGTAGCACTGTGGCTGGACACTTGGCTGTTGAATCTTACTGTTTTGATGTAAGCTGTGGTAGTGAGGTGGCTAGACACTTGGCTGTTGAATCTTCCTGTTTTGATGTAAGCTGTGGTAGTGAGGTGGCTAGACACTTGGCTGTTGAATCTTCCTGTTTTTGATGTAAGCTGTGGTAGCACAGCAGCTAGACACTTGGCTGTTGAATCTTCCTGTTTTGATGTAAGCCATAGTCACGAGGTGGCTAGACACTTTGTTGTTGAATCTTCCTGTTTTGATGTAAGCCATGATCATGAGGTGGCTAGACACCTGGCTGTTGAATCTTCCTGTTTTGATGTAAGCCATGATCATGAGGTGGCTAGACACCTGGCTGTTTAATCTTCCTGTTTTGATGTAAGCCATGATCATGAGGTGGCTAGACACCTGGCTGTTTAATCTTCCTGTTTTGATGTAAGCCATGATCATGAGGTGGCTAGACACTTGGTTGTTTAATCTTCCTGTTTTGATGTAAGCCATGATCATGAGGTGGCTAGACACTTGGTTGTTGAATCTTCCTGTTTTGATGTAAGCCATGAAAGCACAGTGGCTAGGCACTTGGTTGTTAAATCTTCCTGTTTTGATGTGAGCTGTGGTAGCACTGTGGCTGGACACTTGGCTGTTAAATCTTCCTGTTTTGATGTAAGCCGTGGTCAAAAGCTGGCTAGACACTTGACTGTTGAATCTTCCTGTTTTGATGTAAGCTGTGGTAGTGAGGTGGCTAGACACTTGGCTGTTGAATCTTCCTGTTTTGATGTAAGCTGTGGTAGTGAGGTGACTAGACACTTGGCTGTTGAATCTTCCTGTTTTGATGTAAGCTGTGGTAGCACAGCAGCTAGACACTTGGCTGTTGAATCTTCCTGTTTTGATGTAAGCTGTGGTAGCACAGCAGCTAGACACTTGGCTGTTAAATCTTCCTGTTTTGATGTAAGCCATAGTCACGAGGTGGCTAGACACTTTGTTGTTGAATCTTCCTGTTTTGATGTAAGCCATGATCATGAGGTGGCTAGACACCTGGCTGTTGAATCTTCCTGTTTTGATGTAAGCCATGATCATGAGGTGGCTAGACACCTGGCTGTTTAATCTTCCTGTTTTGATGTAAGCCATGATCATGAGGTGGCTAGACACCTGGCTGTTTAATCTTCCTGTTTTGATGTAAGCCATGATCATGAGGTGGCTAGACACTTGGTTGTTTAATCTTCCTGTTTTGATGTAAGCCATGATCATGAGGTGGCTAGACACTTGGTTGTTGAATCTTCCTGTTTTGATGTAAGCCATGAAAGCACAGTGGCTAGGCACTTGGTTGTTAAATCTTCCTGTTTTGATGTGAGCTGTGGTAGCACTGTGGCTGGACACTTGGCTGTTAAATCTTCCTGTTTTGATGTAAGCCGTGGTCAAAAGCTGGCTAGACACTTGACTGTTGAATCTTCCTGTTTTGATGTAAGCTGTGGTAGTGAGGTGGCTAGACACTTGGCTGTTGAATCTTCCTGTTTTGATGTAAGCTGTGGTAGTGAGGTGGCTAGACACTTGGCTGTTGAATCTTCCTGTTTTGATGTAAGCTGTGGTAGCACAGCAGCTAGACACTTGGCTGTTGAATCTTCCTGTTTTGATGTAAGCTGTGGTCACGAGGTGGCTAGACACTTTGTTGTTGAATCTTCCTGTTTTGATGTAAGCCATAGTCAGGAGGTGGCTAGACACCTGGCTGTTGAATCTTCCTGTTTTGATGTAAGCCATGGTCACGAGGTGGCTAGACACTTTGTTGTTGAATCTTCCTGTTTTGATGTAAGCCATAGTCGGGAGGTGGCTAGACACCTGGCTGTTGAATCTTCCTGTTTTGATGTAAGCCATAGTCGGGAGGTGGCTAGACACCTGGCTGTTGAATCTTCCTGTTTTGATGTAAGCTGTGGTAGTGAGGTGGCTAGACACCTGGCTGTTGAATCTTCCTGTTTTGATGTAAGCCGTAGTTGTGAGGTGGCTAGACACCTGGCTGTTTAATCTTCCTGTTTTGATGTAAGCCATGATCATGAGGTGGCTAGACACCTGGCTGTTTAATCTTCCTGTTTTGATGTAAGCCATGATCATGAGGTGGCTAGACACTTTGTTGTTGAATCTTCCTGTTTTGATGTAAGCCATAGTCGGGAGGTGGCTAGACACCTGGCTGTTGAATCTTCCTGTTTTGATGTAAGCCATAGTCGGGAGGTGGCTAGACACCTGGCTGTTGAATCTTCCTGATTTGATGTAAGCTGTGGTAGTGAGGTGGCTAGACACCTGGCTGTTGAATCTTCCTGTTTTGATGTAAGCCGTAGTTGCGAGGTGGCTAGACACCTGGCTGTTTAATCTTCCTGTTTTGATGTAAGCCATGATCATGAGGTGGCTAGACACCTGGCTGTTGAATCTTCCTGTTTTGATGTAAGCCATGATCATGAGGTGGCTAGACACCTGGCTGTTTAATCTTCCTGTTTTGATGTAAGCCATGGTCACGAGGTGGCTAGACACTTTGTTGTTGAATCTTCCTGTTTTGATGTAAGCCATAGTCACGAGATGGCTAGACACTTGGTTGTTGAATCTTGTTACTGGCTAGTGTTATCTTGTTACTGGCTAGTGTCCAGTTAGGCTCATTTAGTAACGAGCTAATCGTGGCACATGCATTAAATGTGATCAACAAGAATCACATGACAATTAACACAAGAGTTGAAATGACTCTGAAATGACTCTGGACGCTGGAGCTACGAGTTTGTGCTTTATCCTGCGGAAAGATACCAAGCCATATGGAATAAAACCTGGTGCAATGAAGTCGATCCTCTTGATTTTTAAGACTTTTTAAGACTGTTTTGAAATGGCTCACAAACAGCATTACTGTGAGCAAAGATGCTGTGAGAGAAACATCAAAAGCCTGAAGCTAACAATGGCCACTCACCTTGCTGCCAGATCACTATAGTGTCTTAATAATAATTTTCAAGTGAACACTATTGTGAATCCTGATTTTGTGAGAAATGTCATGAATGGTCGAAGGAACAATTACATGATTTATAATGCTTTGCCATTCTGCGCAGTCCTTTTCATTGTCTAATGTGTTGCTGCATAATCAGTGGTTTCAGAATGAAGAGGCACAAGTAGAGGGCCTGTATGGCTATGGGGAGAATTATATCAGCAAGACAAGAACCCCTGGGATTTTATATAAACAAACACGGCCAACTCTAAACAGCTTGGAGGGCCTTGACCCCTAGCAACTGGTCCAGAATTATCACATGGGAGTGAGACTCTACCCCACTAGAGTCAGACAGCCCCAGGAAACCCAATCACTGACATATTTCATTAGGTCCCTAGAAGAACTGTAAAATGATGTCAAACAGAACCCATTACAGCATACACCCGACCCCTGACACACAACACAAATCTGACCCCTGACACACAGCACAAACCTGACCCCTGACACACAGCACAAATCTTACCCCTGACACACAGCACAAATCTGACCCCTGACACACAGCACAAACCTGACCCCTGAGCACAAATCTGACCCCTGACACACAGCACAAATCTGAACCCTGACACACAGCACAAATCTGACCCCTGACACACAGCACAAACCTGACCCCTGACACACAGCACAAATCTGACCCCTGACACACAGCACAAATCTGACCCCTGACACACAGCACAAATCTGAACCCTGACACACAGCACAAATCTGAACCCTGACACACAGCACAAACCCAACCCCTGACAAGCACCATCCCAGACAGTTGTGTCTGGCCTAGTGAAGACACCACAACTGACCTCATGGACATGTGAGTAGAAGACCACTGTCATGTCCAGCACTGCCCGACGTCGCTCTAATGAGGTCAGGAATGCATGCATGCGTTGCTCCAACTCATGAGCTTCGCTGTAGATCTCTGTTGCATCACACTCGCCCGTCTGAGCCAGTTCATCAGCTGCTGCCAGCAGTTTCTCCGCATTTGTGATCGTATTCTGCAGAATCAAAGACACCAACATACTTGAGCTGTCATCACAGGATACATACAACAATTTGACTGATGAAGGCACAAAGAATATGTTACATAATCTATTGCCGAATCATATTTCGCTGTATCACAAAAAGTACAAACTACATCAACAGTTCAACATATAATAAAGCAACGTAATAAATCCTGTTGGCTGATATACACAAAACATGTTTTACTGTCACCAGGATAGTTTTACAGAGACTATTATGTCTGCTTACATAACTGTGGCTTGCCCATTTGTATAGCAGAAGCTTCTGCATATCTCAGTGACTTCTGCTAATGTCTAGTGAACAGCATACAGCAGTCCTCTCTGTCTGCCACATGCCTAATTGGTGGCGTGGTATGGGAGAGATCAGTTCCTTACAATTGGTCTGGTTAGTCCGGGTGCCAGGATTTTCCAGTGTTTGTGATTGTATCCATTTAGGAATGTGTTCTGCCATCCTATTACCAAACTGTAATTCTGTTCTGCTCATGTAAATGGATTGGCATTTACACAGAAAGTCATATATGCAATGAAATCTGGCGCACAGAGTTACAGTTTCTGTTACTGATGGGGTTAGTGTACAAGTGGTGTTGAACCCAACAACTTGACCTGTGGCAGAGTTGTGGGCTGTTGGTTCTACATCCATTGTAAGACCATTCACCAGATACCTTGTGCAACACACTCTACAACCTCAGTACAATCCTCCATACAAGAATGAATCAGAGTGTACTCCAACAAATTATTTCCTCTACACCTCAAAGACAGACTAAACAAGGCTGTAAGTATTATCAGATAGCCCTAGACTGTAGGGTAGAAGAGGAAAGACTAAACAAGGCTGTAAGTATCATCAGGTACCCCTAGACTATAGGGTACAAGAGGAAAGACTAATCAAGGTTGTAAGTATCATCAGGTACCCCTAGACTGTAGGGTAGAAGAGGAAAGACTAAACAAGGCTGTAAGTATTATCAGATAGCCCTAGACTGTAGGGTAGAAGAGGAAAGACTAAACAAGGCTGTAAGTATCATCAGGTACTCCTAGACTGTAGGGTACAAGAGGAAAGACTAATCAAGGCTGTAAGTATCATCAGATACCCCTAGACTGTAGGGTAGAAGAGGAAAGACTAAACAAGGCTGTAAGTATCATCAGGTACTCCTAGACTGTAGGGTACAAGAGGAAAGACTAATCAAGGCTGTAAGTATAATCAGATACCCCTAGACTATAGGGTAGAAGAGGAAAGACTAAACAAGGCTGTAAGTATCATCAGATACCCCTAACCTGTAGGGTAAACAAGAAATCAATGGGGGGGGGGGGGGGGGGGGGGGGGGGGGGGGGGGGGGAACCGTTGAGGCCACTAAGAGAATTACATAAATAAACACACATAATATTATTTGGCGCTCACAGAAGGAGAAGAAGGAAGTAGAGACAAGAAGACGCACTAGACAACATAAAATTTGAAAGCTATAGTTACCGACCGGATCAAACCTGTCGCCTCCAAATGACGACGGCGCCTCGCTGCAGGAACAAGTGTACTTCGACGCACGACCAACTAGACACTCCAAAAAAGTGTCTTGAAATTTGAAAGCTATAGTTACCGACCGGGATGGAACCTGTCATTGTTCATTTATGTAATTGTCTTAGAGGCCTCAACGGGTTCCCCCCCCCCCCCCCCCCCCCCCCCCAGTGATTTCTTGTGTTTACGTGTACAGCATTAGAACCGACCAATCATTTCTCTTCTTTAAATTTTTGTTTCAGAAAGCAATGGCAAACTACTGAACGTAACACTTGCCTAGTACATCAACAGCAGCTGAAAAATGTTGACTGCAATGTCCCATAAGGGATACGCAACACCCAAAAAAAAAAAAATTGTTCATATATACTCGACAACAGCATTATGGTCCGATGTGTTTGTGTGTTTGTTATTTGACCTATGCTTGTTTGATATAAATTATGAGACCTATGGTGGTATCTCAATAATTTGATACGAATTCTGTCCGTATTCCATAGTTGTTAGGTTCATGTGTATGATAGATATGACCAATGAAGACACTTTTCTTGGAGTGTCTAGTTGGTTGTGCGTCGAAGTATACTTGTTCCTGCAGCGAGGCGCTGTCGTCATTTGAAGGCGACAGGTTCGATCCCGGTCGGTAACTATTATAGCTTTCAAATTTTATGTTGTCTAGTGCATCTTCTAGTCTCTACTTCCTTCTTCTCTTTCTGTGAGTGCCAAATAATACTATGTGTGTTTATTTATGTAATTAACTTGTAGGGTAGAAGAGGAAAGACTAAACAAGGCTGTAAGTATCATCAGGTACCCTTAGACTGTAAGGTAGAAGAGGAAAGACTAAACAAGGCTGTAAGTATCATCGGGTATCCCAAGACTGTAGGGTAGAAGAGGAAAGACTAAGCAAGGCTGTAAGTATCATCAGGTACCCTTAGACTGTAGGGTAGAAGAGGAAAAACTATGAAGAAAAGAACACCCACAACAAAACGTAATCTGGAATGTTCCAAGCAATAATATGTCAGAACACCATCAATAATATAAACATTATTATAACAGTCTTAAGTAAACACAACCAAGATCAATGACAGGCACAGATGCTGGCATCACCAACTCACAGAGAGAAGATAAGATCAATGACAGGCACAGATGCTGGCATCACCAACTCACAGAGAGAAGTTAAGATCAATGACAGGCACAGATGCTGGCATCACCAACTCACAGAGAGAAGTTAAGATCAATGACAGGCACAGATGCTGGCATCACCAACTCACAGAGAGAAGATAAGATCAATGACAGGCACAGATGCTGGCATCACCAACTCACAGAGAGAAGATAAGATCAATGACAGGCACAGATGCTGGCATCACCAACTCACAGAGAAAAGATAAGATCAATGACAGGCACAGATGCTGGCATCACCAACTCACAGAGAGAAGATAAGAGTGCAGCAAACACAAACCTGGTCAAATCTCACCTCTCAACATGTTTCAGACAGAGACCATGTAGTGACAACCTCACAACACAACCACAACTGAAACAATACCTTCTGACACATGACTTGCCAGGTGGAATGGGAAGTGAATTGTCAGAAATATGACTAGCCCCAGTGGAATGGGAAGTGAATTATCAGGATTATCAGGAATAGCAGCATACACGTGACAGCACACTTCACACGAGGACAATTACAGAAACTAGCAGAGAGGACAATGTTGTTCTGGCCTCTTCATTTATAAATGAATCCAAATCATGTGACTGTAGAATTTGAAGAATGATGGAGCAGTTCTGCGTACTAAAGGGTTTCTCATGACACTCAATACATATCATAAAGTGCTCTGTCGGGTACAACAGGCAGCAGTGAGAACATGTGCTGATACAGCAGACAAGACTGTATTTTGTCCAGTTATCTCTTTAACTTGTTTACTGGTATCATCATGAGGAAATTACAGAGCAAATATTGAACAGGAACAAGATGATCCACTTGTAAAGAGGGGAGGGAGATAACAGAAATACAGGAATTTCAATATGTTCACACAGATTATTTTTAACGACAAGCATTAGAATTGAGAAACTAATAAGCCAGTGCCAGAACAAATTGAAGAATCAAATGTATGTTTCCATTCAACAAAACAGCAGTAATGACAACTGACAAACCAAATATTGCAGCAGATATATCTATCAATGACAGAGAGTGAGCAGTTGTATATATCTAGGTTCTCTGCTAACTGACGGACGGACGAACATGTGATGATGGAAATTATAAGAAGACAACACACTGCTCTATAGAAACTAACGCTTCTCAAACCTGAACAGAACCTCATGTTATCTCATCATGCATGTCTTCTCATATCTACCTCATCATGTGTGTCTTCTCATATCTACCTCATCATGTGTGTCTTCTCCTATCTACCTCATCATGAGTACCTTCTCCTATCTACCTCATCATGTATGTCTTCTCATATCTACCTCATCATGTGTGTCTTCTCATATCTACCTCATCATGTGTGTCTTCTCATATCTACCTCATCATGTGTGTCTTCTCATATTTACCTCATCATGTGTGTCTTCTTATATCTACCTCATCATGCATGTCTTCTCATATCTACCTCATCATGTGTGTCTTCTCATATTTACCTCATCATGTGTGTCTTCTCCTATCTACCTCATCATGAGTACCTTCTCCTATGTACCTCATCATGTGTGTCTTCTCATATCTACCTCATGTGTGTCTTCTCATATCTACCTCATCATGTGTGTCTTCTCATATCTACCTCATCATGTGTCTTCTCATATTTACCTCATCATGTGTCTTCTCATATCTACCTCATCATGTGAATCTTCTCATATCTACCTCATCATGTGTGTCTTCTCATATCTACCTCATCATGCATGTCTTCTCATATCTACCTCAACATGTGTCTTCTCATATCTACCTCATCATGTGTCTTCTCATATCTACCTCATCATGCATGTTTCTTCTACTCATCTGCATGTTTCTATATCCACCTCATCATGCGTGTCTTCTCATATCTACCTCATCATGCATGTCTTCTCATATCTACCTCATCATGTGTGTCTTCTCATATCTACCTCACCATGTTTCTTCTTATATCTATCTCATCATGTGTCTTCTCATATCTACCTCACCATGTTTTTATATCTAATCTATCATGTGTTTCCATATCTACCCACTATGTTCTTCGATATCTATCTCATCATGTCTTCTCATATACATCATCATGTGATCTCATATCTAATATCAGGATGTCTTCTCATATCACCATCATGTGTCTCTCAGTTCTACCTCATCATGTGTCTTTCATACTACCTATCATGTGTGTCTTCTCATATCTACCTCATCATGTGTGTCTTCTCATATCTACATCACCATGTGTCTTCTCATATCTACCTCACCATGTTTCTTCTTATATCTATCTCATCATGTGTCTTCTCATATCTACCTCATCCCATGTTACAGTTATGTTGTCTTATGTATATTCTCATATCTACCTCCTCCTGATGCTAATTAGTATTAACATGTAACAATCTTAATAATGCAGCCAGTATGCTTACGGAGAAAACAAATAGAAAATACAGAGAAGACAGAAGTACAGATAAGACAGAAAATACATAGAAGAAGACAGAGAAAATACAGAGAAGACCGAGAAAATACAAAGAAGACAGAGAAAATACAGAGAAGACAGAAAAAATATCAAGATGACACAGAGAAAATGTAGAGAAGACACAGAGAAAACAGAGAAGACAGAGAAAACATGAAGAAGACACAGAGAAAATATAGAGAGGATACAGAGGAAATACAAATAAGATACAAAGGAAATACAGAGAAGACACAAAGAAAACACAGAGAAAATATAGAGAAGACACCAGAAAATACAGAGAAAATACTAAGAAAACAGAGCAAACAAAGAGAAAATAGCTGAGAAAACACGACTCAAAATGCAAACATTCCAAATCGGATGGCGTAAATAAAACACAGCAAATGATAATAAAATGAATAACAGAATAATCTAGTGAAGAACAGAGATCAGGAAACAGAAGAAGCATACACTGACTAATGGTTCATAGAATGTTTGTCCTGGCACTCCAGACACACACATAAGGCATCAGTCTCCCTGAGCCAACATATAAATGTACATGGATGCGAACCATACACCATCACCAGATGTTTGAACACACATTTAACATGTTCATCTAGCCGACATGAAGCACTAGTTATAATTTACATCATACATTGCTTCAGTCTACATACCCTTGTATTACGACTTGTGATACATACTGTATTTGACACAAGAGTCTGCCCTCAATCTGCATACTGTTGTCTATTACATACTGTGGTCTATTACATACTGTGTCTATTACATACTGTGGTCTATTACATACTGTGGTCTATTACATACTGTGGTCTATTACATACTGTGGTCTATTACATACTGTGGTCTATTACATACTGTGGTCTATTACATACTGTGGTCTATTACATACTGTGGTCTATTACATACTGTTGTCTATTACATACTGTGGTCTATTACATACTGTGGTCTATTACATACTGTTGTCTATTACATACTGTGGTCTATTACATACTGTGGTCTATTACATACTGTGGTCTATTACATACTGTGGTCTATTACATACTGTGGTCTATTCCATACTGTGGTCTATTGCATACTGTGGTCTATTACATACTGTGGTCTATTACATACTGTGGTCTATTACATACTGTTGTCTATTACATACTGTTGTCTATTACATACTGTGGTCTATTACATACTGTGGTCTATTACATACTGTTGTCTATTACATACTGTTGTCTATTACATACTGTGGTCTATTCATACTGTTGTCTATTACATACTGTTGTCTATTACATACTGTGGTCTATTACATACTGTTGTCTATTACATACTGTTGTCTATTACATACTGTGGTCTATTACATACTGTTGTCTATTACATACTGTGGTCTATTACATACTGTGGTCTATTACATACTGTTGTCTATTACATACTGTGTCTATTACATACTGTGGTCTATTACATACTGTTGTCTATTACATACTGTGGTCTATTACATACTGTTGTCTATTACATACTGTTGTCTATTACATACTGTTGTCTATTACATACTGTTGTCTATTACATACTGTTGTCTATTACATACTGTTGTCTATTACATACTGTTGTCTATTACATACTGTTGTCTATTACATACTGTTGTCTATTACATACTGTGGTCTATTACATACTGTTGTCTATTACATACTGTGGTCTATTACATACTGTGGTCTATTACATACTGTTGTCTATTACATACTGTTGTCTATTACATACTGTTGTCTATTACATACTGTGGTCTATTACATACTGTTGTCTATTACATACTGTTGTCTATTGACTATACTGTGGTCTATTACATACTGTTGTCTATTACATACTGTTGTCTATTACATACTGTTGTCTATTACATACTGTTGTCTATTACATACTGTTGTCTATTACATACTGTTGTCTATTACATACTGTTGTCTATTACATACTGTTGTCTATTACATACTGTTGTCTATTACATACTGTTGTCTATTACATACTGTTGTCTATTACATACTGTGGTCTATTACATACTGTGGTCTATTACATACTGTGGTCTATTACATACTGTGGTCTATTACATACTGTGGTCTATTACATACTGTGTCTATTACATACTGTTGTCTATTACATACTGTTGTCTATTACATACTGTTGTCTATTACATACTGTTGTCTATTACATACTGTTGTCTATTACATACTGTTGTCTATTACATACTGTGGTCTATTACATACTGTTGTCTATTACATACTGTTGTCTATTACATACTGTGGTCTATTACATACTGTTGTCTATTACATACTGTGGTCTATTACATACTGTTGTCTATTACATACTGTTGTCTATTACATACTGTTGTCTATTACATACTGTGTCTATTAATACTGTGTCTATTACATACTGTGGTCTATTACATACTGTGGTCTATTACATACTGTGGTCTATTACATACTGTGGTCTATTACATACTGTGGTCTATTACATACTGTTGTCTATTACATACTGTTGTCTATTACATACTGTTGTCTATTACATACTGTTGTCTATTACATACTGTTGTCTATTACATACTGTTGTCTATTACATACTGTTGTCTATTACATACTGTTGTCTATTACATACTGTTGTCTATTACATACTGTGGTCTATTACATACTGTTGTCTATTACATACTGTTGTCTATTACATACTGTTGTCTATTACATACTGTTGTCTATTACATACTGTTGTCTATTACATACTGTTGTCTATTACATACTGTTGTCTATTACATACTGTTGTCTATTACATACTGTGGTCTATTACATACTGTTGTCTATTACATACTGTGGTCTATTACATACTGTTGTCTATTACATACTGTGTCTATTACATACTGTTGTCTATTACATACTGTTGTCTATTACATACTGTTGTCTATTACATACTGTTGTCTATTACATACTGTTGTCTATTACATACTGTTGTCTATTACATACTGTTGTCTATTACATACTGTTGTCTATTACATACTGTTGTCTATTACATACTGTTGTCTATTACATACTGTTGTCTATTGCATACTGTGGTCTATTACATACTGTTGTCTATTACATACTGTTGTCTATTACATACTGTTGTCTATTACATACTGTGGTCTATTACATACTGTTGTCTATTACATACTGTGGTCTATTACATACTGTTGTCTATTACATACTGTTGTCTATTACATACTGTTGTCTATTACATACTGTGTGTCTATTACATACTGTTGTCTATTACATACTGTTGTCTATTACATACTGTGGTCTATTACATACTGTGGTCTATTACATACTGTGTCTATTACATACTGTTGTCTATTACATACTGTGGTCTATTACATACTGTTGTCTATTACATACTGTGTCTATTACATACTGTTGTCTATTACATACTGTTGTCTATTACATACTGTTGTCTATTACATACTGTTGTCTATTACATACTGTTGTCTATTACATACTGTTGTCTATTACATACTGTTGTCTATTACATACTGTTGTCTATTACATACTGTGGTCTATTACATACTGTGGTCTATTACATACTGTGTCTATTACATACTGTTGTCTATTACTACTGTTGTCTATTACATACTGTTGTCTATTACATACTGTTGTCTATTACATACTGTGGTCTATTACATACTGTGGTCTATTACATACTGTTGTCTATTACATACTGTTGTCTATTACATACTGTGTCTATTACATACTGTTGTCTATTACATACTGTTGTCTATTACATACTGTGGTCTATTACATACTGTGGTCTATTACATACTGTTGTCTATTACATACTGTGTCTATTACATACTGTGGTCTATTACATACTGTGTCTATTACATACTGTTGTCTATTACATACTGTTGTCTATTACATACTGTGTCTATTACATACTGTTGTCTATTACATACTGTTGGTCTATTACATACTGTGTCTATTACATACTGTGGTCTATTACATACTGTTGTCTATTACATACTGTTGTCTATTACATACTGTTGTCTATTACATACTGTGGTCTATTACATACTGTGGTCTATTACATACTGTTGTCTATTACATACTGTTGTCTATTACATACTGTGGTCTATTACATACTGTTGTCTATTACATACTGTGGTCTATTACATACTGTTGTCTATTACATACTGTGTCTATTACATACTGTTGTCTATTACATACTGTTGTCTATTACATACTGTTGTCTATTACATACTGTTGTCTATTACATACTGTTGTCTATTACATACTGTTGGTCTATTACATACTGTTGTCTATTACATACTGTTGTCTATTACATACTGTGGTCTATTACATACTGTTGTCTATTACATACTGTGGTCTATTACATACTGTGTCTATTACATACTGTTGTCTATTACATACTGTGTCTATTACATACTGTTGTCTATTACATACTGTTGTCTATTACATACTGTTGTCTATTACATACTGTTGTCTATTACATACTGTTGTCTATTACATACTGTGGTCTATTACATACTGTGGTCTATTACATACTGTTGTCTATTACATACTGTTGTCTATTACATACTGTTGTCTATTACATACTGTGGTCTATTACATACTGTGGTCTATTACATACTGTTGTCTATTACATACTGTTGTCTATTACATACTGTTGTCTATTACATACTGTTGTCTATTACATACTGTTGTCTATTACATACTGTTGTCTATTACATACTGTTGTCTATTACATACTGTTGTCTATTACATACTGTGGTCTATTACATACTGTTGTCTATTACATACTGTTGTCTATTACATACTGTTGTCTATTACATACTGTTGTCTATTACATACTGTGGTCTATTACATACTGTGGTCTATTACATACTGTGGTCTATTACATACTGTGGTCTATTACATACTGTTGTCTATTACATACTGTGTCTATTACATACTGTGGTCTATTACATACTGTTGTCTATTACATACTGTGGTCTATTACATACTGTTGTCTATTACATACTGTGGTCTATTACATACTGTGGTCTATTACATACTGTTGTCTATTACATACTGTTGTCTATTACATACTGTTGTCTATTACATACTGTTGTCTATTACATACTGTTGTCTATTACATACTGTGGTCTATTACATACTGTTGTCTATTACATACTGTTGTCTATTACATACTGTTGTCTATTACATACTGTTGTCTATTACATACTGTTGTCTATTACATACTGTTGTCTATTACATACTGTTGTCTATTACATACTGTGGTCTATTACATACTGTGTCTATTACATACTGTGGTCTATTACATACTGTGGTCTATTACATACTGTTGTCTATTACATACTGTTGTCTATTACATACTGTGGTCTATTACATACTGTTGTCTATTACATACTGTTGTCTATTACATACTGTTGTCTATTACATACTGTTGTCTATTACATACTGTTGTCTATTACATACTGTTGTCTATTACATACTGTTGTCTATTACATACTGTTGTCTATTACATACTGTTGTCTATTACATACTGTTGTCTATTACATACTGTGGTCTATTGCATTTCTGTTGTCTATTACATACTGTTGTCTATTACATACTGTTGTCTATTACATACTGTTGTCTATTACATACTGTGGTCTATTACATACTGTGGTCTATTACATACTGTGGTCTATTACATACTGTTGTCTATTACATACTGTTGTCTATTACATACTGTGGTCTATTACATACTGTTGTCTATTACATACTGTTGTCTATTACATACTGTTGTCTATTACATACTGTGGTCTATTACATACTGTTGTCTATTACATACTGTGGTCTATTACATACTGTGGTCTATTACATGCTGTTGTCTATTACATATTGTGCTCTATTACACACTGTTGTCTATTACATACTGTTGTCTATTACATACTGTTGGCTATTGCATACTGTGGTCTATTACATACTGTGGTCTATTACATACTGTGGTCTATTACATACTGTGGTCTATTACATACTGTGGTCTATTACATACTGTTGTCTATTACATACTGTGGTCTATTACATACTGTGGTCTATTACATACTGTTGTCTATTACATACTGTTGTCTATTACATACTGTTGTCTATTACATACTGTTGTCTATTACATACTGTTGTCTATTACATACTGTTGTCTATTACATACTGTGGTCTATTACATACTGTTGTCTATTACATACTGTGGTCTATTACATACTGTTGTCTATTACATACTGTGGTCTATTACATACTGTTGTCTATTACATACTGTTGTCTATTACATACTGTTGTCTATTGCATACTGTTGTCTATTACATACTGTGGTCTATTACATACTGTTGTCTATTACATACTGTTGTCTATTACATACTGTGGTCTATTACATACTGTTGTCTATTACATACTGTGGTCTATTACATACTGTGGTCTATTACATACTGTGGTCTATTACATACTGTGGTCTATTACATACTGTTGTCTATTACATACTGTTGTCTATTACATACTGTGGTCTATTACATACTGTTGTCTATTACATACTGTTGTCTATTACATACTGTGGTCTATTACATACTGTTGTCTATTACATACTGTTGTCTATTACATACTGTTGTCTATTACATACTGTTGTCTATTACATACTGTGGTCTATTACATACTGTTGTCTATTACATACTGTGGTCTATTACATACTGTGGTCTATTACATACTGTTGGTCTATTACATACTGTGGTCTATTACATACTGTTGTCTATTACATACTGTGGTCTATTTCATACTGTGGGCTATTACATACTGTGGTCTATTACATACTGTGTCTATTACATACTGTGGTCTATTACATACTGTTGTCTATTACATACTGTTGTCTATTACATACTGTTGTCTATTACATACTGTTGTCTATTACATACTGTTGTCTATTACATACTGTGTCTATTACATACTGTTGTCTATTACATACTGTTGTCTATTACATACTGTTGTCTATTACATACTGTTGTCTATTACATACTGTGGTCTATTACATACTGTGGTCTATTACATACTGTTGTCTATTACATACTGTTGTCTATTCATACTGTTGGTCTATTACATACTGTGGGCTATTACATACTGTGGTCTATTACATACTGTGGTCTATTACATACTGTTGTCTATTGCATACTGTTGTCTATTGCATACTGTGGTCTATTACATACTGTGGTCTATTACATACTGTGGTCTATTACATACTGTGGTCTATTACATACTGTGGTCTATTACATACTGTGGTCTATTACATACTGTGGTCTATTACATACTGTGGTCTATTACATACTGTGGTCTATTACATACTGTTGGTCTATTACATACTGTTGTCTATTACATACTGTGGTCTATTACATACTGTGGTCTATTACATACTGTTGTCAATTGCATACTGTGGTCTATTGCATACTGTGGTCTATTGCATACTGTGGTCTATTACATACTGTGGTCTATTACATACTGTGGTTTTTATTTTTCAAAATGTTGTCTATTGCATACTGTGTCTATTGCATACTGTGGTCTATTACATACTGTGTCTATTACATACTGTTGTCTATTACATACTGTTGTCTATTACATACTGTTGTCTATTACATACTGTTGTCTATTGCTTACTGTTGTCTATTACATACTGTGGTCTATTACATACTGTTGTCTATTACATACTGTTGTCTATTACATACTGTTGTCTATTACATACTGTGGTCTATTACATACTGTGGTCTATTACATACTGTGGTCTATTGCATACTGTGGTCTATTGCATACTGTGGTCTATTACATACTGTGGTCTATTACATACTGTTGTCTATTACATACTGTTGTCTATTACATACTGTTGTCTATTACATACTGTTGTCTATTACATACTGTTGTCTATTACATACTGTGGTCTATTACATACTGTTGTCTATTACATACAGTTGTCTATTACATACTGTTGTCTATTACATACTGTGGTCTATTACATACTGTGGTCTATTACATACTGTGGGCTATTACATACTGTTGTCTATTACATACTGTGGTCTATTACATACTGTGGTCTATTACAATACTGTTGTCTATTACATACTGTCTGTCTATTGCATACTGTTGTCTATTGCATACTGTTTGTCTATTACATACTGTTGTCTATTACATACTGTTGTCTATTACATACTGTTGTCTATTACATACTGTTGTCTATTACATACTGTTGTCTATTACATACTGTGGTCTATTACATACTGTTGTCTATTACATACTGTTGTCTATTACAGTACTGTGGTCTATTACATACTGTGTCTATTACATACTGTGGTCTATTACATACTGTTGTCTATTACATACTGTTGTCTATTACATACTGTTGTCTATTGCATACTGTGGTCTATTACATACTTTGGTCTATACATACTGTGGTCTATACATACTGTGGTCTATTACATACTGTGGTCTATTACATACTGTTGTCTATTACATACTGTGTCTATTACATACTGTGGTCTATTCATACTGTGTCTATTACATACTGTTGTCTATTGCATACTGTGGTCTATTACATACTGTGGTCTATTACATACGTTGTCTATTACAATACTGTGGTCTATTCATACTGTGGTCTATTACATACTGTTGTCTATTAATCATACTGTTGTCTATTACATACTGTGGTCTATTACATACTGTGGTCTATTACATACTGTTGTCTATTACATACTGTGGTCTATTACATACTGTTGTCTATTACATACTGTGGTCTATTACATACTGTTGTCTATTACATACTGTTGTCTATTACATACTGTTGTCTATTACATACTGTTGTCTATTACATACTGTTGTCTATTACATACTGTTGTCTATTACATACTGTTGTCTATTACATACTGTGGTCTATTACATACTGTTGTCTATTACATACTGTTGTCTATTTTCATACTGTGGTCTATTACATACTGTGGTCTATTACATACTGTGGTCTATTACATACTGTTGTCTATTACATACTGTTGTCTATTACATACTGTGGTCTATTACATACTGTTGTCTATTACATACTGTTGTCTATTACATACTGTTGTCTATTACATACTGTTGTCTATTACATACTGTTGTCTATTACATACTGTTGTCTATTACATACTGTGGTCTATTACATACTGTTGTCTATTACATACTGTTGTCTATTACATACTGTTGTCTATTACCCTACTGTTGTCTATTACATACTGTTGTCTATTACATACTGTGTCTATTACATACTGTGGTCTATTACATACTGTGGTCTATTACATACTGTTGTCTATTACATACTGTTGTCTATTACATACTGTGGTCTATTACATACTGTGGTCTATTACATACTGTGGTCTATTACATACTGTGGTCTATTGCATACTGTGGTCTATTACATACTGTGGGCTATTACATACTGTGGTCTATTACATACTGTTGTCTATTACATACTGTTGTCTATTACATACTGTTGTCTATTACATACTGTTGTCTATTACATACTGTGGTCTATTACATACTGTGGTCTATTACATACTGTGGCTATTCATATGTTGCTATTTCTTCTTTATACTGTGGTCTATTACATACTGTGTTTATTGTTGCTATACTCTGTTGTCTATAAAATTTGTCATTACATACTGTGGTCTATTACATACTGTGGTCTATTACATACTGTTGTCTATTGCATACTGTTGTCTATTACATACTGTTGTCTATTCCATACTGTGGTCTATTACATACTGTTGTCTATTACATACTGTGGTCTATTACATACTGTGGTCTATTACATACTGTTGTCTATTACATACTGTTGTCTATTGCATACTGTTGTCTATTTCATACTTGTCTATTAATACTGTGTCTATTACATACTGTTGTCTATTACATACTGTGGTCTATTACATACTGTGGTCTATTACAATACTGTTGGTCTATTACATACTGTGGTCTATAACTTTCTTACATACTGTGGTTTTTACATACTGTGGGCATTACATACTGTTGTCTATTCATACTGTTGTCTATTTTCATACTGTGGGCTATTTCATACTGTTTTCTATTATATGTGGGCTATTCATACTGGGTCTATTACATACTGTTTGGGGCTATTACATACTGTTGCTTTTAATTTTTCCCTACTGTTGTCTATTTCATACTTGGGTTTTTACATACTGTGTCTATTACATACTGTGGGCTATTACATACTGTTTGGGTTTTTACATACTTTGTCTTTTCATATGTGGGGTTTTTACTACTGTTGTCTATTACATACTGTGGGCTATTTCATACGTGGTCTATTACATACTTTTGTCTATTACATACTGTTTTCTATTCAACTGTGGTCTATTAATACTGTGGGCTATTCATACTGTGGTCTATTACATACTGTTGTCTTTACATACTGTGTCTATTTCATACTGTGGTCTATTACTACTGTGGGCTATTACATACTTGGGCTATTACATACTGTGTCTATTACATACTGGTTTTTTCTATTACATACTGGTTTTGGGCTATTACATACTGTTGTCTATTACATACTGTTTGTCTATTCATACTGTTGTCTATTAATACTGTGTCTATTCATACTGTGTCTATTACATACTGTTTTCTTTTCATACTGTGTCTATTACATACTGTGGTCTATTACATACTGGTCTTTTCATACTGTGGGCTATTACATACTGTGGTTTTCTACTGTTGTCTATTCATACTGTGGGCTATTACATACTGTGGGCTATTACATACTGTTTCTATTACATACGTTGTCATTCTACTGTTGTCTATTTCATACTTTGTCTATTAAAATGTTGTCTATTCTACTGTTGTCTATTACATACTGTGGGCTATTACATACTGTTGTCTATTACATACTGTTGTCTATTCTACTGTTGTCTTTTCATACTGTTGTCTATTACATACTGTGGTCTATTACATACTGTGGTCTATTTCATACTGTTGGGCATTACATACTGTGGTCTATTACTACTGTTTCTATTTCATACTGTTGTCTATTACATACTGTTGTCTATTAATACTGTTGTTATTACATACGTGGTCTATTACATACTGTTGTCTATTTCATACTGTGGGTTTTTACTACTGTTGTCTATTCATACTTTTTTTTTATTACATACTGTGTCTATTACATACTGTTGTCATTCATACTGTGGTCTATTACATACTGTTGTCTATTACATACTGTTGTTATTACATACGTTGTCTATTCATACTGTTTTCTATTACATACTGTTTTCTATTACATACTGTTTTATTATACTGTGGTTATTTCAACTGTGGGCTATTTCATACTGTTGCTATTTCATACGTTTCTTTGTTTCTGTTGTCTATTACATACTGTGTCTTTACATACTGTTGTCTATTACATACTGTGGGCTATTCATACTGTTTTTTTCCCG